>JBAMNC010000258.1:1285000-1469292 GCA_037902135.1 Cetoscarus ocellatus
TTAATTACTTGTGAAGCTGTTTCTGTTCTGCCACTAACCGTCTGTTTAAACTCAGCCTACAGTTCAATATTGAATTACACCTGATGACTTCCCCTCAGCTAACTAAGATTTTATTTCCTGAAACCAAGTAGATAACACCCTGTGGGGCCTCTAATTTCAGAACTGGCATAGGTCTAAATGAACACTGAGACAAACAGATGTTTCTGACATATCACCTGTTTTACTCGCTGACCAGTTGGACTGTCTGCAATGGTGAACCCAAAGCCCTCCGAACCTTTCACCATGGTAACCGTCAGAAGCTCTGCAGCTTGTGCTGTTGCCCCGGCAACCCCTGCATTCCCCGAGGAGGCCATGGACACGTTGTCTTCATGAGGCGTGAGTGCCGCTGCCGAGCCAGGTGTGGTCGGCGGCAAAGAGGAGCCGTCCAAATGTGTATCCCCAGGGTGTGAAGCCTGGGAGAGAGCTTGAGGGGGAAGCTGAGAGCTTAGTGAAAGATACTCCAGGTAGGGGTCGTAACTGCCGCGGCCATTCACCACCAGGGGGCGGTGCTCCAGACCAATGGGTGTCATGGAGCTGCTTGCGGCAGCACTTGGATCCTCAGGATCAAATGGCAGAGGGTAGCCCCGACAAAGCACGAGGGTAACACTCTGACCGATCGGTACGGACTGGAAAAGCTTGACGACATCTGCGTGTGTGGTCCCGAGCACACAGATGTCATTGATGTAGACGATGACATCACCTGAGAAGGAAGAGGACGACAGATGTAGTCACAGTCTCTAAAGGAAAAGCTGTTGGGAACTTGCTGCTCACTAATATGAACTGGTATAAAGCTTGGTTGTGCCCCTTTCAATTTTGTATTTCCAGACAAGTACAGGCTGAAATAGTACTCTAACATGCGTAACACAGGGTATTTTTTATGGATATAAACCTAGTGTGTCTTGAGGTTAAGGCTTGATTTTATGTATGTCTTGGGCAAAAATAGTTTGAAAACTACTGTTGTAAAGAATCAGATGCAACTCTTTTTCCCTTCTCTTTAGAAACACTTGAATCTGAGAGGATAAGTGAGGCAATGATAACGAGCTCTGCACCGACTGACTGCCCAAATGAAGCCTGATTGGGGGAGCGAGGGGTTACAAGCCACTTTCAGAACAGTCATGGTGTCTGCCTGTGATGAGCAGAAAAAACATGTGGGTGAAGGCTGTACAGCTATTACACAATAGACCCTAGGCAGTAAATAACTAGAACAATTTAGGGGGCATTTTCCTTGAAGAGGTACAGCACATTTCTGCAAAAACTGAGAGATTTGTAAAAAGTATCATCAAGCTGGATAAAATAAGAGTGTGACTATGGAAAATCCCTTCAGGATGCTTCAGGATGTTCAGGATCAGATAATATTGGCTATTATAAGTTTGTTTGGATTGAGCAGAGCCTCCCTGCTTTAATGGACATTTATACTTGTACGGACCAGATTCACTGAATTACAAACTCCAAGGACAAAACAGAGGAGCTGAATGAAAGTTCACCTTCAGAGTAAGTATTCGGCTTATTACTGATTATTTTGTAGGGACAGAAGCCACAGTTTCAATGATAAGTGGACTTCATTATAGCACATGGTATGCTCGTTGTTTGTCAGGCTAAACAGAGCTCTTTGTCAAAATTACTGCACTTGATCAGCAGGATAATTTCTTGTTTTCTCCCAAAATTCTTTTAATTAGGCAGAGAATCTGGCACTTTGCACAGTGATGTGTAGCATTAGCATCTGTCCCAAGTTTTTCTGAACAGAAACAGAACTGAGCTGTGACACTGATTCACATGTTTAGGCCCATGCCATGTACCCCACACAACCCTTTTCAAAAACAAAACTGTCCCTTTAAGATATGCATTCATGTTTCTTTACCCTTTGGCAACCTGATTGTGGTAGATTTACTGATCACCCTGACTAAATGTTCATTTAAACAAAATATGTTACAATCACACATGTTATTCTTTGCTGTACACAGACCTCATGATCTGGTCTCGGTAGTTCATGAGTAAACATACTGTGCCGCAAAAGTATTTGTCACTGTGTCTTCATGAATCCCAAAGGTATCAGAACACGCAGCAGCACAGAGAGAGCACACTGTTCACATTCAAGTGTCACATCAGGAAAAGATATCATTTACTGCCACTGCATGCACTCCACATGTGTTTGTGAGACAGAGGTGAGAGAGAGCGTTAGGCTCAGTGTCTTGTCTCTGTGTGAATATGACAACCACCATGTGACAGACTCTTACAGTGAAAATATGAATGTAAATACCATACATGGTCTCAAAGCCACAGCTGATTGAAGTCTGAGTTGGATCATGCACAATGCTAGACGTGGTACCTTCTTGGTACCTAATAACACATCTAATAAAATAAAATGCCTAATAAAATGCCTACACGTGCTCTGTTTATGACACTGCGTGCTAGAGGAGCCAACTTCATCATCACACACCTGTCTCAAAGTGCCTCTATCATCTAATTTCAACCCTTCTTCTACTTCTGTTCACATCTGTCTGTGACATTTTTCCAGTTATTACAACGAGGTGAAACTACTTACAAATGCGACACATTATTCTCTGTGATCTCTGCTGTAGTTGGAACGTGTGGAAAGTTATGGATTTAAGCTTTAAAGTCACAGCCCCATGACAAATGCAGCTGCCTCAAATCCTCTATTTCACACTTCTGGAGGCGCTCTCTGTCACACACGCAGGCACATACACACACACTTGTATTAGCACGTGCATGCACATAAACACATGGCACAAATGTCACATGTACATTCATACACAATCCCTAAGAGCAACGCCACACAGCTCAAATAGGCCAGCTAATCTCAGGCAGGGAGTGTCTGTGTGTCACTCTGTGACCGTGTGCATGTGCGAGTGTGAATGTGTGTGCAAATATATGTGCGTGAACGGCTTCGGCAATGTCATAGAGCGGAGAAGAGTGAGCCAGAAATCAGAAAAGGGAGAGAGAGAGAGAGAGAGTGAGAGAGACAAAGGATGACAGAACAGGATAGAGGGATGAAGAGAGAGGAACTGGAGAGGTAGAGAAAGAAAAAGGATGAAAATATTCTGAGGCTGAAAGCAGAAAGGAAGTGTCAGATGACATGGTTAGATAAGGAAGCATAATAAAGGGTAAGCCAGAGAGACAAAGAGAGAGATGAAGATAAAATAGAAGAGATGGATTCCAGATAAAAGAGAAACTGATAGGCAGGAGAACAGACATAAAAGCAGGGAGAGACGAGAGTAGGAAGGAGGATTCCCAGCTCTGAAATGAACTCTGAATGAGCTGTTTAGGCACCGACCGTGCCGGGCATAGGGCCAGACTGCAGGTTCAAAGCAGAGCATGCAGAAGGCAGACCTTCCTCCCCAGAGCCCTTGAATATACCCTTGAGTGGCTTTTAATATGATTAGCTCTTTCCTGTTAGGTTTCTATGAATTTTTGTTAATAAAAAAGGAGATTCATTCCTTGAAAAACTAGGATCAATAAAAAACACCAATGATAGACTTCTGTTGAAAGTTGGTGGAAATGTCCAAAATTCCAACTTCCCAGTTGTAAAACATCATTTGGAAGACCCCTTTAAATTTGGAAGTACTACTGGGAAATTTGGACGGACCCCAAGGTCGTCAACAACCTTGGCTGCTCTGTGTTTGAACAGGAAGTAAAAGCAGTGCATTGTTACCTAAAATAAACTTAGGGTTCTTCCTATGCATTGAAATCATTCACACTGATAGTATTATATACCATCTACGTGTGGACATATTGTAATGTTGACTTTCGTGCAAAAATGTCTTTTAGTTATTTTGAATAAATATTTGACAACTACATTAAACAGCTTGTAAAACATGATTTCTCTACAAAATACAAGTAAAAAAAGACCTCTCATTTAACCACAGAACTTGATATGCCTGTAATTCATCATGCATTGAATATTGCAATTATTTTTTTCACTTCACTCAGCAAATCCACCTTTAATCACCTACAATCAGTACAAAACGCTGCAGCCAAAGTCCTAATAAACACCCTCATATCATCCTGAAACTTGGGTATCTTCACTGGCACCCCATTTAATTCACATTCAGTTTAAAATCCTCACTCTTACTTACAGACCACTACACATGCAGGCCCAAAATTAGTTCAATCAGAAATTCCCCACCCCCACCAGACATCCCGCTCCCTCAGGTCCCCAAACTTGGGAATGCTCTGCCTCTACATTCATACAATTAAAGGATCAGCTGAGAACACTCCTGTTTAAACAGGCATTTGGGTAACCTTTCTCTGACTAATTAACTTATTAATGCGTCTTATAATGACCTAGGTGCTAGCTTCACTCTGCTTTTAAATTCTGCTGTTTTATTGTTGTTGCTATATTGGTGCTACATAATGTTTTCATTAATATCATTTGTACGTCTTTTATATTCATTAGTATTGTAACTGTAGTGATTTTCTCTTTTCTCTTCCTGTCTTTTATGTTTTTTTTGTAAAGTACTCTGTGACTCTTGTCCATGAAAAGTATGGTATAAATAACCTTAACTAACTTACTATACTTACTAACATACTAACAACATATCCTATCATATGGCTAGGCAAATTCATTTGTATTTATGCAGAGGTCAGACAACACACTTAAAGGTCCGATTTCCTGATGTGTTTGACCATTTACATCATGTCATGGGTGGAACAGACTTTGATTTAAATTGATTAGAAAATAAAGAATTTTGTCTCTGTAGGGAAGCAGATGCAGCTTGTTTTCCCTCCCATTTGGAAGTGATCAGACCTGAGGGGGCAGGGGAGGCTACAGGAGGCTATGGTAATGAGCTCTGCACAGACTGGCTGCCCAAACGTTTTGTGATGGGAGGGACAAGGAGGGGTTACAGGCTGCAGAGTGAACTTTAGAAACAGTCATGGCGTCTGCCTGTGATGAGCAGAAAACACATGGTGGAGGCTGTATAGCTATTACATAATAAACACCAGGAAGTTTAAGATGAAGTGTTTTCAGGGGCATTGTCTTTAAAGAGGCATAGTGCATTTCTCCATCAAATGAGAGCTTAAAAAAGGGTGGCAAGTTCTTCTGCTCCCCAAGACCCCTTCAAGGAAGGGGTCCCATGTCCTGCAAGGACATGGGACCTTTAAGACACCATTATAGCCCTACCTGATAGTCACAGGGTTTTGCAACCTTTGAATCCCAAAATTTAGTCTTTTCATCTCATGAGGCCTGTCAAACTGAACTTTTTTTAGACATTTTAGTTTTAATTTTGTAAACTTAATCAGTTCCTGATGGGAAATCCCCCAACACGGCTTTGGAGAATGGCTGTTCAACATGAGTTTGGTGCTGCACAAGACTTCCTACTGCTAAACAGTTTTTTCTCTTGCCACAGTAACTGTTGACAGTTGTGAGAAAGGTGCTGTGCTTATGGTGGATTCATGTTGGGTTTTGAATAAAGTATAAATCTAAATAAATAATAATCAATAAAAATAAAACATAATTCAATTAAAAATACTTATAAAAGAAGAAGAGTATGGCATTGACCTAATCCTTTTTAAAGTGCCTTAAGAAAACATTTGTCATGATTTGGCGCTGTTCAACCAAAAGAGAAAAGAAAAATCTGTGTTCACACGAAGAGGCAGCAAAGTGAGGGGGGCTGCAGGATTGCACTCTGAGTAGCTAGGGTTTCTTGATCAAGGGACTTCGGGTGTGCTTGGGAAGTGAGCTGGCACCTCTTCAGTTTCCAGACTGTTCAGACTTGGTCTGACCAAGACATGAACTAGCCTGACCCAGATCCCTACACACTGAGCCACTGCCAACCCCACAGTAATGGCTATGAAAACAAAATTCCCATCCAGGACACCAAAAAAATTCAAGAAAGAAAGTCTTGTGTGATGGGTTTTCCTCCTGATTCCTGCAACATAATAGTTTCTAAAAAATAAGCTAATCTACTCTAAAACAAGATCCAAGACCCACCTTACACCGACGTAAATACATCCCTGGTTGTTTACTCTTAAAATTATGCTTTCACTCAAACTAGAATATAGAATAAGTAGCAAGGATTTTCAGTCTCTCTCTTAAACATCTGGGCAACTGGGACTGAATTACTGACTCTGTGAACTTAACTGTGAAGTTGTTGGAGTTGACATGATTTAAGACACAAACACAAATGTGGTACAATGTTGTGGTTATGTTGAACCTGTGTCTGATTGTTGTTTCTTTTTACTAATTCAACCAAAGCATCACTGGTGCCCGATTCGCCTCCAAAGGGTTAGGTGTTGTGTGGGCTGCTACCAGTTATTTCTGATCAAAAGAGTCCCTTGCTGTTAAAACAGAACATTTTGATATGTAGACAGAGGACGGAGACAGTGCTGAGGGGAATTCAAAGTTTTGTCTGGGACACACAGCACTACGGGCACATATGTAGGACACCCTCAGTATGTCCACATGGGCCAAGGACATTGCCTTTTAGGATTAATAGCTATTTGTGGGTATATAGACACAAATGGACCAATACTGAATTCATATGCTTCAAATAAAAAAAGAAAAAATACAATGCGAAAAAATATGCAAGGCCTGAAGTTTACGTGTGCTGCCCTGGTCTTGTAGGTTCATGAGTTCTTGATCAAAAATGCTGAACAAGGAGACAAAAATCTGCATGAAACGGACAGAAATCTTGCAAGTAAAACATCTATCAAATGTTTTTGATCAGATCATGGCCATTAATCAGTTACTTAAAAAATGTAACCATCAGTTACATGTTGCCATTATTGCTTAAACAATAAAATCATTTCACTCATTGTGTACAATCAAAAGCATGGTCGCCAAGAAGGGGAGGAGGTGGGTAAAGCTTTCTAGGGCTGAGAACAATGTAGGGGCCCATGGAGGTCAACAAACCATGGCCTATCAGAGTAATGATTATGTCTTACTTTGAAATAAATGCTCACCATTAGTTGTTAAAAGTTCATATTTCATTTATGGTTGTCTGTTTGAAAATGTGAACCTCTTAAAAGTGTATAGCCTTTATTTTTGTAATATTAAAGTTCTGGTTAGCCTTTAAAACTTAAATGTTGGAACAGTAATGTTATTATAAAAAAAATAGTTAAGACCTGCAACATTTTTTTGAGGCAGCTCTAAAGCTGATTGGAGCCAAGCCCAGAAGCCATATTTTAGCCATAAGTTAATGATCAGCCCTGCTGGTCTACTGTGCATGTGCGGATAAATGATTACAGGGTCCATTTATGCTGTAATTTCTAACTGTAATACTGTCACTATTTAAAAAAAATCCACTTATAATCCCATACACTTCTAGTTATTTAAAAGGGTAAAATTATTCTCTCTCTCTCTCTCTCTTAATCAGGTGGCTCTAGATGAGCTGCTGTGGACTTAATGGTTTCACACCAGAGCTCACGATCCTTTGCCAGTTGAGCCATTGCTCGATGTCTGTGTGCCATCCTCTTTTTGGTCTTCCTCTTCCTCAGACACCTTCCACTTTGCCTTGTATGATGGCTTTCTCAAGGCTGTTGTGTCTGACAGAAAGACCAAATAAGCGCAGTTTTCTGTGGAGAATTTGCTGATAAAGCATTCTCCTTGCGTCTAGCTGCTGAAGTACCCAGTACAGTAACATATTGCATTGTGTAACAATAAAACACTCATCACTTACATTATTCTCAATTATTTTTTTTAACCTGTAACTTAAAGGTGTGTTTGCACACATGGTTACCTGTGTCCATCTTTCCATCCTGAGCTGCAGGACCCTCTGGTATTACACTCTTCACCTGAAGAAACTCATCAGGCTCATCTCCCCCTATAATCGTGAAGCCAAATCCCATGTTGCTCTTCTGCAGGGCTGTTGACAGGAAGGTGCCTTTCAGCTGGGTTGGGTCCCTCGTAAACAACGGCTTCTCTGCAGGGGGAGGAAAGTGGGAGTTGATATTTGAGATATATTGAAAAAAAAAAGAAAAAAAACTTGAACCATTGGATTGACAGATACTTTTACTCAATATCCCAGTTTAAACATGAACTTTTGACTCATAAATGAAGCTACTTTACTCATGTTTTTCTAAATAGTACCGTAACTAAATAATTAAATTAACCTTAGTATGAAATAGGATGATTCATTTTTCAATGCATTTTTCAGAGGAAGCAGTTCATTACATACTTGTCTACTTCATTCTCATACGTGTCCCTGGACTGGCAAAATAGTTGCCTTAGGGCGATAATGTTCTCTGTGCTGTCTTATACGACCTGGTGCATTATGATGATGTGCATTTGCGCTGTCATATACTCATATACCTACTCACCAAGGCTACATGCTGTTTGCAGTCATTGCATGTTTTATGTTTGTGAAACCCTTTGAGCATCATGTCTTTAAGTAAGTATTGAATACCTACCTCTGTATATAGTGGGCAGTGGTAATGCTGAGAGTCCCTGGCTCTGCATCTGCCTCTGCTGCTCCAGGCGCCTCTTTGCTTCCAGGACCGGGTTCTCAAACTGAGTTCTTCGATTGATGTGACTGAAAAAAACAATCAATTACATTACAGAAAAGGAGTTACATAGGAGAATTGAAAAATAATGAATAATAGCTATAAATAGGACCCCAGAATGTCCATCACTTCCCACAATCAATTTGTCATGTCTTAAGATCCAAATCAAGGAGGAGGATGTGGTGCTAATTTTGCTCTCTCGAAATTGAAGCTGCTTTAAACCCATGATCTTGATTTACTGGTGCATAGTGTTGTGTCAGAATGACTTCATCTAGTTTTTTATATTGTTATAATGACGAATAACTGCTGTGGCCAACACAGATCACTTTTGTCTAAAAGGTCAAAACACAGTTGTAATGATGTATTAAGACTGACGTGCACACCAGAGGCTCAGACATTGTTTAGATACAGTTAAACAAACCAGGAAAAACAGAAATGAATATTGACACCAGCCAATGTTTCTGCCGGATGTGTGAATAATGTTGGCAGGCAAAGCATCATAAAACGCTGATAAAATAAAACAAGAATATTGCTCTGACCTGGATCACAGTTTATGCTTTCAATTTCATGCAGCTCTCCAATGTTTTGATGTTTTTTTTAGGTTCAGCCTGTCTTAGATCCACCCACAACATTAACTGCAGGCTAGTTCAAATTAAACAAATACATCATATTTTATGATTCTCAGGAGCATTGCTGTTAAGATGTTTTCTTTAAATAACATTTTCCCTACAATGAAATGGTTCAAAGAAAAAAAAATAAAGTTTGAAAAGAATAAAAAAACAGACAAGAAGCCTATCAAAAAAAACTCTCCTCTGTCCTACCCTCATGTCCCATTCAACAAAAAAGGGCAGAAAATATGCTAGAAGTGGTTTGTGGTAAATTAACATCCCGCCGTTTCTTTTTAGACTGAAAGGGATACGCTATGGTAATAACCACTAATAGCATAAGCTTTTAGCAAGCAAACCTATTGAACCATAATATATACAGTGCACACATATCAAGGCTTCAAAAATGATATATATTCTGTCGGTGCATGCTCTTTCTTTGACTCCTCTCAGTTCCGTGCATCACCTTTACAGCAGCCCATCACACAGCGCACTGATTACCAAGAAAAGCTGGAGGATGCAGAAAGAAAAGTCTTATTTGGGGACTTCCTGCTGTCCCAGTGCAGGGGAAAGTCAGAGGTATGGAGCAACTTCAACTTGTTTTGCAATAGGCTATAGCATATGTGGCTGTTATGCACTCATTCAGGTCTCACATGTTTGGATTTCTGCTCTTTAAAGGATAAGTTCGGTTTTTTGACACCTGGACCTTATTTTTAGGATTAAATACGCTCGTAGACTCACCCAGACAATTTTGGCGGAGCTTGGAGCCGTTTTCGAGCAATTTAGATTCATCCGACGGCATTTTTTTCTCATGCCATAGTAGCAGACAAGGCCAGAAATCGAAGCCCCTAAATTAGACATTATCTGCTGCGAAACTCGCTCATTTTAGCTACATTTTATAAATGAATGGCCAGTGTTATCACCATGTCAGCTCAACTTCGTTGTTATGGTCATCCGGGGCTTTACAAGAATGGGTAACTTTTGCTGACGTCACAGACATGCACCGCAAGAGCACAGCTGAGTAGAGCCGCTGTTGTTGCTAGGCTACACGGCTACACGGCTATTTTTGTGCAACATGGCGGAATATTTATCCAATGTAGAAGTGTCTGACGACGACTTTGAGTATAATGGATGCCCGTATTGTTTTGAGCCAGAATATAATCTACCCAGGACATGACATACTTTGATTTATCATATGCTTTTGTGAATTAGGCATCGGCATGATCCTGGGCATATCAGTCTAAACAGTAACCATGTAAACTGCTGACTTTAAAGGAACTGCGTATGTTTTTATAAGTATTCCTAGAGATGTTTAAAACCTTAAATGCCCTTTAAATAACAAGCTTAGAAATACACGTCTGATGTAGTTGTAATGAAAGCCTACATTAAAAAATATTTGCCAAGAAACTTTCCATTTTATATATGAAATTTCCATCAAAGCATGGGGTAAATAAAACATACTTGAGCTTTAAATATACATTCGAACTTAAAATATACAGTGTAGAGACCACTCTGAAAAGCCACTCCGTGGAAGCACTTTGGGCTTAACACCTCCAATGTCAAAATAAAAAACAAAGGTTGCGCTGTGTGCCAATAATGTTCAAAGCAGCTGCATCAACAACATCAACTACAGTCCAGTGGCGCCTTGTCAAGTGCTTTGCGTCCTCCTTGGCAGGCCGCTCGCCAGAGGTGCAGAAAAGGCTTTCATGATTGATGAGATTGTATGCTGATGATTTCTCAAGGGGGGGTCAAATTTCTTTGGATAAAAGCGTGTATGCTTGAAAACCAGTCGAGTTTGATTTTTGGGAAAAGTGACAGTCTTAATGTGTGTGTACAACTGCTGTGACATATTTGTGACATCTACTCCCTTTTCATAAATATAATTGAATGTCAAAGCTCTGTCGTGCTGAACTGAAAAAAGGGACCATCTGCTGGAAATAAGTAAAATCTGCTAAATGAAAGCATGGATTGCAAATTAAAAATATATAAACATACATTTCATGCCTCTATGCTGCAGTGGCAGTATGAACAAAAATAATCAATTATAGTGGGTTTAAATTTGGCCATTTTTGTCCATAATGGGCTTCGTGTGACTAATTTGATCATGCAGAGCACTATGGACCTATTTTAACAAAAGCTAATTTTTGTCAAGTTACATGACATATGGATTATCATTGGAAAAACATACTTAAAAACTAAATCACGCGTATCCCTAAAATGGAGTAATGCAGCATTTGGGTGAATCACAAACTTATTTTTCACTTTAGCTTTACGTACATCAAAACTGCATTGAAATGCCTACATGAATATAGTTTGATTTTGTTTCAAAAGCAATGAATAATTTGAGCAGGTGAACAATTTTAATCAGCAGTAATCCCTTAAAGGTCCACACAGTTGAGCAATTTAATTGTAACTGTTGAGTATGCACTAACACATTGAGAAGAAATGAAAAGTGCATCATTTATAATTGAAAATGAGGCCTTGTAAAGTACAGAAGTGCATTTCTTTGCTTTACAACAGAGCAGCTGAAATAACCAAGTCAGCAGGGAGACTTACTCGACATAGTAGCTGCCGTAGATGGGGTCATCTATCTTCTCCCAGCCATAGGGCAGCTCTGAGAGGAAGAGAAAACAGACAGGGGAAATGAAGTCAGTTTATTTGGAGAGCAGAGGAGGAAACGTACGCACTAAATTGAACCACCGACGGGAGACAACATGAATCTCAGAGCTCACAGCGAGATGCTCCCAAAGTGCTCCTTTAATAGACAACGCTTCAATCTGCAGCGACAGTCTTTTCATAGAGACACGACTTACAACATCAATACAAACAAATGCAGGAAAGTACGAGCATTTAAATTATCTAGGACATCTTATCTGACCCTCAAATCCTTTTTTCATATGCTAAAATCCATCAAGGACAACCTTTAGCCTCTCATGTGTGTCCCCAAAATCTAATCCTACACTCTTGATTTAGCCTCGGATGGCCTCTGTGGTTGCTGTGTTAATTTCTTCCTCTCTTTTCTCCTCTGGTTCTCTGTTCCCATCTCACTTTCTCTCTCTTTGCTGATTTAGCTCTGTTTCTCCATCGTAAAAGAACTGGGTCAGGGTGCAGCTAAATTTCTTGTACACTATGTCCAATTGTTCTGTTTCACTTGACCTAACTTTCAGCTGAAAAACACACAAGCTTGAATGAATGTATAGTACACTTTAATGAGTTTCCTGTTACTGCAAAATTCTGGATGTTTTCAGATTTGACATACAGCTTTCAGTCAGGCATTAAGTAAACAACCAGGGAACTGACTACAAAGGGTACTATAAAGCTCAGCTAATAAACAAAAATACACACACGTCCACAGCAGTGGCCCATCTGCACAAGCTGTTCCCCTCCCACTCAGACATACACCAGATACACAGCAATTCTGATTAACATTCATCAGCTGCTGTTCTTGAAAGGTTGATCATCCTCCTTCATAATAATTCATCCTCGTGTTAAGTATTAAAGGCTCTAATTCATGAAATTCATCGCTAGATCTGTAGGCGAGTATTGTTCAAAGGGAAATAAAGCAAACCTGACAAAGGTAAAGGACTACCTGTGTCACAGAGATAAAAAAGATGATACTCTTACAATGTGGCAGCCTGAACATTACTACTACAACAAATATTAACACATGCATATGTAAGACATGACAATAGTACAGAAAGAGCTATGTGAGATGAACAAGAACATGTCTACAAGAAGAAATAGGGTATTTGCAAGGATGTGGTTAAGTAACATCGTATGATCGTATATTTTGGTTTATATTATTTTATGATGTTTCAGTCCACTGCAGTTTGCTTTCATTCTTGATACCACTTCTATATGATACATGATGTTTTCTTAAAAAAAGATACAGCCAAGCTAAGGTTAAGTTACAGCTAAGTCATAGCTAAGATATTGCTAGGTCACTGCTGAGTTATGGCTAAAGCGACAGCTAAGATATACCTTAGTTGCAGCTCAGCTTTGGCAAAGTTATTCTTAATATAGCACAGAGTTTCAGATGAGTTTTGGTTACATCACATTTGACAACATTGCATTTGAGTTACAGCAAAGTATATGGCTAAACTAAAGTCAAGCCACTGCTAAGTTGCGACTAAGTTATGGCTAAGATTTAGCTTAAATATGGCTGAGTTCCATCTTAGTTTTTACAAACTGAAAGCTGAATGACAGCTAATCTAAGGCTAAGATACAGCTAAGTTAAAGATAAGCTATTGCAGAAAAGTGGATACACATTAATAGCTAAATAACAGCCACCCTATGTTACAGCTAAGATATAGCCACTTTAAACTGAGTTAATTAAAGTTAAGATATGGTTAAGTTATCGTTGAGTTGCTGCTCAGTTCCTGTTAATTATTGGCTGAGTTACAGCTCAGTTACATTGCAGCTCAATTTTAATCTGAGTTATGGCTCACTATGGCACAGATTAAGGCAGCATTTTTTTATTTATGTTCTGTGCTTAATTTGAGTGTTATGACCCACTACAGGGTTCATACACCTAGTTCAAGGTAAAATTCAAGCAACTTCAAGGTCCTTTCTAAAAAAATAAAAAATCAAGCACCCCACAGCCGTGTTACATGATATAAATAATTTAAATATAATTCCCTGAACAATCAGGATGATTATAACACTACCTGATCATGTAAAAATAGATGACATTTGGCTATAAACAAAATCAAAAGTGTTTTGGAAACAGCCTACTGAGGGATGACAAATTAATGGAAAAGCAGCATTACTTTCTGCTAACAACGTAATTCGTAGTGATGACCCATCCCTTTTTCTTTTATTTCTTTGTCAAGTCTTCAAGCGCAATTTTTTTTGGTATGATGTTTACGGCAGGAGTATTTGGTTAAAAATTCAAGCACTTTGTCTCAAATTCAAGCACTTTTCAAACCTTGAAAATGATGAAATTCAAGCACTTTCATGAATTTAAAGCACCTGTAACCCTGCTGTTAAGGACATTACTTTATTCAGGACCATTTTAAACGTATCTTTCATACTATTTTATTTGTGCTTAGCTGACTTGGGTAACACTTTGCTTAAACACTGAAGTTCATTGCTGAGCTCAAGCTTCTGTTTTACCTTTTTACTCAATAAAGCTGTAAATAAAGCTGACCTTTTAAAGGTGAGCGAGGTCAGTCAGATATAACCATTTTCAGTATAACCTACCACATTGGCTTCTTTACACAGGCTGAAATGCATGTTTTTAAACAGATCCTCTGAATTCTCTAATAATTGACCTTTTTTGGCTCTCCGATTGGCTCACTGACCAACCAGTCAGAATCAGAGAACCCCTCTTTAAAGCAGCCATTGCTGGGTTAACCCGTTCAGACATCTTTGTGCTGGAGGAGTCTATCGAAACACACTGTAGTATATTAATTAGAATAAATCTTTCATAATTAAGTGTGAATCTTTAAAGTAATGACAAAACCAAACAGAAAAGTGATCAAAATATACTTCATGAATTCAAATATATGCAAATGTGCTTAATACAAAGCCCATCTCATCTCCTATTAAACTGTCAAACATGATATTAATAATGGCTTGAATTTCTCTCAGCTATTTAACTCTAGAAAGATAGAAACAGAGAACATACTGCAAAAGAGGATGATCAGATCAAAAACTCAAGCCTCAGTTTTCTTGAGACTCAGTCACACTGCAGCGGACTCTTGCACTCAAGTCCTTAGCTTACTCATTTTTACAGCCTGGTAGTGGACTCTACCAGTCATCAGAAAGTTGCAGGTTTGAGCCCAGTTACAGCTGTCACATGTCAGTGTGTCCTTGGATAAGACTCTTAACCCCAAGTTGATCCCACTGCAGCGTCAGTAGCGAAAGGGTGTGGATGTGTCAGCAAATACTGATGAACAACTTCCATAGGAACTCAGAGCCATCAGTGAATGAATGAGAGAGTCAATGGGTGTAAAATGGTAGATGTGACCTGCGGTGTAAGAGTGATTAGAAAAAAGTTATATATGCTTGAGTCCATTTACCATTTTACAATAATTGAATTGCATGATACTGATACTGTAGCATCATCTACTTCCATCGTGATACAACGATGACCAGATTAGAGATCTCGATGTCAATAATCTGTATGTGCGCATCTGTATCCTGGCTGTAGAGCATGCTGACTGTGCAGTAAAAGGTGAGACAGGAGCACGCTGCAATTATCTCAGCTCTGCTTTACCATCTACTTTGACTGCCAGCACTGCGGTGTCATTACCTCACACAACCCTTCTGAGCCTCGCGGCACAAAGTCAGATGGATTCACACTTCAAACCACCTTAAATTTCCACCCACCCCGTCCATGAGCCACCTTAAATGTCGGCCTAACTTATCCACTAGACGCTTGCCCTCCCCCTAAAGTGAAAGGGAGACAGTTTCCATGGCAACCACCAGTGGAGGTCTTTTTTTCCTCCTTGCCTGAGCTGAGAGCTCTTTCTTGTCTGGATTTTCTGCTGCTGAAATACGAATGACTATATTTGTGTTTTTATGCAATCAGATGAGTCTATATTTGTGTGTCTGTGTGTGTTGTTGTCTTATCTCAGACAACAAAGCAAATGTCTCATCATGTGTCTGCGTATAGTACGAGCACATCAGCTTTTTTGTGTGTGTTGGGCAGATTCTTTATGTGGATATATTGGTGTTTTGCCTGACATGAGTCTAATTGTGATTCCTCTGCATTAGATGACTCATCTTCCCTCTAACACAAAGGCTTTCTGACCAATAGGCAGCCAACAACAGATGTGATCACCTCATCTGACCCACAGGAAAAACAAATGTATACCATGATGAACTCTAGAAAAGGCTTACATACAGGCTTGAAAGGCTTGAAATCCTGCTGAGAAATATCTGATGTGTATCTTTTTGTATTAGTTTACAGATTATTACACTTTCCTCTAAAATGCCATTTATTTATTTAGCTAACTGACGAACCTTTGATAAATAAAGGAGTTTGCTCAGAAAAAAGTGGAGTACATATACAGTATAGCTAACATAATTTTGCTACGCCAAAGATTTTTGAGCTAAAGGTAATGTTTGCAGAAGGCAACATTTAGACTAGATTTTATTCCTTTAAACCAGAAGGTAAAAATTTCAGAAAATAATTATTTTAGTAAATTGAAAAAAATAACTTCTCTTTTAAGGTGAAGCTTGAAACAAAATAGTAAGTAACCTGTAAATTTTCTGGGGGGATTTTTTTGTGTGTGTGTGTCAGCATTTTAACTGGCATTTGGTTATCGTGCACACTTGAGGCAAAATTAAGCAATGATGGTGGCGAAAATCAGTCATTCCATCTTGTGTAGTGTGTCACAATGACAGACAATAGACCAGTCTGGTATGCTTAACAAGTCCACAACAGAAGGTCTATCAGGTTTGATTTTTGTCCTGCCCTCATAAGATGTTGTAGAGAAGCTATCATGGACTGTAAAAAGACAAATGCTGGAGAGAAACAGCAGATGCAACAATCTGAGTGACTTCCTGCATTTACCAGCAAACTAACATATCATTCAACACAATGTTTTATACAAACAGAAGATCTGTACTCTCCATACAGTATGTTAGTTTGCCTCCTTCGTTGTTGCCCTCCCTTCTTTAAGCATCATCATGTTGGTCATTGAATGCAGTTAGTTCCATTAATGTGCACAATATACACTGCCTGGCCAAAAAAAAAGTCGCCACCTGGATTTAACTAAGCAAATAGGTACGAGCCTCCTATTGGATAATTACCGCATGGGCGATTGTCTTTCAGCTGGCAACAAGTTATTAAACCCCAGCTGATGCAATGAGTAGGTTCTCATTTCTTAAACAACCATGTCGAAAGACATATCCTGTGTTCATGGAAAAGATGTTAGTCTGTTTAAGAAGGGTCAAATCATTGGCATGCATCAAGAAGAGAAAACATCAAAACATCTAAGGAGATTGCAGAAACTACTAAAATTGGATTAAGAATTGTCCTGGAGGAAGGTCATGTGGTCTGATGAGTCCAGATTTACCCTGTTCCAGAGTGATGGGCACATCAGGGTAAGAAGAGAGGTAGGTGAAGTTATGCACCCATCATGCCTTGTGCCTACTGTACAAGCCTGTGGGGGCAGTGCTATGAACTGGGGCTGCTGCAGTTGGTCAGGTTTAGGTTCAGCAACATTATGTGCCCAAAGAATGAGGTCAGCTGACTACCTGAATGTACTGAATGACCAGGTTATTCCATCAATGGATTTTTTCTTCCCTATTCCAAGATGACAATGCCAGGATTCATCAGGCTCAAATTGTGAAAGAGTGGTTCAGGGAGCACGAGACATTTTCACACATGGATTGGCCACCACAGAGTCCAGACCTTAACCTCATAGAGAATCTTTGGGATGTGCAGGAGAAGGCTTTGCACGGTGGTCAGACTCTCCCATCATAAATACAAGCTCTTGATGAAAAAATTAATGCAACACTGGATGGAAATAAATCTTGTGACATTGCAGAAGCTTACTGAAACAATGTCACAACGAATGCATGCTGTAATAAAAGCTAAAGTTGGTCCAACAAAATATTAGAGTGTGTGACCTTTTTTTGTGGTGGCAACTTTTTTTTTGGCCTGGCAGTGTATTAACCACATACAATGTATGCACTTGAACGCTCTTTACACCATCACTACAAACATTAAGAAAGGCATATAAAAATATATATGTGGAAAAAATATAGATACAAATAATAATAATAAAAAAAAGACAAAACATGTGCAGCATGTCTAGTGGCACAGTAAGCTTTGAATTTTGTTTATTCATTTTTCATAATTTTGGGAGGCAGTAATTGTAATTGAGATTAAAACTCAATTAATTTCCCAGTTCTAGTAACAGTAGCATAACAGAGTGATTAGTAACAGAAAAAGCTCCTATCAACAACAACAAAAATAACTAGTGCTCATAGAGCTCTAACCACTGCCAAGGCATTTCTAATATTGTTGGGCAAGTTATAGTCAAAAACATGGAAGACTGCCCTGTCTTGCACTGTCAACAAATCCTTGAAAAAAATTCCTGGATACCCATATTATACCTTGTGCCATTATCAAGTTCCCCAGAAAATATTATCAAAAACTGTTGAGAACTTTTTGAGTTATTAGCAAAATGTGGAAAACTGCCCTTCTCGCAAAGTTAACAAATCCTCTGAAAAAATCCTGGATCTGCATCCAGTTTTGTTTGTCACTACCAAAATGTAAACACTTCTTTCTCGTGCCATGACAAACATCCCCAGAAAATTCCATCCAAATCTACTCATCCATTTTTGAGTTCATCTTGTTCATAAACAAAGAAATAACAATGCAAAACATTCCGAAGCATGAGAACAAAACACAAGAACTCAAACACAAAGCAAACAAACCAAGAACACTAAAAACTCAAATTATAACCTGAAGAACCCATCCAGCAATAACCAAGTAACAGGGATAACTCTAACACAAGAAGAAAGGGACACAGCATAGAACATCAGAAAACATTAGAGAACACCAGGCAATACAAGACCCCGGCAGCACAATATGAGACCAGTATGGACCTATGATATGATAAAATAAGATGAATGCAATGAATAAGTAAATAAATAGAATAAAATGTGATTAAGATACAATGTAATCAGAATTAAATAAAACAGTCAAAAGTGATAAAAGCCACAGAATGAAAAAGAGGAGAGTTGGACCAGAGGAAATATTGAGAGCACTGGGACTGTTTAGAAAATCCCAAGGTAACATCTATACAGACTTAGGAGTTTATTTTGAGGAGAGACAAAGTGAGGACCATGCAGCCAAACTGTCCTCGCTTCTCAAAAATGACCTCTCTCTGTTGGTTAAAAACTCTCTGAAGTCCCCACAAAGTAGCAAATACAAGAACAAACACACATACACAACAAATAACACTGCCTCCAGCCCTGTTTTTGTTAACAATTAACATGCAGCGAAGCAATAACATAAATGTGCATTATGGCCCCCCAAGTTTAATTTCTGCAACATCAGCTGAGTGAACTGGTTCAACTGCAGAGCATCACTATCTGTTTGCCAGGGGTTTTGATACAGGCTACAGCCTGGAGTGAATTCACTTGCTTTTTCTAGACCAGTAGTTCTCAACCTTTTTGGGTCGTGACCCTTAATTATATGCTTTATAATTGTGAGCGCCTTCAGCTTGGTGTAGTGCTGTCTGCAGTGCTGAAGCCTGAAAAACTTAGTTTGATCAACAGACCTACAGAACTAATCACCATTCCTTTAAGTTCTGAATGTTTCTGTTTAATGATAATTGATGAACCTTTTTGCTCTTTTGAATTCATTTACCGACAGGCGAGAAACAGCAGCTCTGAGTCAGAGAGGAAGAGCTGAAGCAGACATTACTTTCTAGATGATCACCCTGATAATCTCAATCATTTTGATTGCTGTAATTACTTCACTTATGTACACAGGCAGCAAAACATACTTTTTGGTGACAATTTATTACATAATGATGTTTTCAGTGTCTGTGAGTTGCCCAAGCAAAGAATGTTTTCGATGGAAAGATATTTTATTCCAGGCCTGTAGATCCATATTATAATTTAAATACATAAAAAACAACAGTGCTGTTATATTAAAATACAAGGAGACATTTGCACCAGAGTTGCCAGTAACAAGAGAAACACCTTGTATCACTTATATGGCTTTAGTCAGGCTTATTAGCACCTCATGTCATTTTCGAAAGAAATATGAAACTAAACTGCAGGGCACATGGGCAAACCACTGTGGCAGGCTTTGTTTTGTTGGCCTATTTACAAGCATGTCTGCGGTGGTTTGCGCTGTTAATTTTGAACTTATTTCTTTCAAATTTACGTAAAGTGGTTTTCTCAGTTAAAAAATAGATAACGTAACATAACACTGTAAAAAAACGAGTCACAACAAACTCACAGGACCATTTAGACTTGCTGAAGAGTTTATCTGATGACTGTAGGCAGAGACAGACTAACACTACTTATTGACTCCCAGTGTTTGAGCTAAACTAATTAGCAGTGGGCAAGCTTTGGCCTTCTCTTTCTTGTTACTGGATGCACAGTCGAAAGAATGGCGTCTATCTGCCTGTCATGGACTCGGGAGTGAAGCAAGACACGAAAAGAAAAAAAAACTTGGTGTATCCCTTTTAAAGAGAAAGACTGACACTGGTTACTTGTGCAGCCAACAGGGAGCCTGAAGGGGCACCATTAAGATGTATGCTGGAGCAGCAAGTGTCATGAGAAGGTGGATGCACATGCTGTCATGCAGGAAGCACAGTCTGATAAAGCCTCTTAACAACACTCAAAAACAGATATTTAGGACAAACTTTAATCACTAGTACAGCAACTGTACTGTAAAAGAACAATGCCCAAGCAAATATATGTAATTCAATTTTTGGTATTTTTTCCTCCACGACCATTCAGTAACTCCCAGAAATTAGCCTGCTCAACGGAGATCAGAGTTGTGACGTTCCGAATGGTTGGTCCAGAATTCAGCGCTTCAGTTATTTACATCAAAGCAGCTCAGAGTTGCATTTTAACCTGCTATTTATTTTAATCTAAGATGATGAAAGATAACCTGACACACCAGATGGACCGTTCAATATATTTCAGTAGTCCATCCAAGTAACAGCCCGTAGAAAGTGGGCAGAACCATTCAAAAGCAAATCCAGTAGGCGATTGGATAATCATTCCTTTAATCACATTTATTATGAGCCAATCAAATTAGTAGTAGGCAGGTGTTTTTGCCACGGTGTAAAATGCAAAATGTAAGCCACTGCATAGAACAAACTCTTGTCAGAAGTGGAACAAAATTATCCTTTTTATCCAGAAGTGCTTTCAGTGTTAATGTTTGATCTTCATTTAATAAAAAAAATTTGTTCCAGATCTGATAAAACTGCGACTGAAGCTGTTAGCATCTATGCTAATCTCTGTATGAGTAAGAGTAGTCACTTCCTGCTGTCGTCTCGCTTGTAGCTCCCACCTCTTCCTGCTCTAAAGGACGCCGACTGGGTCATTGTAGATTGGAGCTTGGCATGATGGATCTGTCTGATTAGAGAGCTTTGACTGAGGCTGATCCAACTGCAACAAAAGGTTAGCTGAAAAACACAGCTGGAAATTCTTAAAGCTCCTTTGGTTTAATGTTAAATACGTTAAAGCTTCAAAAAAAGTCACCACTCAGTGTTTTGTTTGTTTTCTTGAAGAGCCAGATCAGAAGATTTAATGCTTACAGCAACAGTTCAACAAAACAACTGAAATAACTTAAAATTAAAATATGTGACACATTCCTTTACAAGAAATGATGCAACTACAAGTGCTCAAAGACCCTCTGCCTCTGCCAAGGCATCTCTGACATTCTTAGCCCAGTTATTCTCAAAAAAGTTGAAAACTGTCTTATCATGCAATATTAACAAACTCTTCCAAAGAACTCCTGGATCCACATCTATTTTTGGATCAACAAAAAAATCATGTTACTTTTTCCTGCTTCCATGACCAACATTCCCTTAAAATTCCTTCCAAATCCATAGAAATTTTTTTTTGAGTTATTTTGCTCACAGACAAAAAATTGAACCTCACTGCAGGAGGTAAAAAAAAAGACACAAAGTAAGGGAATTTTTTTAACCATCTTTCAGTTATGTTCTGGGCTTGAATTTGCAATGTGTATAATTCCTCAGTTTTGTCAGACCATTTAGTAATAAGTGAGGTTTTTTTAATACATTTAAGATACATTTTTGCTCCTGTTGCTTAGCCAAAAACTTTTCTGTCTGTCAGAGCCGTGACTCTGTAAAGGAGACTGCAAAAGTTTACATGCTCACAATAATGAGATAAATAAAATACGATAAACCTCCCTCTTTCCCCTTCTTAGTTTAATGTGTAAAACTGTGCTCATACACAAACACAAAGCCACAAACAGAGCGTGCTGAGAATGGACAAGGACACATTAAAAAAGACAAAAGATCATTGGAGTGAAAGCATTGAAGAAACACAGGCAGACAAAAGGCCATAGTCCTGACATAAATGGGTGTAATAGCAGTGATGCAACTGAGAGGCAACATTTTAGCACAAGTCCATCACGTTCTGACAGAGAAGTAACATGATCCAACTCTCTCCATCTTTATTCATCTCTTTTCAAAAAGAAACTGTAAAAGAAAAACCCTCCACACATCATCAAAACATCCCTTAACACCATCATTTATGTCTTTGTTCTTTTGTTTTTGTTTTTACCACTTCTGGACTACATCTTCAAGCACATTATTATCTCTGAGGCTGTACTCCACCTGCCCCCTCAAAACGAATGGTACTGGCACACTTTTTAAGTCATATTCAAGGTTGCTTTCACACCATCCACTGGGTTGCATTGTTCCAAAAAATAAGACACAATGTTGCACGTTTCATTGGAATTTTTTCATGCTCTAATGCCGGCATTGTAAGATGGTCTATCCTGAAGTCATACATCACAGCCTGCCTCTCACATGGCAAAAGTACAATTACTGGTTCAGTTTTGCATTACAGGAGGTAAGTTGGATTGTTTAAAATATTTTTTAAATTTTCATAACCATTTTCAATGTCACATAGTGTTATTTTGAACTAAAAAAAAAATGAACATGTTGATAAAAAAATATTAATACTGGCCTTAAGTAAGATTGACCTGTTCTGAGCTGTCTATCAGATTAGAGTTTTGAGGTGTCTGCTGCTAGGAGCTGCTTGGCCAACAGCTGACAAACATATTTGACTGTTTCTTTTCAACTATTAAAGTGGACAAAGAGCATGGACCATTTTAAGAAAGATGGAAAATTATTTTTTGTGAACTTTAGTGGAATTACCTCCCTGATATGTAAGGAAATCTTCACTGATTTAAAGGTATGTAATCTTAAGTGTTGTTACTGATTTAACACGAGGAAATACCACAAGGAGAAGAGGGAGAAGTGAACCATACAGCCGTTTCAGCAAAGTTTCTGTGAACTCTTTTTCACAAAGCCAAAAAAAAGGACAACCTATGATGCTAAAGATGAAGCTCCAGATTGGTGAGTGCATAATGTTCAGAGTTATCGTCAAGGGTGCCGCACTTTTTTATGCACACATTTATTTTTGTCAGGCCTTATTCCCCCTAATGTATGCGATTATTCCTAATTATCATGTGTTTAAAACAGCTTATGCGAACTATGTAATTATTTACTCTTTTACTGACAACAACACTCATATCAAGTCACAGCAGCCCCTATAACAGAAGTAGTTGTTGGCTTCTCAGCGCATCACACTACCCCTAACATCCCACTCATCAGTGCTAGACACATCCATATTACAAATTGTTAATAAATTATAAAGATTGCCTATTAGTGCTAATGTTGTTTAGGATAAAACAAAGCAGGAGCAAAATATCTAAATTAACAGTTAATATATAAAAGATGTAAAAAAAAAAGTATCAGCCTCTTTTTCCATTTTTTATTTAGAACATTTTTCTCAAGCTAAGAGTTTGGTTATTTTAGATAGAATGAAACATTATTTTTTAACAAATAGATAATAGCACATATCTCCTATCTCCAAAATTGCAACTTTTCAGAAAATCAAAATAATACTCTTCTACAGAATGGATGAATATTTTATGGTCCTGACAACAAATTAGTTTTTTATAGTTTAATTTGGTTAAACATTTGTACAATAGCACTGTTTCATGAAAAACAAGACAGCACTCAGAGAGCACAAACCTTTCGCCAAGGTAGCTCACATATTGTTGTTACACCTATAAGCAATAGTTCCATGATGAAGTACCCCTCGTGATATGATTCCTGAACCCTGACCCTGAAAACCTACCTCAGCACTTGATGGTGATATTATTAGTTTGACAATTACTGAGCGAAAGGATCATTCACTAATGGCGGTTATCTGGACCAACAAAATATAAACATTTTTAAGTTGGGCCATTAAAGGCATCTTCTTAAAATCTGAACAAAATCCATTCCAGTAGTTTTTGCATATACTTGCAAACAAACAGACAAAAAGGCAAAAGCACAACCCTCCTTGGTATAGGTAAAAATAAATAAATTCATTACAAAAAGGCACTGTCAGGCAAAAGGTTTGTGCCTGACAGTGACAATAATATGAAATATGAAAGCTGGAGTCCCAAATGTACAATTTTGAAGAAATGAGGTGCTCTCCTCAGTATTTTAAAGCTGGATAGGCCTTCAGTCAAGATATGAGGGAGAAAAGAGTAGGAGTGACATGTTAAACACGCTGTAGGGCATTTAAAACTCACAGTATATGCCACTTAAATCATTTTATCAGTAGACTGAAAGTGTTGAAGGATGATACATCAGGCTTTAGATGCTTTGAAGAATGACTTGTTGCTCTGTAATTCTGAATCGGTAGATCGTCGTTAAATATGCTGCTTCCCTTCTTGACCATGACACTCTTGTAAATGATATCCTGAGGCTTTCCTGAATACATTAGAGATAAATAAGAAGACTGCTCAGACATCATTCTGTGGGTAACAGGTATGGTTTCTATAATGTAAAATTAATTCATCCTCTAAATGAGTGAGAGAATATTAACTTTAACAGCACATTGATTTCAATATGCTGTTGAGATTGAGTGAGTATCAAAGTTAAAATGGAAACCAACACTCACTCTGATGTGAAGCTTGTCTGACTTTTTTTGCCACTTCAGAGTATGGGAGGAGAAATCAGTTTACATAACAGAACAAAACACGTGCCTGACAAAAAGACTGCAAGCAAACCAGATCTATGGTGACAAGCTTTTGAACTCAGGGAGACGGGCTCAGCATATAGATGCAATACAATGTACACCAACGTACGTGCAGCACATCAACACAAACAAACCTCCCTCAAATTCACCCAAAACACAGCGTGGAAGTCTGTGAAAAGAGCAGTGAATGAGGAAATCTGAATGCAGAGGATGTAGCAGAATAACAATAAGATGGACACAAAAAATTGGTAAAAGGGGAATTTACTGTTTGTTTACTCTCTATGCACACTCTGATATCTATCTACATATTTTATAATCTTAAAAACTGCAGATCTGTTAAAGTCAGGCATCAAATTGAGAAAGAAGTTTGCTGACTTCTGTATTCAACAACCAAACAAACTAACTCTTGATTGTAGTACTACATTAACAACACAGGTCCCATTCTTTGCAAACATTTTTAACAAGTGTATAATCGCTAATATTGAACAACTGTTTGTTGTCATGTGACGTCATGTTACCGCATGACACTCCCCAAACAGAGGGCTGGGGGAGATTTCTGCAAAGAGAAGCTCTGTCAAAATGCTAAAGTTTTGTGCTGCGTATGGCTATGCTAGGTGTTCCAATCAGGAAAGAAAATGAGACACAAATTTGAGTCTTAAAAGAAGTGACACACTAAGGTTAAGGTGATTAAGTCAGAATGAAATGGTGGCAAACATGGATGAGAATCATCTGCCTAAAGTCTGGAGGAGCTGAGTCAGACAATGCTTGTGTGTGCAGCGACTACTTTGGGAAAGGTGAAGCTGCAATCATTCAGCAACTTTGCTTTTTACATCTGGCTAAAATATAAAGAAAACAAGACACAAGAGGCCATAGACAACAGGACAACAGCCATACAATGCTGCTTTTGATCTGAGGTTTCTGATCCCACCACCCACAGTAAAATCATCCATAAGGGTTTGCATAAAAATGGTTATAGATCGTGAAGAACTAGAATGTATCAGTGATCTGCCAAAACAGAGAGATTGTATGACTACAATAGTGCTCATTCTACCTGCAGCATTTCTACACTCAGGTGGAGTTTGTGTTTTACTGAAAATGAAAATGAAACTTAAGATTAGATCTTTAAAAAGAGCTGCACCTCAGTTTTATGGAACTGCTTTGTTTTTTTCACACATCCAAGATGCAAAAGACTTTTTAGCAAAATCAGCCCAAAAAAGTTTGAATGTGTGATGGAAACAAAGCTAAGAGACTGAGACACAATGTTATTGTACCTTTCCTAGTCTTACAAGATCATTAAAGGGACAGTTCGGCTTTTTTGAAGTTGGGTTGTGTGAGGTACATGGCATGAGCCTGAACGTGTGCCACTATGTCACAGCTCAGTTCTCTCTCTGTTCAGAAAAAACTTGGGACAGACTGATGCTGATGCTATACATTGCTGTGCATGGTGCCAGATTCTCTGCTTAAATAAAAGAATTGCGAGAGAAAACAAGTGAAACACAAAAACAGCATGGGGTCATTACGCTACAAACAGTTTGTTTATGTCCGCTTAATTTTTCACTACACTGCAGCTTATACTCGGCACTATGTCTAGACACAGCACAGCCTATGTGTGCTTCAGCCAACAGCACCGACTAGTTTGCTCATGAGAGGAAACAACCGTTACCAAATGGGATAAATTGGTGGTTTTGCCACTTGTATGAACTGGAGTACACACAGGAGAAACCTCTGTAGCTGGAGAGTCAACAGGTTTGACAATGGAAGAATCTGCTATGGAAACTGGAGGTCCAGAGAAACACACCTGTTGATTCAGGTGAATAAATTGTGATCTCATGTCGTCAAACTGGATGAAATAAGAGTGACTAACAAAATCTCCTCAGGATGCTTGAGGATGTTCAGGCTCATAGGATACTATCAGCTTTAATATGTTTGTTTGCATCGAGCGTATCACACAGAGCCTCATTGCTTTAATGGAAATTTATTCTTGTACGGACCAGATTCACTGTTTTGTAAACTCCAAGGACAAAACAGAGGAGCTGAATTTAAGTTCATCATTAAAGAAATATTCGGCTCATACCGACTGATTATTTTGCATTCTTTGTCAAAATCACTGCGTTTGATCAGCAGGGTAATCCTTAAACATTTGTAGATTTGTATAATCATTATTTGGGATGAAGTATTATGTGTGTATTCGGCAAAATTCAAGCAAGACAGCAGTTTGATCCTTAATGCTGCTGGCAGAAGGACATGTAGGCTGTACACTGTCTCAAAATAGTGCCTAATCACTTAGTTCTCTCTCTTTTTCTGAAAAGTAAAAGGTCACAAAAAGTAAAAAGACACACGGGTGTGTGCCCTGCCTGAGGTTGTCTTTCTTTTAAGTGGTTTTCATGAGTTGGACACAAAACTCAAAAAGAGCATTTTACAAATTACCTTGAAGTTTTTAGTTTTCTTTTTTTTTTTGTTTACAGTGTTCTCAAATTGTGCAAAAAATGCCCAACATTGTACAGTAAGATTATTTATAAAGCAGGACAATACATTTTTGTGTTTTTGTGGAAGACCTCTATACTCCAGTCAATGGTCTCAATTGTAAAATGGAAAATATTTTAACACTCCATGTAGTAAATAACATGTTACTGTTGAAGACAAGGAAAAGTTTCTTTAAATAGTCCAAGAGTATTATTCTTGATTCATTATATGTGCACCTAAAATAATATTGTTAGATGCTAGTTTTGGTTCAGTTTGGTAAAAATGAAAAAAATAAAAGAGAGATAAAATCAAGATCTTGATACTGACACAAAAAAATTGTGGCACATTTTATTCCCACTTTGTCCACTCCTGGTAGTTAGCTTTGTCTGCTGACAATGAGACAACATGGACGACTAAGAAATGTGTGATATTCACTGCCTCCATGGCAGCCAACTCAGTCAGGTGACTTCTGCAAGAGCACATTGTCTCACACATGTGGAAGTTTGCCCTGGACTGTGATGAAATTATGGCTCATAATTTAATCTACTATAAAGAAAATGTGTCATTATTTCTTACTTACAAGAAATGTATCAGAGTCAAAGGTTAAGTGTTCAAAATACTACAGTAAAGTACAAAAATGTACTTTGGTACAGAATTCATGTAAATCTACTTTGTCACTCTCTGCCACTACATTAAACCAGCCTTAAAGTATGAACAAAACAGCAGTGCAAGGCTACAAAATGTTTACAGTAATCATAAAAGAGGCCAGTTCAGCACAAAGAACTGCAGGAGGCCAGAGGGATCAATGAAGGCAACAATAACAAGGTAAAAAATATGAGGAGCAGACTGACTCCCTGTCATCCATGTGGCTGCTGAGCTGATTATCCTAAAAAAGCATTCCCTGGCAACCAAAGCTGTTCAGGAAAGTATTAATTCAAAGGTGCTCCGAGAGGATGTGATGTGCCATCCAGGACTTTCACAAACGTTCTGCTAACAGTCTTTGATTTCAAATCCTTTGCCAGTGGTGATAACTCCAGCGTTGAGTTTCTCTTACTACTGCTTTCCAAAAGACAGAAACAGACAGAGTAAAAGAGAGGGAACACAGAATATCTTTGCAGAAGAGATGAAAAGAAGGGAAAAGCAGAGAACTTAAGACAGTAAGTGAGAGCAAGGGCAGGAGATGATATTTGCTTCTTTCCAAAAAATGTCAAATCTGGCTCCTATCTGTCTCCTAACAAAGATTTACTCATCATATTGAATTAACTTTATTCAGTGACATATTGTCTTTAACGTAGAACTGACCTAGGGTCTTATCTTTACATGTCTGTTGTTCCCATTGAGAAAATGAACTTACCATTACAAAAATACAAAGCTGCATGCCACAATGCTTAACTTCCCTTATCATATTCCATAATTATTAAACTTGTTAATGCTAATTAAAACCACACGTTTACAGTCAGAGACAGAAAATGCTACAATAAGTCTAAGGCTATGTTCACACTGCAGACAAAAGTGACCCATATCTGATTTATGACAGTCTGAACAGTACAGTATGATTTTTTTCAATTCAGCTCCAGACCACTTTCATAAGTGGTCCTAAATCAGATACATCTGTGATGTTTCTCAAAGCGACCTCACTCTGAACGAACTTGTTGCATTTCTCCCGACTTTTACATTTTTGAAGTGAACCAGGCGTCACACATCTGTACCAGAGGAGATGAGACGCAGCAAGATCCGATGTAAACAATTGACAAAACAATTACGTATGAACTCTATGTCAGCGAGGCTCCTCCCGTCACAGTCCCACCACTCCAGCTCAGACTTCACATACCTCAGAGGTACAGAGTTAGCAGCCACTGCTCCAAAAAAGGCTATCTTTGAAACTTGTTCTTTCTATTCTCAATCTTCTTCTCTTTATCACCTCTTCTCTGCTCTGACTGCACAACTTCATAATCAATACACGCATGCTGACATGTGTAGCATCCGTATTGACTTCTGTCAACACAGTGTGTTACGTGTGACGTCGTGTCTTCTGCACATGTGGGTCACTCCAGGCCCTGAGATGGTTAATACTGAAGTCTGATGGCAGTCAAATTTTAATTATAATGTGAGAAAATCGGATTTCAACAAAAACATAGAATTGAGCATTAAGACCTGCAGTGTGAACATAGCCGAGGTAATGTCAGCCATCTGGTTTCTGAAGCTGTCTTTTGAAGCCAACTCATGGCAGTGGCCATAATGTTTCAATCTAACACTGGGCTCCCTGCAGTACAAACAAGGTGGAGTGAAAGTTGGTTCTCAGCCTTATGACACACAGCTACGACGTGCTGGCTTGCGGTCATGTCAGGCACACCCCTAAATATGCATAGCACATAAGACCACAATGTACAAAAATAGAAAGAAAATGAATTAACATTAACCCAAGCTCATTTTCAGAGCCAGATCACTTTTGGAAGCTGACTGTAAACATGCTGTATTTCCATAAAATGGCCATTTTTACATGTGAACACAACTTTTAGTGTCTTTGCTGCCAACCTAATGTGGACAGCTAAGGAACAGTATCTTAAACACTTCTATACTGGCTTCATTTTTCAACCAAAACCGTTATTGTTCAAGTACTGTAAACTTAAACCAGCATTGGCAATACAAATAGGGTGATGCCTGCAAGGTAGGTCAACAATATAAGCAGCTACTGGCACCATAAAGAGGGGGAGAGGAAGGAGTTATGATGATGCAGACTTTTGTCATGTAACTGCATGATATGAGGTCTTTTACTGCGGAATATAGTTTTTTTTAGCAATTCAGAGATTAATGTGTCTTTTATAGCATTAGTGCTCCTATCAATGCTATTTTGTAACACCATGCAGATTGAGCATACAGAACTTAATACAAATTACACACAGATCAATGGTCATAAGCTTTTTCTAACCTGAATATTGTTCTGTCAGGCCTTGGCTACTACAGGAACAAAATTCAAGTATGCAAAGAAGCTTACAGCAAAAGCTATTTACGAATTAACACTAATTCATTCAATGTTTTTTTGCTACATTTAGAAAATTGTGCCACTTCTGGAGGCATTTTTCTTTGTCTCAAATGTTAAAAAAGGACACATAACATTCCTCAAACTTTCTTTTTTGCTCTTTTTGGAAATGACAGTTAACTCTTGTCTTGTGTTGACCTTTGGCAGCTCCTAATTGAACACTTTAGTCAAGAATACAAGAAAATAAGACATTGGGCTTATTTGATTTGATTAGGATGTTGGTACTTCTTCTCAGGGTCAAATGAAGCTCTTAAAACTTCACTGCTACATTTTCATTTTAAAAAATGGGAAAAAAAATAAATCAACAATTATATATTTATCACTGTGGATCCACAAACACAACTTTCCTGTAAAAACACTGAACCACGTGGTTGGATTACAAAAATCTGCAAATGAAATATTTGACATGAAATCCCCCACAGATTGTCAAAGGACAGAGCTTTCAAAGAAAGCTGTCCCCATACAGATCCTAATAAGTTCCAAAAGTAAAAGTAAACAAAGTGTTGCAGCACTGGGGCGCTGGCGATCCCATGGAGTTTGGAGGGTTAACACTTCATAACACCGGATTTTAACTAAAAGGACTGAAAACAAAGTCTGGGGAATTCTGCAAGAGTTTCTCTGTCAGGATGAGCGTTTGATTTGTTGTCATGCTGAAGGTGAGCACAGAGTTAAACCACAGGTGACTGTATTGGTAAGTACAGGGATTCATTTTGATCAACCAATCACTTATTTTTAATAATTATCTGATTATTTAAGGCACCTTTAGTAGATACTATTTGTCTTTTGTTCATCATACTTGGTACAGTTTTACTCTTTTGTTGCTCATATCTTACAATATATTCACTTGTATTCCATTAAAGTTAAGTACTTTTAATATGGCCAACAAGACCTTCAATACCTCATAATTTTGTTCCCTTTCATGTACCACAGGTTTGAGAATGAGAACAGAGCATTTTTAAACGCTTGGATCCTTCAATGACCTTCATTTCAAGTGCCAGACTTGAAAGCTTGAAACATTTTGTGTGCAAAACAAACAATCTTGAGGGTAGGTCATCATGCCAGCTCTTACGTCTGCTTTGGTTTTAGAAGTTTCAATCACTGAGACTTAGAAATGATCGAGCCAGAAAAAGACACAAAGTCATCACAATAAAACCCAAAATAAGTCATCATAACACGTCACAGCAGACAGAAACTTGGCGTCTGAACATCACTGGCATAAGGGAATTTGATTTTTGCCAAGACGAGGGCTGAAGTGTGTCCGCCATGGCTGTGAGAGGCATTTGTGAACTGACAACAGAAGTGTGTGTGTGTGCGTGTGTGTGCGTGTGTGTGAGAGAGAGAATCAGTTTGTGCAGAGCTGAGCAATGTTATTAGAATTCCTGTCACAGTCCGGTCCTTTACTGGGCGGGGGAAGGGAGGGTGAAGGTGGGAGAGAAAGGGGAGAGAAATTGAAGAGTTGGAGATTGAAAGGGGAGCAAGAGGGAGATGTGATGTAAAGGAATGCAGGGTGGGAACGAAGAAAAGAGAAAATTGAAGCACAGGAGGAGTGAGGAAAGGCATAAAACGCTCTGATTCAGACCCTGCTCTGTTGAATCTCATCACAAACTGATTCACTGTCTATAGCCTGTGACAGGAGTAGCAAGATCAACTGTGTTATGTATTCTCATACAGAGTCACTACAGAAACGTTTCATTCACATGACCAACATCAGACCTGAACTGTATTCATCCAATATTTATCTCATCAATCCCTAAAGTGTTTTTTTTTTTATTAAAACTAATAAGACTTGTTCATTGTTTTCCTGATGACAAAAAATCACAAGAGAAAAATCAGAAAAAAGTTAATTTATGCTAAAAGTAAAAATTTTCTGTTTATTCAAAGCCTCTCATGAGCTAACATCAGGCCCTCTGAGACTACAACGGTTCACTCTGTCCTTCTAACACCATCCTGCTGTTACACCAAAAGCACTAAAACAAGTGTAATTCAATTAGAGGGACAAAATATTAAGAGGACCGTGAAACCACAGACAGGAAATACTCTTTCTGCCAAAGCAAAAAGATTTGTCTTGCAATATTTTTAGCTTTAGTTTAGATGTAAAACCCTTGGCTTTGCTTGAGTTCAGAGTAAAATCAGTCCTCCGTACATAAAATCCTTTTTCATGGCAGAGAAACATAGATGAGAACTGTGTATTCATTGCTGAAAATAGTCCCTGACAAACAAACCATTCATCTTTAAGGTTGCTCTTAACCTTGACAGGCAGGTTCAAATAACACAATGCAGTAGCTCTTCAGTTTGGTCCTTTATGTGATTTGAGGCAAATTTCAAGTATAGTCTCATCCTTCAAGCAAAATCAGAGGGTTTTATTTTACAGTTCTAAATTTGTTTGGATGAAAGTCTTCTTACAATGAGCAAAACCTAAAGATGCAACAGAGAGCATGTCTTCTAAGAGTAAGAAAAGGAAGCAGAGCTGCAGATATTTACAGGGTTTTAACACCAGATTATATATACTGGAGCTGTCAGGGTGCAACAATAATGCCCACAGTTCAACATGTACCTCATACGTCAAGGCAAGCCAAAGGTCTGATCTGCTCTGGTTTTGAGATTAGATCGAGGCGCTTCCAAAAGCAGTTGGTTGGATGACCTGAGAGATCTAGCTGGAATGTACCGGTGAACCAGATCAACAAGGTAGGATGGTCCTACTCCATTTAGAACTTTAAAAACAATCAATACATTTTTTAAGTCAATCCTAAACTATATTGGAAGCCAATGGAGAGATGCTAAAATTGTTTTTATCTGGTCATGTTATTTGTTTTTGTCCTTGTGAGGAGTCACGCAGCAGCACTTTGCACGAGTTGCAGAAGAGAAGTTTTGCCCGGACTAATGTACAATGTGTTGCAATAATGAAGCATTGAGGTCATAAAGGCATGAATTGCTCTTTCAAGGCCACTTGTATTTAAATAAAGCTTTACTTTAGCAAGTAGTCAGAGTTAGAAAAAGCTGGTTTTGACAACAGAGTTAAAGTGCTTGTCAAATATTAATGAGCTGTCAAAAATGACACCAAGATTTTTTACAGGTGAGCTGTAGTTGGGAGTTAGAGGACCAAGAACACTTGTTTCATCAAACATGTTAGACTGTCCAAAAACAATGACTTCTGTTTTACGTTCCTTCAAATTTAATTTTTTTTTAAGTCCATCCAGATTTTGACATCTTTTAAAGAGGTCAACTGTTGATGCATTGATTGTGAAGAACTGGTCCTCACTGGCAAGTAGAGTTGGTCATCATCAGCAAAGCAATGAAAACTAGTTTTATGTTTTCTTAAAAATGTGAAAAAAAGCAAAAACTGTCTGCAGGAAAGAATGTACATATGTAAATAGTTTTTGTTGTGATTTTCTTTGCATACTTTTTTTTCTCCTACTAGCCAAGGCTTAAGGAAACCATATTCAGACGTGAAAGGCTTGTTCATCGTTGATCTCTGTGTGATTTTTATCAAGTTCTGATGAATGTCAATTTTGATTTGACTTTTTTGTTTCTTTTGCCTTTTTTTTTTAATAAATCAATCTGACAACACTGCAGCATATATATTCTGATGAGCCATGCTGCCATAAAAAATTATGTCTTTATAGGTTGTGTTCAAAAGGGTAAAGGTCTTACATACATTACTGTAAAAAATAAATCCAGATGGACTAAAAGATTGCAGAATGGCTTGGAGTTGTAAGGGTTAAAGTAAAAAACAAAACCTTTAACACTGCAGGAGTAGTTTATGATGTAAAATAAATAAATACATTAGCAAAAATGTAAAAAAAAAAAACAAAAAACTTTCAAATGACAATATGCTTCCTCACCCTGACAGCTCACATTGCATTATATCTCTCTCATACTGCTGAAAAAATCACCTATACATGCAAGTGTACTTATTGAAGTCTCCCATCAAAAACTGATCTTTCTTTGTTATTAAGGTTATATTTGAACACATCATTAAGAAATTTTATTCATTTTTTGAGCTGACAGTGAACATGTGGTAATGTAGCTGTATAGGTTATCAAGTTAAATAATATACATTTATCTTTCCAATTTCAACATAAATTCCAACACTGGATAATCATTTCTGACCAACAGGACTTAAGTTGATGTTGAATTTGTCTTTCAGGGCTGTTTTGAGCAGCTGAGGAAGATTTTTTCTTGCCGCTGTCTGTCTGTTATGAGTTTGATACTACTGTGGCAACAGCTGTCAACAACATTTTTTTTGTTTTGTTTCCTTTTTGATCTAGTTTGATCCATTATTTCCCTCAAGAAGCCAGCTGAGAGGTGCTTTTGGTTTAATTTGAATCAGAAAGCTGATGTGTGCTGAGCACATGTCCCCCTGCAAGAACTTGTGAAATGGTTACGCACCAGTGAAGTGATAAAAAGCCACTAAGTCACAGGACCCATTAGCAGTACTGATAAGTCTCAACCAAGACTTGTTGTGCAAGGTTATTTACTCACAGGCAGGGGTTTTCTTACCCCAACACAGTGACACAGAAAGCAGACACAGAAGGAGCCAACACGGAAGGATGTGATGAACAGCAAAACTGAAAACACCACAGTTCATTAGTAAGTACTGAGCTGTAGAAGCCAAACTGGATGTTTAATATTCAACATGAGAGCATGGATCCATCCTGCTCTGAATCAACAGTGGCGGTGTCAAGGAATGGGGGAGATTTTCTTGGCACACTTTGAGACCCTGAATACCATCAAGCATTGTTTAGAAACCACAGCCTACTTCAGTATTAATGCTGACCAGATCCATCCCTTATATGGATATATATATATATATATATCTATATATATATATATATGTACACACACACACACACACACACACACACATATATATATATATATATATATATATATATATATATATATATATATATATATATATATGGAGGGGGGATTAAAATGTCTGTAACAGCTCACAGTTCATCGCATAGATATAGCACAATGCCTTCTGCAGGGGTATTGAGGCCCCCTACATGCACTGTACACTCCTCCACACTCATGCACAAATGATTCTAGGATCTTGGACTCTGAAGCCCGATTTTGATCCCAGAGCACAAGACTATTAAAGCCACACACTTGAGCCCCTGGACTACATAAATTGAAGCTGAAACTGATTGTTCAATAAAATAATTAAACCTTGAAAAAGTTCTACTTACAAATAAATCTGTTGAAATGTAACAATTTATAATTGTATTATTTTGCATGGATGTCTGCCTATGACAAAACAAATGTTTGTATTTATGTTTGAATTTGATACAGTTCCTTTAAATTATCCCAAACTTTTAACTAATTTCCATAAATTCCCATCATTCCTGTAATTCCCATGGAAATTTTCTAATTTTTAATATTTCAGAAATCCCCCAGCTTTACTTCCCATGGAAAGCTTTTGTAAAATTTCTGGAAATTTTCCATCCCTTTGCAACTCTAAATAGCAAAAATAGTATTATCCATATTCATTAAGTTTAACTTTCCAAACTGTGGAATCTGGATATAAAACTGTTATGAACAGAAACAGATAAGCAGAACCAGAATTGGAACCAGAATTGATAATGTCTTGAAGGGATTGTTCAGGATTTTTGAAGTGGAGTTGTATGAACACTCATATGCCTGTGCTATACATGGCAGCCAATGGTGCCACTGAATACAAAAATCCTAAACTATCTCTTTAATGGTAACCAATCCTACACCTGATGGGGCACCTAGGGAAAAAGCTTGGAACCATCGTCTTTAATTACTTAATCAAGTTTTGAACACTTGATCTCACTTACTAAAATGGACTTTGGATTGAATTCATTGCAATTCTGGGCACATTTTTCAAGATTACTTATAGAAAGGGACTACTTCTTCATTAAAATTCGTAGTGGTAAAAAATGAATCATGACAATGTTTCAAGTCTTAATACTTGGTACTTCAAAACTCTCACATACATGTGAGTTCTCTATCTGAAAACAGTGAAACCATCAATAGACAGACAGAAATCCAGAACACAAACATTTATGTTGTTTCATCAAAGAGAGAAAAAACACTGAATCTTTGAGTCAGAAACAGACATCACAGGTCCATACACAGCAGGGGGTGCTGAGACAACACACCCCCACAAACCACGAAAGATGAACACAAACTAAAACTTGGAGAACTACAAAGCGTGCAAGTTAACAGATAACTCACCGTCTTCGCTGCATTCCTCTGGCGGCTTTGCTTTCTTTGCGAGCCGAGGATCCAGCCATGATGTAGTTTTGGTGTTGTGACTGGAGGAGAAGAGAGAGACGTGTGGATGAGGGCAACGAGGAGAGGTGTGGGGCAAACAGAGGTCAGAGAAAGACTGACAGAGAGAATAATAGAAAGAGAAGAGTGAGAAGCAGCTCTAATGACAAGTACTGTAGTGTGTTTATGTAGGTTTGTGAGGGTGGGGTGGTTAAGGGGTAAAGAGAGACTAGGGGATTTCTAAGGTAAACTAAATGGCTATTTATCCTCTAATGAGTCGTCAGACAGTAATTAGTGAGGGTGAGAGGATAGGGCAAAAGTATTCATGGGCCAGGATGTGAGTGTGGATCCTGTGTGTGTGTTGAAATTGAAGCAATAAGTTACATCAATTATTCACACAAAGGCGAGTGCTTTAAAGTTTACACCATACATACTGTTATGGTTTTTAAGAGGGAACCTTAGTAAAGGGCATTTCATTGCATCAGGAGGCTTATTTTAATTATTTAAAGACTTGTGTTTCTTATCATCTCTAAACATTTCAGCTTTAAGTAACAGCATAGCCTGTAAGGACAATGTGATTTTTATATTTTTTTATTAACATCCCATTTTTTTAATCTAAGGATGGCTACACAGAAGACCTTTTTTGGCCTGATTTGCCCCTCAATAAACAGGAGAGGGTGCCATGATTTAATGCTTGTCTCAATGATTTGTCCAAATAACCCTCAAATGTGTGGTGGCAGCATCATTATGTTGCTGCTGCTGATTGAGTTGAAGCCTCAGAAATCTTGAATCATAAACATCAATCACAGTTGACATTTAAAATTCAGGATTGGTCGGCACTTGTAAATAAACTCACAAAAACGTATGGGAGCAAGTAGCTCGGGAAGCATCAACACCAGGATGTTAAATACCTTTACAGCTCACGAACATGGCAGCAAACATATACAGAACTACCACCTAAACAGTATTGTTACAATGAAGAGTTATACAAGTAATCAAATTTTCATAAAGATGACAATTAAAGACTTCCACAATTATGAAAACTGAGAAATCGAGATTGAAAGACAGCTGTGCCACATGACATGCTGATTTTTTTTCTTTTTCCATTATTATTATCATTATTATTATTATTATTAGCATTATTTTGAGGTATTTTTACTATTACAAGTTTAAAGTCTTTCTATGTATTTTCCATTTTTTAATGCATACAATGATGGCGTCAAAGGATAAATGAAAGCATGTAGGACATGTTTTAAAATCAGAGTAATCATGTTTCATAATCCTCAATATCTATTAAAGTAATTGTGATATGATTTTTGCCATCATCAAGCAGTCCTACCGCAAAGTCACCTTTTCTTTTTTTCTCCATTTCTTTTTTGCAGCAAGCTGAAAGAACCAATCCTTCTTTACACCATTTTTCTTCTTCAGTCACATTTGTTTACTCAAGATTAGTGAGACATTTGTGAAATCATTTGGCAGGTGTGTGGTCTCACTGTCCCACTGAATTTTCTAGTGTCATGGTTCCCAACCTAGGGTTAGGGTCACCCAAAAAGATAGGGAGCACATAGGGTGCACACACATTCTGTGCCAGTATATGGACAAAACACCTAAACATTGCCTGTTTTTGAAACTGCAAACTTCATAAGCAGTAGGTACTGATTTTGTTCAAATGTAGTATGTAGAATGAAACATTTGTGAAATCAGCAGTATACCAAAAATACCTGAATGTCATACTACTTTGGTAAAAATTAAGAGTATTTATCAAATAGTCTACCGCGCATACTGCTACCCACAGTGCAATTGGCACAAGGGTCAGGGGTCAAAGTGCTGGACATCCAGCCTTAGCAGTATTAGCGTTTGCATTGATTCCAATACATTTATATAACAATAAAGCAAATAACATTTGGTAAATTAAATTTTTGAGCTGCTACATGGATGTTACACAGTTCTCATGTGTGTGTTCAGTGGTGAAAATCATGAAAAACCAAATAAATCACTCACTAAGCTGCTGTTGACTTTTGTTTTTATGACCAGATACAGAAATCAGCTGAATTATTGGGTTAAGGATGGAAATCACATAAATTTCACAGTGCTATTAAAATAAACTAGATTTTTTTTAAGAGTTGACTTTCATTTTAATATCGAAGAAATAGTTGATCTAATCAAAACTTGACAGTGATTTAAGATTGGATCAACAAATAAACTCTGTTGTCAAATTCAGTTCATCACCTAAGCCTTTTTTATGTTTAACTGATTTTTGAACAAGTAATTCATGTTTAATTTCTTCATATTCTAAGTCTAACCAGCATGCTGTACTTTCATGATAGCTTGGTAATAACTGTTTACTTCTACTGATTATGTTTGAGCATAAAAATCACTATTAAAAACAAAGTTTCATAAATTTTTGTTTTCTACAGACCTTATCGTCCACAACTATCCAAGAATACAGAAAATACCATCACGCTTTTAGTCGAGAAAACTAGCGCAATGCTAACATCATGGATGGCGTACAAAAAATATGTCATCCATGCACCACTCTAAAGGTTAGTTATAGTGCTGTTTTGTTTTTTTCACAAGGCTGTTTAGGCTTTTCTTTGGTTTTCTTCAGCGTGGGAACTACTAAAATCACTCAGTAAAATTTGTACACTTTTAATTATATCAATAACTGGACTTTTATTAATAGTGAGCAAATATATGAAGCACAGTTGATCAGTGTCTACACTACTTCTTAAAAGGTCTTTTGCTCAGAATATGTGTGTTCCTTTTCTGTCTAGAATTTACAGCTGGAAACATTAAAATAGAGTCTGGACAGTAATATATCGTCTTGTGTGTATTTGTGTGCGTTATTACTATGTGTCGTTATAATGTTAAAATTATGTCAAAAGTGCCCTAATGTCTGGGGTTTCTTATTTTTTAGATCAGTTAATGTCTAATCTTATGAATTAAAAAACACAATCATGGAGGATGTTATCTTACTCTATAAAGTAGACCTCCCCCTTCTCAGTGTAAGCCATCTCCCAGTTATCAGGGAGAGGACCCAGCTCTTCTTCATTAGCGTCTGGGACTTTTGCTGGGGATTCAGAGGGTGATTTTGGGGCCTCCTCTCCTTCTGTTGGGGGCTCAGCGGAGGGTGGGGGTTGAATGGAGGCGTCAACAGCAACCTCCCCAGAGGCATCTGTGCTCTTGTCCTCATGTTCACTGGACTCTGTGGAGAAAAACACACAAACACACAGTCATTCTCACATCCTCTCTGTGCACAAATGCAGACCTGGATGCACACCACACACGCCATGCATGATGAGTCAGAGCCAAGCCACTGCAGAGCTATGAACCCCCAGGAGAGGGAGAGGGACAGTGAGGGAGAGAAATAGATGGAGAGAAAAAGAGGGAGAGAGAGGATACGGCTTTGAGGACATAAAACATGAAGAGAGAACAACATGCGGATGTCAAAAAGAGAAAACAAGGAAAGACAGAGACTCTAAGGGTCAGAGACTGAGTTGCAAGTACATGGAAAAGTTTTAGGAGTGCTGTTGGCGTTTAATGAGAGTACATGATAGCAAGGGAAGTACAAAAATCAAAATCACATCAAATTCTTTCTACTATGGACAAGGGCAGCTAAATGATCGCAACAATCATTAATGTAATAAGACAAAAATCAAACTTTACATTAGGGCTGCACAATGAATCAAAATAAAAATCACAATCTCGATCTCGTTTTCTATGATGTGATTCATTCATTTTTATTTCCCTAAATGTCATCATTTAGAATGAGCTGCATTCATGTGTTCACTTACTTACATCAGAACAATCCCACTTTCTGTATATGTTGGCAAGTTACTGTCAAATGTGGAAAACTGCACAATCTCACACTATTAATAAATCCTTTAAAAAAATTCTGGACCCACATCTGGAGTTGGATCACCACCAAAATTTAATCACTTGTATCTTTTGCCATGACTAACATTCCCCAAATATGTCATCCAAAATCCACTGAAAACTTATTGAGTTATGAGACGAAAATGTGGAAAACTGCTCTTTCTCGCAATGTACAAAAATCCCTTAATAAAGGCCTTGATCGCGTCCGGATTCAGATCACAACCAAAATCAAATCAATTTCTGGCCCCATCACTGGCACACCAGATTGACCATTAAATATATTTCACTAGCCCATCTAGGAAAGAGAGCACTGAAAGTGTTTGGGAAGGGCAAAACCTTTTAAAAGTATACTCGGCAGATGATTGGATGATTGTTTGGTCAATCACATTTATGTGGGTCATATAGATAATCTAGTAGACAGGCGCTACTGTCGGGGTGTAAAGGACAAAACATGAGCCACTTCATAAAACAAAAACATGTCAGAAGTTGAGTGAAAATATATTTTCAAAAGAGAAGTTTGCAGTGTTGTTTTTGTTTTGCATTTAATAAAGAAATTTGGTCCAGATCTGATAAAATGGCTACTGAAGCTGTTTACATCTATGCTAATCTCTGTTGGAGCAGTCACTTCCTGCTGTCGTCTTTCTCGTGTCTCCCACCTCTTCCTGCTCTAAAGGACGCTGATTGGGCTGCCAGCTCACAATTGTTGTAAATTGGAACTTGGCCAGATGGATCTGCCTGACGATAGAAACTGAATTAGGCTGATCCATCTGCACTGCAAGGTTAAGTGCATGCACGCACACGAGTGGAATTTCTTTTCTATGTTCAAACAACATTAGCGCCCCAGGTTTTTGTAATTCTAAAGCAGCCCCTCCAATAGACCCAAAAGGTTTAATAAAGGTTACCCCAAAACTTAAATTAAAGACCTGTGACAAGTAAAAATAAAACTTTTAAAGAGTTTTTATTGTCTTAAATTAAAAAAAAGAGGAAAACCTTTTCATACTTTTCAAGGATTGCAGGAATCCTGTAATGACGCCTGCTGTCTACATTTTAAGATACACACTGAGTAGAAATAGTCCTAAAAATCTATTATGTTTATTTAGCTGAGCTAGTCTGAAATGAACATTCTAGTTTATTTCATAGTCATATTATGCAAACAATGTTATTCCAGCATATGAAGCATATCATTCTTAGCATGGTAACAGTATACAATAAAAGATATTTATAGCTTTTCTGTGATGCCTAAAGCACTGTGATAATGTAATTGAAAAAAACACAGTTTATTCTGTTACCGTCTTGGTAATAACTACAGAAAACATGTGACAAAAACAATCTGCCATGTTTTGACAGCACAGACTATTAGGAGGAAAGAGGGAAAGAGGAAGGTGGAAGAGAAAGAACCGCAGAGACGAAGGAAACGCAAGAGGGGTCAGAAGAAAGAGGATAGTAGAAAGGCAGAAGAGAGAGGGGAGAGGCGGGGTATAAATAGAAACAAGGACAAAGGCCAGTGGCAGGAGAGCAACGACAGCAGAAGAGATGGAGGAATGAGAGGACAGAGAAATGGGAGCTGCAGCCAAACTGAGACTCTGGACAGTTATTATACTGGAGACACTGAGGTGCCCTTGCTCATCAGGTTTTATAGGGTTGTAGAGAATGTGTGCAGTTTACATTTATGTTAGTGAGTCTGTAGTTTATGGCTTGAGTGACTGTTTAAGGTACAGCTACTGGTTAGGATTGTAAAAGATTTCAAGGGCAGGCTGTGTAAACTAGAGACTTGGAGACAGAAAAGGAAGATTTATCTGAAAGGATTGGTAAAAGAAAAGGAAAAACGGTTCTGACTACTGAATTATGTCTCTTGTTATACTCAAACATAGCAGAGAGACAAAAATGACAAACCCTGGGGGTTCCAGCCCACAAATCAGATTTACGCTACACCTGCACAAAAAGATGTCACCACTGACACTGAAACTACCACTTATCAAACAGTCAAAGATATATTCTCAATTTTATTCATTTCAACCCTGTGTAGAGATGGGAGTTGATAAGATTTTCTTGATACCAAAACCATTATCTATTCTGCCTATCAATGCAATTCCTTACCACTTCTCTCGTCTGCCCACCATGATGAAATCTTTCACTTCTTTGTTGTTGTTTATGCTGACTGCCTCTGATGAGACCATGACCTCCATGATTTGCAAGTCATCAAAAACAGAGTTTAAATCATTCCCATCCCTATCCCTGAGGTGGCCAGATTTAAGTATTCTTACATGACAACGCAACGCCTCAGCCTGAATATTTCACAAATGATTGTTCTTCGTTAATCAAACTTTTTCCTAATGGCTCACAACTTATTTTGCTTGTGGAAAGCCCTGCAAATCTTTACAGCGATAGCACCACTAGTCTTTGGTTCTCCTTCCACTTTAACTTACTACATACTGTATGTCCGTATGTGATGTGGTCGCTCTCTGCTCTGGTGGAGTAGTTACACACAAGTGTAACCTGACACAGCCTGCATACACCTTAATCTCTATTTTTGGGATCAAAATACTGCCAAACTGTGCTGTTCCTTTAAAACACTATCGGTCCTTTTCTTTTGTTCCATGGTGTTCATTCGGTGTCATTTGTTTACATCCAGGTTGGAGGGTATTTTGGTGGCAATATAGCCACCATTTAGTTATTCTGCTTTATCCATTTAGCAAGCAACCCATGTACCTTGTTTAAAAATTCTTCATAGTTGTGCTCCAGTACCTGTAGAACCACTGCACATGTTAGATTCCCCTGGCGTAACACCCAGCTTTGTGGCTTGCTTATTATCTTTGACTAAAAAGTCTTCCAAAAATGCACTTCATAAGGTCTATTTTGAAGGGCAGATCACATGCTGCACACTCAACATGCAGTGCATGCAGATGCAGCATGAAAAAAATTGATGTTATACCAAAGGTCTCCAGGCATCTTATCTTTAAGGTTTAACAAAAGAACAAGTGAGTCCTATTGATCAGCATTATGAAATCTATACACTTTTTACTGTTCATATTGGAATATATTTACATCTAATAATAACAGGCAGGTGCACGATGGTGCGCTCTGAGGCAATTGTTACTTCAAAGTGACATCATGAGGTTAAAGTAATTCCTTATAAAGCTAAAATTTTGTTGTGACTGTTTTTAATTAATTCAGACTTCTAACCTGGGTGTACTTACAGCAGTGTCACAAATTAGTTTGATCGAGAGAAGGAACGTGCACAGAAAGCAGCTTAACAGTTGAATTCAGATTACAAAATGGTGCACACAAGATTTACTATTTGGTTTATCTAATACATTACATTGTCTATTTATCCATCCATCCATTATCTATACCACCTCTTCCTTTCGGGTCACGGGATCAGGAGCCTATCCAAGCTGACATTGGATAAGAGGTGCGGTACACCCTGAACCAGTCACCAGCCTATTGGAGGGCCACATTGAGAGTCAGACTCACACTCATATATAAGGGCAATTTGGAGTAACTAAGTAACCTAACAAGCATGTTTTTGGTCTGTGGGAGGAAGCCGGAGTGCCCAGAGAGAATCCATCCATGCACAGGGAGAACATGCAAACTCCACGTCTCTCCACATGACCAACGAGGGATTCTAACCAGCAACCTTCTTGCTGTGAGGCATGCACACTACCACCATGCAATCCTTGTCTATTCACACAAGCAAAACATTCTGCAAACACTCTTTCTGTCACATACTGCATCCACCTGCCACTAATGTCCTAAAGGCTCAATGGGCATTAGCTGCCACAACATTGCTGCTGAACTGCCCTCTAACCTGCATGTGTAAAAAGGACAGTGATTGAATGCTCTGAAACAAGCAGAGAGCATTGCTAGCATCTGGTAGGAACAGCACAGTTTGGTAGAATTTTGATCTGAACACTTCAGAATAAGTTAAACATAAGTTGTGTTGGGTGATACATACATATACCGACGCTTCACTCTGCAAAGGGTGGAGCGTGGTGGATGCTGCAGCCACTGTTGCTGTGATCCTGAGATAAATTAAGAGGGCTTGATTTTCATTGTTTTCTGAGTGCTTTGTTAGCTTCAGACAAATTTGATAAAGTTGATTTTTACTTGCAATTAGCCTGATCTGAAATTATCCACTTGGGAACCTCCATAATCTACAGATTACTGCCCTCAGGTTGTGTTTGAACTGGTTTCAGTCATATGTAGTTAAAGACTCTTGAGGGAAAGCATCATTACAGCATCCTCCCATCTCACGGTACCTGGTGTGATAGCCACTCCGTTGCCATTGACAACTGGGCTCTCCTCTTCCTCTTCCTCAGGAGGCTCCAGGCTAGCACGCTGCTCCATGTTGCTGACTGACTGGTTCCTCTTCCTCTTGCCCTGGGCGCTGGGCCGGGCTCCAGGCAGCAGGGCCTCACTTACATTCAGAGGAGGTGCTGCCGGGGATGGCTCCGCTGGAGGTTTTGGTGTGCCGTAGAAGTTGTCTGATGGCGAAAAGGAGTGACATTTTGGTTAAAGGCCATGTATGTGACAAAATGGAAGATCCTTGGTGATAAAGCAGATTACATGGCAGGAATGCAAGCTGCAGAGAATTAAAAAACAAATTAAGAAACATAAGACTTGCCCAAAATAATCCTTGGTATTTTTAGGTGTAAAAACTGTGTTGTGTAAAGTTTCACATCAGAAATTAATGAGAGACATTCACAAGTTTAACAAGGTAAGAGCAATTCATTCACCTTTTTTTTTTTTTAAATTAATTAGCATGTCTCTTTCCTCTCCTGCCACAGGAGAGTTTTTTCAACAAAAACTTGTGTGTTCATTATTGCTTGTCATTATTTTCATGTGAAAAGTTCAAAAGCCAGCAATATTGCATTTTTTTGTGAAAAGATGTCAAAATATACTCTAAATGCTAATTTTAATGGGTGCACACAGTGGTTGGTCCCCATCAAATAACTCACATATGGCAGCACAGAATAGAGAAGAATAGATCTTTATTGTCACTACTGTCACTGTAAAAGCATTGCCAGACATCATCAAATCAGTGAAAGCAGTTTAGCAGGTCTTCAGCTGCAATTTATAAAAATAAATACAAAAGCAAGGATAAAAAATATCAATAAAAATATCAATAGAATACATATGTATGTACAGTGCAAATACACAGCAAGATAGAGGTTGGGTGATGTATTTCACAGGCTGTGGGAAGGGGCGGTGTTTCAGTCTGTCAGGTTTTGTTTTGATTGTCCAATATCTGAGTTAGCATAAAGGGCTTTGAGTCATGTGGCTAAAACTGCACACCCTGCAATGTGACTTTTGAGCATGTGTGTGAATATTAGTAGCTTTAGGAGGCAAGCTATAAGAGACCATAACTTCCAAATAGAAGGTTGTAACTAGCACACTTTAATAGTAAGTACTTAAAAACATTCATCCTGCAGGGTCAAAATGTAGCTGTCATTCAAATCAATAGTAAAAACACTATTATAAACAGAAATAGACTGGACATCTGTCATTCCACACCCGCTATAATGGTTCTCATGAATCAATCAATCAATCAATAAATGCCAGGACAGACAAACAGATTTACAGAAAGAAATCTAAGAGGAGCTGAAGTTATTAAAAGTTGCATTACACTGAAACGCGGAGGGGGCTACTTTTTTTGCTGAGGAGGCCGCATTTGTGTCACTCTCACCTCCAGAGGTTCAAATATTCACATTTACGGACAGCTAAATCTACTTTTCTTTTGCAATGAAATAAATATATGTCAGTTATGTTCATGTTGTTTTTTTTCTTTAAGCATTTTTAATAATTAAGCCCACATAAACATACATTAAATTTGTTTTACTAACTCTATTACACTGAAGGTAATGAAGGGGCCCAGTCATCCTTTGATTTTTCTGTTTGCAGCCTCCATTAAAAAAGGTCCGGACACCCCTGCTCTACACTTTACTTCAGGTACAATAACATTGTGCTTTATTCCTCCAACTTATGGTGCTAAGTGGGGGCAGATGACAACTTCACTTCTGATTAGAGTTGCAAACCTCAGGGAATTTTCAAAGTTGAAAATTTTCCATTGGAATTAACTGGAATCTATGGGAATAAATGGGGAATTAACCTGGAATTTACAAAATTAAAGGTTGGCCCTTAACTGGGATTTTTAATATAGTTGGGGAAAATACAGTTTAGTATAATTATGTCTAAAACAAGCAGATATAATGTAAAAATACTTGAGAGTATCCATGATATTTCTCAATCTCATGCATGTAGCACACTGCTAACTGCAGGAGTCTTGAGGCCACACCCCCTTCATACACTTTGTGTTCGTCAATCACATACACAGATGAAGAAGAAATTGATTGTTCGATAGAATAACTAAAACTTGATGAAGTTCTACTTACAAATAAATCTGTTGAAATCTAATGTTTTTTAATTGTATTTTTTGCATGGATGTCTGCCCATGACAAAACAAATTGTTTACATTTATGTTTGGATTTGATGTAGTTTGTTTGAATTACCCAAAATTTCCAGTTAATTCACACAATTCCTGTAATTCCCATGGAAAGTTCCCAATTTGGAATATTTCCAAAATCCCCCAGCTTAACTTCCCATGAAAAGTTTCTGGAAAGTTACCAGGAGTTTTTGCCCCTTGCAACCCTATCCTACTACAGTAAGCAATTTTTCTGTTCTACGTCCATGTCGAAGTCAGCACAAACACCGTACAGCTTGTTAATGATCAACATTTACTTATGGTAAAAGTGAAAAGTGGTGGCTATATATGGTCCTCTGGCTGCCTGTGGCCCACTCTTGAATCAGCTGTTGGGATGTTAGTCGAGATAGAAACATTTTCAAGATGTCAAAACATACTCATCACTTTTGAAACCTCAGCTCTGATATTATGCTTTTTGGGGCTGTGCCTTTGGTTGGCTTAGTTCTTTCCACAAGGTATTTCTTCTTAAAGCTCAATAAAGCACTATTTTTATTTAAAACTGGAAAGTGTCAGGAAATAAATTTAGTGATTAAATATTGAATGTGAGTGAGAGGCAAAGATGTCTCATTTCATAATTCCTCAAAGAAGAAAGGAGTGGGGCTCTCACAGAGAGGAGGAGATGAGAAGACATAGAAAAGGGGAGGAGAACAGCTGAGCAAAGAAGAGGGAAGGAGGCGGTAATGAAGGACAGAAAGAGGACCAGCAGTAAGGAGTCCACAGATCTCTGTTTACTTTAATCACAGCAGGAAGCTGCTGGATACTAAGAAAGTCTCAAATGCAGTGACTGCAGAAGTCAGTACACGTCCCTGAGGCTCACTAAACAGATAAAAACACCACAGCACAAAAACATGAATATGCACACACAGGCAAACACTAGCACCGACATTAATCTATAGATGTGTAATAAACTACCACCCGTATATTAGGGCTGCATAATAATTCACAATTTTATCATTAATGATCGTCTCTCAAAGTTGTAACCAAAAACAGATCCAGGTCAATGACTTTGACTGACTAATTTTTTTTCTTGAATAAAATTCCTGTTTAATTTGCACAATTAATCCTTTGCACATTAAATATTAATGGTTCAATATCAAGCAAGTTACCTCATTAGTTTAAGGTAATTAATGCACTGTGTCTGTGCCTTAACTTATGTAATACAGTTATTACATCAATATCTTTGTATCCTGTGTGCATAAATGACAAGATTTCCACCTGTTAAACAGTGTTTCAGAGAGAGAGAGAGAGAGAGAGAGAGAGAGAGAGAGAGAGAGAGACAGTAAAAAAAATATATTTATATATTCATATATCTATTATACATATATTTTTAATACACACACACACACATACATATATATATATAATTATATAGAGATAGATAGATAGATATAGATATAGATATAGATATATATAGATAGATGTATAGATATAGATATAGATATAGATATAGATATAGATATATTAGTGCCAAAAAAGCTTTACTAATTTATGATTTTATGATTTATTTGAGGTGAATCATGCACACATGGCAATAGCTTAAGTAAATCGGTACATTCAACAGTTTATTTAGACAATATTATTTGAACAATATTTCACAAAATATTTTTCACATTTGTTTTCTTGTATTGTACAGGCCTACAACAAAGAAATCAAAAAGCCCATACTATTTATGATATGGTGGTATTATTTTATGTAAATTGTCTAAACCTGAGACAAATCATAGTTTAGAAGTTGGACTCACTTCTTGTATTTTTTCATAAGTCAGTCATTTTCAATGACTTTTGATCCTATTTGATCCCAAATATGTGTTGGGAGGTTTTTGAGTTATTAGTGAAAATGTGAAAAACTGCCTTATCTCCCACTGTTAACAAATTGTTTAAAAAAATTCTTGTATGGGTGCTTGTTTGGCAGAGTGGTAATCAACCAGGCACGACCCATATACATGCTTCTGTGGTCTGGATTCCAGTCCAGTCTGTGGCCAGTTTGCAGTGTCCTCCCCTACTGTCTCTTGCCTCCCTTCACAAACCTACCCACTGCCACTCTCTCCTATCAATAAAGGCACAAAATGCCCAAAAAAATCTTCCTAAAAAAAAAAATCCTGGATTCACATCTGGATTTTATGACGGTAGACTAGGGCCACATTTAAAAAAAAAAAAAGTATGTTAAAAAAGTAAAGTTACAAGAATAAAACAGTAAAGTTACAAGGATAAAGTTGAAATTTGAGAGAATAATCTCATTAAGTTAAGAGAATAAAGTCGTAAAAGTTACAAGAATAATCTCATTAAATTAAGAGAATAAAGTCGAAAAGTTAAGAGAATAATCTCCTAAAGTGAAGAGAATAAAGCCATACAATTACTCGAATAATCTAATAAAGTTACAAGAATGAAGTTGAAAAGTTACGAGAATAAGGTCAAAAAGTTACGGGAATAAAGTCACAAAGTTACGAGAGTAAAATTAATAAATCTATCTAAATTAAGCTAGAAAACAAACTTTATTCTGAAAGGTTGTACCAGAAGAGCAGCCATCCGTCTACACAAAGAGGATGAAATGGGAGAGTTTTCTTGATTAAGGTATGCTTATATTGATCTAAAGTTTTTACAAATAGCCTCCTTAATGTCTTTATTCTCATAACTTTTCGACTTTATTCTCGTATCTTTCCTTTTTTTTTTTTTTAACATGGCCCTAATCCTCGTTCTAATCGTCGTAGAATTTAGTTCAGCACCTAATTCTATACATTATTTCCTTCTAGTGCCATGCCCAACATTCCCTGAAAATGTCATAAAAATCTGCTGAAAAGTTTTTTGAGTTAGAAAAATGGGGAAATCTGACATCTTGCACTGTTGAGATATCCTTGAAAAATTCCTGGGTCTCCACCCTCAAAAACCATCCATGTCTTCTTTGTGCCATGATAACCTCCCTGATAATTTCATCAAAATCCATTCTTTACTCTTTGAGTTATCTTGTTCACAAACTAACAAATGCCAGCAAAAACATAACTTCTTGGCCAAGGTAAACATAAAATTATTGAGACTAGTGCCTGGTAAAAATGTTAAACTCATGCACAAGCTTAGTCTTTTCCCGCAACCTTCACAGGCACATGTGCACATGTATGCACTCTAACACATCTAATTTGAGTGAGTGTTCAGCCGTACATGCTCACAAAAACTGCTGCTGGGTAAATGAACCAGCAAATCCTCCATCTGTAGATGTATCCTCTGACAGGGTACCAAAGCAGATGCACAGACTTGACATGACTTGGGAAGGGCATTAATCCAGTGCACACACATACATACACACACACTGACGGGGTTAAGCAACCATTCAACTATCATCAGAGGAGGCTCCTAGACCCAGTGCACGACACTCATTTTGTTTTCTTAAGTCTTGTGTAAGAGCATCACCTGACACACCTGATCCATCCAGTACAGAAATGTGTACAGAAGCAAGAGACAGTAGATTACATTTAAAAATAGCAAAATAACTCTGCTGAAACATATGTTCCCATTTTTGCTCCCCAAGCACCCGTGCTTGTCTCACAGATGGAAAATGTTTTTCTGCACTCACCTTCATAGGTTCCACTCTCTAGCAGGGCTCCACTTTGCTCCAGTTCCATAAAACGCTCCACACTCACAAAGTTGTAGTCCACCCCCGGCACCTCCCCCTCCTTTGGCTGCCTGGTCGTACCTGCAGGAATAGAAGGAGAGGGAGAGGATGAGAGGGGAAGAGAAAGAGTGAAAAGGAGAGGTCAGCAGAGCCAATGGGGTACTTGAGAAGAAAAGGCAGGAAGGCAGAGAAAGAGCTCAGTAAAAAAGGGCTGGACGGAAAAAGACGGCAGATTAGGGGCTACAAAGTGTTTTCAGAGGAAGTGGGAGGAGAGAGGAAATGTAACAGAAGAGGCTGAGTGAGAGGAGTCATCACTTGTGATAGCCAAATCCATTCACACAATTGTGTGCGAGTGACAGTGAGAGACGTAGAGAGGCAGCTATAGAGGAGCAGGAAAAGCATGTGCAAACAGCAAACTGCTATCATTCAGTCCCCGCGAGCCAATCCGATGCTGTTTAAATAATGGCTGAATCAATACAGCACTTTTTACCAAGCATAACTCAAACCTCCTTACACAAAACTGTGCCGATTGGATTATTGTCGAAACAGCAGGAATGCAGAGGCACCACATTACCATGCAGCAATTAGAGGCTTCCTACATCAACGCTCTGGAGATCTTCATCAGTGCTGCAGCGTCAAGGCTGAGCTCAGTGACGGCAGCCATGGGAGTTTCAAGTTTAATGAGGTGCTGTGTTTGTGGCTCTGCCAAGTGGACTTTAAGCTCAGGCTCAGTGAAGTCCTGAAGCTGGTGTTGATTCCTGCTCTTAATTGATTATGGCTGAAAACAGTCATTGGCTTGGCAAGCTGAGGGAGTCGACTGTTAGAGCTCTTCCCCTCACTCACATGGTAAGTGTCTAATAGATCTGAAAAGCAGGAAACACACTATGAGATAATCTGACCAACGTTGGGCCATATAACCCCTTTATGACCAAAATCAGCAAAGGTCAGATCTCCTGTAGTTACCTTATCCCTCTCAACTGCCAAGACGACACTTATTTGAAATTTTAGATATTAAACATGTTCAATATTTACAACTTATTCTTTGTAATGACACGTGGACTGGAACTCCAATCAGAATGCAACCTGAGGCAGGGTGCACACAAAAGGAGTTGTGAGGGCAATAGCAGCATTATGCATTAAGCCAAAGGACAATCAGGACCTGAGGGAAATGTTTAAACTGTTTATAACCTGACTGACAGGTAAGGACTGAACAGTATATAAAAAAGGCATTGTAATATTTTTTGCTTGTGCAACATACATAGCATTTTTTGTCAACACTGAACCCCTACCTTTTTTGCCCCACAGAATGATTTTATGTAAGAAAATATTTTCAAGGGGCAGGAGAGGGATACGTTTACAAAAAAATCACACATGGTGCAAGAAAAAGTACATGGAACATGAATGCCTGGGTTCAACCAGTGACCTTGTTATTGCTATTGCAATTTATATTAGTTTAATTTCCATTAAAAGTGCATCTGATGAAGACATTCTGAAATTATAACAAAAGCAAACTAAAAGAAGGAGATATTCATGAGGAATCTTTCTGTTTTTATTAGCTGTTGAAACAAAAACATCAGGGAACACAGCTGGATGAAGGCCCAAGTTAACATTAAATTGTGACAGTAGGACTTTGTATCCAAGTGCAGAGGAGAATGCTGCAAAAACTGCTTGCAAATAGGGCTTGAAAAATTAGTTCTGTTGAATATTTAGCAGTCTGAGCTGATCTGCTTTTGGTATTGGTTATTGATGTTTTTTTGTTTTTTTTGTTAAGCAGCTAATTTGTCTCTCCAAACATCCCGTGGTTGCAAACAGCCCAGTGTCTCTCATGTTCCTCCAGTGTCCTGCAGTAATTTATGTTAAACAGAAAGTTTATCTTCTAGGCTTTACTTTGTGGGGCAAAAAAGGAAATAAATAAGACCATATGCATATATCTCTGTACTAAACTAAATGATCCAATGCATGGGGACCCCAACAGTAAAAGACACTGTAAAGGGACTGACAGAGGAATAGACCACATAGACCCCGTTCACACTTAGAAAAGAACTGAAATTATCTGGACTAAAGTTTTTCTGGTTGTAGGGAGAGAAACAAAAACTCAAATGTATCCAAAAGCAACACAAGATGGCTCTATGGATGTCTATGAGACCCTGTCGTGATCTACAGAACATTGATGATGTGCAGTGGACGCTACACTCTATCCTTACAATCAAATCAGCTTCTTATGTAACAACAGCTGTTTTTATCTGTCCTGTCAAGTCTTCCTTCTGCGCCGTTTGCACAGGATGAATGTCATTGATCCATCTGCACTCACATGCAGTGAATTTCCCGAATTTACTGCTGCATTCACTCTTCTTCTGACCCTGACTGTAAGTGGAAAAAGTACTCGAGGGGAGCAAGGTAATTACCCTGCAAAATTTGGCTGTTTGCATTCACACATATAGCTCACCTGGGTAATGGCAGGATAATTTCTGTTTATTCTTTAGCAAGTGTGAACGAGGTTTTGATATGCAGTGGACAGAATTCCAATGTAGCTGGGGTGTGAAGTTTAGGCACTAAGGGACAAACAGCTCTATTATAGCACTTTGTCTAAAGTTTTAAAAACTTCCCTGTGTCAAAAATTAAGTGTATACAGTTGTTTATTGAAACAGAAACTGGATAAAGTGAGATAGATTTCCTATAGGCACAAACACATTTAGATGAATATACTCAAACACTGTATGAACAGAGGGTCTTAATAGGTAGATCTCTATCGATCGATTGTCACCACTCTGCTGCTGTGGAGCATCTACTGAACATTTTCCACTGAATCAGCTTCACCATTGGGACCAGAGGTGGCAGCTCAGCATCACTAATTAGAGAGGAAGTGTAATAAGACGAGGCTCAGAGACACAAGAGTCAAACAGGCAAGAGGTTTATTTACTAGAAGAAGTTCGGTACACAAAAGATCAGACCAAGGTGACAGTATCCAAATCGTGAGGCAAAAACTAAGTCAAAGATCAAAGCAGGTAATACACGGCACAACAAGACAAGAAAGAAAGCTGGAATGAGACTGTGAGGTACTACAAACTGGCATAGGACAAAGGAAGGCATGAGGTTAAATACAAGAGGTGATTGGGAGTGATTAGACATAGCTGGGGAGAAACAATCAGGAGGCAAGTGTGACGAGACCAGACAGGAAGCAAAGCGTACGAACTGAGACAATGGTTAATGATTTCAAAATAAAACAGGAAACACAAGACAAAACATGAAATGAGGATACAGAAAAGGGAACTTAACTAAAAGATGCAGGATCATGACAGTAAGATCAGAAAAAGAAACATCTAAAGACAGTCTGGACCGGCACAGCTACACTGTGCACATGGTAGGACAGCACAGTTTTTAGTGAAATGTGAATCACACTGTTGCTCCCTGAAGTTTGAGACTCTTTCTCAATTCTTTCATAATTGTTTTGTTTTGTTTTGTTTTGTTTTGTTTTTTGGACCCAAAAAGTATTGGACCAAAAAAAGCATGTGCGATAAGTTTAGTTCTCCTAATAGCCATAACCTGTTATAAAGAGCTGGACTTAAACTTAAAAGTCTCATGTAAATATGTAAAATTGTTTATTATTGAAAAATATTGCACTTTCATTAGAAAACACAATTTTGCCCTGTTTTCCTAAATCACCAAGCTAACTGTCTAAATATTATAAGACAAATTTTAATAAAAATGTCAGATTATTCTCTTTTGTTGTTATTGAAATAATTTTCTTAATAATAAAAAGACATATTTTTATGAAAAAAAATCAGTTTAGTTTTTATGAATGAATAATCATCTTAATATCTCAGGCAATGTGCTCATGTATGTTTTTTAAGGAACAATACATGGCCATTACTCTTAATTTAATCTAATTTAAATTTATGGTTGGGTTTGACATATTGGATGGTACTGGTAACCCAGTTACATTCAAATTTCATACAGATAACAGCTGTTGAGACCCCAAACTCATAATCTTGTACTATAATTGCAGTGATTTTCCATGATTAAATGACAGCAGACTTCTTATTTTGTGAAAAAAAAAAAAAAAAAAAAAAAAAAAAAGGTACTCGTAATCCTGAGATGGTAATCTAGATAATTCAGAAAGAAAAACTGGGCATAAGAAAAAAAAATTGCAATTTGAACAAATTGTATCAATATTTCAGAAAAAAATCTACAGATTTTTCCATTAAAAATTAGCTTTTACTCTGAGATTATCTCCACATTAACTTAGAAAAAACACTACATAGTCTGTTTTTTTGTTTGTTTGTTTTTTGCAAGTGCAATGCATTTCACTGGAGTTTTGTGCAGTTTTGTCCTTTAGTTTATTGTTAATTCATACTTGAATTTGTAGTCATGTTTGAGGTGGTTGTAGAGATTTGTGGGTTTAGTATGAGGTGCTGTGACAATTAGGGATGGGAAATGGTAATATTTTGATAATATTAATGCCACTATTAATTCTTCTTATCAGTCCAATTGTTTGTTGATTCCCTTATCAATTCCTGTTGATTTTCTGCATGAAAATAGCAAGTCGAGGTTTTTAGGGTCAACAGCATCAACATGGCTCTTTTGATATTCAGCGCTATTTATACTGCAAAGAGAATGTCATATTGTGTAAAATTAAGCCACATTTTTGACTGTTTATACCTCCTGTGTGCCTTGACAACACCTAAAGGTGTTCACACTGGGCTTGACTTGGTGACCGATATCGTGTTGCTCATGTAAGTCACGTCGTGTGTCCATAAAACAGCTCAGACCTCAGGTAGGGAGATCGCTACAGTCCTGTCTTCCTTGACCCTTGAGCCATGTTGCTGCTCATCTCACTAGGGCTGATAAACGGGTCGAGGAAGGACAGGACCGCAGAGAACCGCCACTTCTTCACTGGCCATCCTACCCGCTTCTTTCCCCCTCCTTCCTTTTTTAACTCATATACACATAATGTAAACCCTTCCATCTTTCCGGCATACATCCACTGCAAAAAAGACACAAACATGTGTGCGCACACACACACGCACACACACACACAACGTTAATTGGCTGTCGTGGCACAGCCACACGCAACGTCACTTGAAAAGTTAAAATTTTTCAACTTTGGCGACTGAGCGACCTGACCTGGCTGCACATCCAAAGCGACCTGGTAGCGCGACCAAGTCTGTACATTGACTTGCATGGACAGTGGTCACCCAGGTCGCGTCAGTCATTTCTGATGTGAATGCACCTTTAGACATACTTTTGGCTGACTGCCTCTCTTGAAAGCATGATGTCCTAGATTTGCAAGGCAGCCAGATTCTTATGTAGGGAGGGAACTGGTAAGAAAAAAGATTACAGATGTTGATTCCCTCAGACATTTGTTATCGATTCTCAACTGGAATTGTTTTTTGATTCCATCCCTACTGACAATGCCAAATCATTGCTTGCAAATGATGCCTCCTTTTTTTTAACCTATTAGACAAACTTCTTCACATCTCCATGTGATATATTGTAAATCAATCTGGAAAACATCTCATGGGAACAGATTGGGAAAAGCAGAATCTTAAGTGAAAATCTGGAGGGAGATTGAGTGACAGTTTAGCCAGTCACATGTCTAATGTGCCTCTCAAAGGCTTTCAGTCACCTCTCACTTTTAGGCCAAACAACCAACACTTGTTATAACCACCTCCTCCTCTTTATAAGGAGTTTGATAAGCCTGGTCATTTTCTGACCTGAAACATTAAAAATGCCTGATGATGGACATGAAAACTGGAAAACTAAGCTGCTTTGCAAGGTTGGTCAGTCTACTTGCATATTGTAAGATTTAAATCTTAACATTTCATAAAGAATTTGCCTCTGTGGTCACAATAATTTCACTCAATGTAGCTTTTTTTGGCTGCATCTCCAACCATCCAATGTTAACTGTCTGCCTCCTTCCTTGTTGTCTTGTTCTACTTTGGCGACCTCATGTGTGGTTACTACAGTGATAATGACTGACAGCAGAGAGCTATGAATCAGGAGGATAAAAAAGAAAGGTGACTGAGTTGTATAGTGGACATAAGCTCATCTATGACTTGATTACTGAATCAAATTCATGTTTCAATTTTTTATACTATGAGTGTGACTGACAAAGTAACTAAGAATGACGATTCTTCTGAATGCAAAGGACCAAGTGAGTCTTTGTCGGGTAGAAATAAGATTGCATTTGGATTGAGGTAAGGTTTTAATTCTTTACAACTAACATGCAGCACTAATAAACAGGTATGTCTGCTTATACTTTTGTCTTTGAGTGTATACAGTTGTTTGTGTGTGACTGTGCTTCACAAAAGTCTATTTCTGAATGACTCATTGTGACCATACTGTTTATATCAGTGCTTCACAGGTCACACTACTGTCAGACAAGTGTTACCTGAGGATGTGACGATGTGTGATGTGTCTCATGTGGTGACAGGATGGTATTATTTCTGTAATTTTTGTGGTGTTTCCTGTTAGTGCCGTTGAGGGTTTGTACGTGACATCAAAGCATAAATAATAATGGTGAAGTATGACTTGATATTTAAATGCAGATTACAGATACAGAAGAACTGTATTCATGGACTCTTAGAATAGAAACATAGCATTATCTTATTACATGTAGCATGGCTATAACCTTGCACAGAACCTGGATCCACCTGATTCAATGTCTGTTATCACAGATCCACCTTGCCAAGCCCCAATCTATGACAACTGTTTGCTGCCCAAAGCAGCATGGCCCAATCAGAGTCTTTTAGAGCAGGAAGAAGTGGGAGCTATAAATGAGACGACAGCAGGAAATGACTGCTTGTACAGAGATTAGCACAGATGCTAACAGCCTCAGTAGCAGCCTCATCTGATCTAGACCGCATTTCTTTATTAAATGGAGAACAAACAATAACAATGATAATAGTTTATTTCACATAGTGACTTGTGTTTTGTATTTCACACCGTGGTAGTAGCGTCTGCTTACTACATTATCTGATTGGTCCATAATGAATATGATTGACGGAAGGATCGTCCAATCACCTGCAGGATATGCTACTGAAACGTTATGCCATTTCTAAAGACTTTCTATCGGGTTTTTCCCATATGGACTGGTGAAAAATATTTTATAGTCCATCTGGTGTGTCAGGTAAGCATGGCTATGCAAAGATGAATTGTTTATTGGCCTTGTCAATCACTAGATTACTGATCAGCCATTATTTTAAAATGTAAAGTTATTTTTATCTACCTGTTGATATACAATAATAACTGAATGCACAAACTCTTGACCAATTTAGTTCTTAGATTGAAGTAAAGCTTACTTTTGAACATATTTTTCTTGAGTTTAAGAGCAGGATGTAAATAAATATATTAAAGATTTTCAGTGTTTTTTTTGCTCAATTGAGAACAATAGATACTGCATTGGGAAGTATTACTTTTTTCCAGTTAAGAAGCTTCTTTTTTTAACCCTGTGTTATTTTTAAAGGTTTTGGTTTTTGTGTTGATATATTGGATTGCATTATATCATAAGGAGTAATAAATATCTTTCTCACCCCCTGAGTTGACTCATCACTCCTGTGACTCAGTCTTTACCAAAAAATACATTACAATCCTACCAAAGAGAGCACACTGGGGGCTTCTGTGTCTCTTATACCCACTTAAAGACACACAAATGTGAAGAAGCTCAAAGCCCTGCACAGTTGAGCCCTCTCAATGAGATATAGTGCATATTGAACAACAACATTTGGTGTCAAGACGATCATTCAACCAGTGTGTCGTGTAACCCTGAATACTGCGGCAGCTCAGCCAGCCAGGCGGGGCTGGTCGCCTTCCACTGAGTACAGCTATTGATCTGTAAGATCAGAATGAAATTATTCTGCTGCCCACACCGGAGTAGGCAGAGCCTGCTGGAATACTGATGACCTGCCAATGGCCTTCTCCCACAGCTTCCTTCACTGGACACAGCCTTAGAGCAGGGAGAGAGAGGATCTTGTTGGATCTGAGCTGGGAATATTGATCAATCTGTCAAGGTAGGCAGATAGTCTGATTGTTCCTTTTCCCCTATTTCCTACTCTCACATATTTTTACTCAGAGCAGCTAAGCATATTATCTCTTCTTCCCCCCTGATCTCTGCCAGTACTCATTCCTTATCCATAGCAACAACCGCTAAATAACTGTAATGAGGACCTGTTTATTAAAATGAACACCAGCCCCCCAAAAACTCCTATTCTGGCTGCAAACATTCTCTTTCCTCATCTATGTTTAACCTTACCGTCATTCTCTGTCTTATCCTGAAAACTCCAATAGAGAGACCAAATATGATGAAAATACAATCCATAATTTATGGTGTCATGTGGATGAAGGCGGGATTGTCGTTAGCTCGGTTTTGCAGTTACTTTTTGTACATCTTCTACTTTTTGTACACTGTCTAAAAACTACAAAGAAGGGTTTAAATAAACAAGCAGAGCATTGTTGCATTAGAAGTCTGCTAAATATCCTTCCATCCCTCAGTTGCTTAAAGATATCATGTTTTTTCTAAAACTTGAGAAAATTCAATATACTTCGAGAGGATGTACAGACAAATTTTTCCAGAAATGGCAACCCTTTATTTCATATTTCACTAATTTAGAGGTACTAGCCGATTGAATGTGCGTCTGTTACTGCTGTACCATTTTATAATGCATCAATAACCAACAGTATCTGTGTTGGTCATGTTGAGCTGTGTGTGGGTGTGGGTGCAGGGTTGGTCACTGTTTGTTACACTGCTTTTCAGTGTTTGTGTTTTTGTTTTTTTTGTTTGTTTTTCATCTCCATATGTGTATATGTAACTGTGTACAAATGCATATATGAGTTAAAAAGAAAAGGTGAATTGTATTCTGTGATTGGATGTATTATATTGTCATTTTTACCTCTGCCAAGGTGGTTATGTTTTTGCTGGCGTTTATCTATCTGTTTGTCTGTTTGTTTGTCTGAGTTCAAAATAACTTGAAAAGTTCTAAATGGATTTGGATGAAATTTTCAGGAATTGTCAGAAATGGGATATGGAAGAACAGATTAAATTTTGGGACTGATCCGGATCACCTTGGCGGAGGTCTGCACTCTCTGAGTGCTTTTCTAGTTTTCAATAAAAATACTTTGAAAAAAACAAGCAGGGCAAAGCAGGACGAGCTGCAGAGGTGTTTACATTAAAAAATAGCAGCACACCTTAGTGTGTGACATGTTAGCGTCGCCTCTCCTGTGCCAAAAGCACTGCTGCTGCTGAATATTGATTGCATGATGCACTCTTGCTACTGAGGGATAAAGACAACTCTGAGGCAAAATGGTCTTTGCAGTGCAATCAACTGGGGTATCCAAACCTCTCTGAGGTAAAGCAGCAAGGAGGAGTATGAGAGCCATAGAGATTTATGGCTTAAATGACTTCAATCAATAATGGCACACAGAAGCTGCAGAGCTGCCACTTTAGGGGGTGAAGACATTCTCTGCCTCAAACCATGACGACTGAGCGCTACTGAATATTTTCACATTGGTGGGAGTGTGAGCAGAGAGAGAAAAAAAAGATTACGTGGAAACATAACAAGGAAATTCCATTTGGAGGCGAAGCTAAAATAGCTGATATACTGAAATAACTCAGTTTGGTGTCAGACGATAAGAGGACAAAGGCCTTTGCTAAATAATAGAGTGGCAGAGGAGTGGCAAGCAGAGAAAAACACAGAGAGATGGCTGAAGGAAAGGAAACAGCAAGAGGAGGAAAAGCATGATAGGTTCAACTGGCTGTGCATCCACAGCAGGAGCCTGGGAGTGAGTTTGAGACTGTGCACATGTATTCATAAGCACGTTTGTATAATTAGACAGAAAGTCACAGAGTGGGAGAAGCCGAGCGAGGGAGATTCAGAGCTAAAAATAGACAATCGATGGACTGATTATCATAATAAAGGGTGGGGGAAGGTGGTCAAACCGTACATTCTCAGCATGAGTGGGAACCAGGAGGTGTTTGTTTTATATAAATACATTAAGGTGGGCTGGGTATCATTTTGTTCTCTTGAGTTCTGAGTTTTGCTTTCCATCCAAAAACAACCCCACACTACTTTAAATGATAATGCATGAAAATGCACTTAAATGTGAGAATGTGAGCAAAAAAAAAAAAAAAAAAGAAACAAGAATCATACACACAGTCCCACCTGTGCTCTCAGTTCTGCTTCAGTGTGCACATACAATATACGCAATACATTTGTCTCTCAAAGCCTGTCTGGTTTTATTGTTTCATCCATCAGAGCCATCAGGCTGCTCTGGGAGTTAGGATACGGGAGAAACGCCTCACTCAGGAGTCACTATAAATTTATTCTTAAACCTGAACATTCTTTCACAGTATCCTCAGGTGAGCAGATGAGGTGAACATTATAACATGAAATTTTATTTAAATTAAGATAGATTGCATTACACAACATGCAGTTAGCAGAGCATTTAAAGGTTATTTTGGTCATTTTTGTCCCTTCTTTATTTTCAATCACACTTACAATAAACTTGCAGTTTGTCCTTGCAATTGTGTCCACTAGCATTATGAGGCTTTTATTTATATACTTGTCTATATGTAACGTGTGTCACTGGATGATACCACAAGAGGGCACAAAAAGACCCAAGAGTGCATGCACACTACACTTTTCTTTGGTGGTACTAAGTCACACCGCGCAGGTTCGCCCCATTGTTCCAAGCCAGTGTATTTAAATTAGGTTTTCATACAAAAAGTGCACTGCATATTTTGCATTTCCTTTTCAGTAATCCACTGTTCTAGTGTCATGAATTGATTCTGCATGTTGAAGGAGAAAATTGCCTTAGTTGTTATGACACCTCCCCACCCATCACTCCCAAAGCATTCTGGGTGCGCCCGCAGAGAGAGGCAGTGGAGGCTGCAAAGCATTATCACTTTCAAAATGCTTCCCTTCTCAAATATGTTGAAATTACAACAGTAGTTTGCTGATTAATCAATGCACCTTATGGAGGCTCCTTGATTCAAATAGGACAGTTGGCGTCAGGGCAATTGTGCGGCGCAGCACATCAGCAGAAAACTGCAGTGTGCACGCACTGTAACCTACAGGTATGTAGGTACCTGCTATGTTAGAAGTAAACTGCAAACATGGAAGTAACTCTGAGAGTAAAAATAACAAAATAAACACCAATATTCAATGTCATCATCAAATTTATGTAAGCAACTGATGGCCAATGGTTAGACCTCACCATCAGCATCGTCTGCACTCTAATTCTACAATATTTTCATCTTACTTGACGTGGTGTAATGTTCTAACGAGTGACCATGTTAACTGGTGATTTGGCTGACTGTGCTGATAGATATGGTAGTTAAAGCACTGGCGAAAACAGAGGGTGTACGGATGTTTCATTCATTGTAAGGTGTTTTTTGAACCGTTGTATTAAAACTACTAATCAGTATTATGTAAGAAAGTAGAGACAATAAAATAATACCATCACATCCACAGAAGGAGTCTTTATAGGTCATCTGTTAGAACAGATGTAGTTATGTCTGTGCAGTCTCACACATGATTTAGATGGTAATGACTGAGGACTTCATCTCCATTTTGTCTTTTAAATTTTCTGTCAAAGCTGTTCCTACCACTCTTTTGACTCTGTAATATCCCCTTTGCCTCAACATTGGTCCTACTTGTCGTGTAGAATGCCACTCACATCTGAATTGCGCTAACTCTAGACAATGTGCACAACTGAAGCTCTGAACTGATGCAGGGGGCACATAGGCATATCCGCATTTGCAAAATTAACAGCAAATATATCTCCGGCTTAAGAATGTAAACAAGGGGTTTTAAAGAAACAGTTGCAAACAACGATACATTTCTTTTTTGCAAACAATGAAGCAAATTTTCAGTTAAAATTATCTTCATTAAGTTTTTCTTTTTTATCAATAGTTATGGAGGACTTGATCATGTATTCTTACTTTGTACATTTTACAGATATTTACCTCCGCCAAGGAAGTTACGGTTTTGCTTGTTTGTCTGTTTTTTTGTTTTTTTGTTTGCTAGCAAGATCACACAAAGAATACTAAACTGATTTTTCTGGAAATTTCAGGAGATGTCAGTAATGGCCCAACTTAAAAATGATTTGATTTTGGTGGTGATCTGGATATCTGCCATAAGGGAATTGATTTTTCCTCAATAATTGTCAAACTAATTATGATATCAACAGGATTCCAAGTGCTCGGGTAGGTTTTCAGGGTCAAGAAATCTTATTACGGGGGTTACTGCATCATGTTACTATTGCTTATTGGTGTAACAACAATTTTTGAGCCACCTTGGAAGAGGTTTGTACTGTGTAGTTGCAGTTATTTAGCTGGCTGCTTTGAGCAAGAGGAGGGCTCACACACCTATCCTTAGAGCTTAAATCTTTCTATTTTTTCAAACTTAATTTAAAAACTACATGCAGACAAAGGGAACACATTTTTTTTAATAATGCACAACTGTTCCTGTGAGTTAAGATACATGTTTGTAGCGTGTCCAGCCCCTGTGACCATGCTGGATGCTTTTGTCAGTTCATCCTTAACTAGTCCATGTTCTGCTCAAACCTTTTTACAATACCACTAAAAATACCAAGCCAAGGTTGAAAAAAATCTCTTATTGGGAAGTAAAACACATAAAAATGTATAGAGTGATGTGCAAGACATCAAGTACTATTCAATCAAATTCATAGCCATAAGAATGTCATCTAGTTCTGATACTATCCAAGAAGAAATAAAAAGGAAAAAACTAATTTCAAGACACATTTCTGAAAACATTCAGACAAAAGAGAGAGAGAGGGATTGAGGGAGAGAAAGAGGGAAAGAAGAAATACAATGTTCTCAAAACCCTGGACTTGTTTACCCTGAATCCTTTTCAGAACATAGCATACAAGGACCAAAACAGCAAGAGGGCAGAGAGGAATGTGAGGACTGTCAATGTTTGTTTACCCTGCACACAAAATCACACACTGCTGCTCTGTGAATTTTACTCTCCATCTATCTATCTATCTATCTATCTATCTTTTTTCCAAAAAAACACTCACTACTGCTGTATCCTCTTCCTTTCTCTTGATATTTGTCTCCATCAACCCCTCTGCTTGTGTCACTGCGTGTGTTTCTGTGAGTGTGTTTAACTACACTAATTGTTCTCCTTTCCTCTTGCATTACTCCTTCATGCTCCATCTCACACTTTGGTCTCAGGTCTCACCCTCACAGTTCACTCCACCTCCATCTTCTCCTACTCTCCTGTTGGCAGATGTGTGAAGTGTGACACAAAGTCTATAGGAGGGTATGATTGAGCGCACACAAACACACTCAGGCAAGCATATTTACACTACAAAGCCCAGCCACAGATACAGTGACGCAACACGGCACTTTCTGACAGGAGCATCTGCTACCCAAACAACACACCGGTGCCTGGTCATGCAGCCTCGCCATGGTAACAAGAGGCAACGTCTTCATTGGCTGAATAAAAACATATTGTTGTCAGATATGGCACTGACATGTTTTGGAGTTATTTTCGCTGCTCAGTGTGGTTCTTTTTGCTCCACAGCTGCAGGTTTGCGTTCATCAATCAATTACTGCCACAGCCGGGCACTGAGAGTCATACTTGGTTTTCCCAGAGTAATTCAGCTGGTGTTTAAGATGACAGGTTTCACTGGAACAGGGGCTGCTGGCTCAGAGGACTGGAGGGTTTGGATGTCACATCTCCAGTGTACTGAGAACCACTCTGGGCGCAGGAGGATGCTCTGCCCTCACAGAATATGTCTAGTTGCTGTCAGCAGTGACAAAGTATGTCGAACACATGTGAAATAGGGCTCCTCACTCAGTTACAGTCAAGCTGGAGACTGGTAAACAGTTAAAAAACTGTACTGCAACAATATAAGAACATATGTTGGAATACACATTAGTTGAAACTGCTTCCAAGTGTTGTACAATAGTGTATTTTTTCCAATATCCGATATACAGATATTTCTAAACTCACTGTCCCCATTACCAATATTGATATTTTGTGTCACAAAGATTTGACTTAGCTTAGACTGACCTGTTCCTTTCATGGTTCAGTCATTTTTTGTTAGAAACAGTTGTGACACAAGAAAAACAGCATTGTTTTCTTTAATAAATGATACCTTTGATTTACAAAAGTGGAGACTGAGTGATGATGAAGTAAACGATGACAATACATTTGTTCGTTTTGCCAGTATAACAGCCATTAATTGGAACATTTATGCCCAATTTGTACCTGCAAAATATCTGTTGATACCAATAATCAGTTTTTAAAGCAATTATCTGCCGATAACAATATTGGTCTGATAATATCGTGCGTCCCTATTCACTGAGTAAAATATATATCATATGTGACCTCCTGTGTCTCTGACCTTTCACAGTTCAACCACCAAGATAGTATCTGTGAGGGATTTATCCTAAAGCACATGCAAGCAGTGAAAATATGACAGAAAATAAATCATATTTTAGACTTTTGCAAAATTTTAGACTCCAATCAACTTTCAAACACTCTTATTTATACCAAATATCGTAGCTAAGCTTGTCATCTTCAATAATTACTTAGCTCTGGGTTAAACTAATTTTCAAGTGTACTTAAAATCAGACTTTTAAAGCTTTAAAGACTTACTGTGTCCAAATAAAGATACAACAGACATCCAATATTTCTGCTTGTTAAAGGATTTTCACTGTGTTTCAGATCATTGCTGATGAGAAGCTCTGCGGAGAACAAAAAACTATGAAACTAACATGTTCTGCTCTTTGTGATAATCTTAACAAAATAAACAAATTTTCATAACATTTTCCTCTTTATCAAATGACCTGTTCAGGTCAGTGCCCTTAATTAAGGCAATAGTGTGTAAGTTATTTTTCATTCAAAATGATCAGAAATGTTTGCAGTCAGGTCCCCAGCCATTTTGAAGTCCTTATTATCAGTTAGTCAGCAACCGTCATCTTAAACACAACAATTTAAGATTGAAAAGCAGAAAACATCAGATACATTTTATTATCTATGGGGGGTCATATGGGGGCTCTAGCATCACCAAGTCAAATGAGTAAATTTACAACTTTTTTTCATAAAATGGCAAAAGTTTGTTTTTCCTCTTTAAGTTGTTGGGGTACTTGTTTTTCTTTTTGTTTTTGTGGACATGTGATTTATGACTTTCATGGCAAAGGGCATCTGAATTTTGACCAGAATGGCTCCAACATTAGAAAAATTAGTCTTCTTTACTCTTACTCTTTTTTGATACACTGATAAAAAAAATGATAAAAATGATGTGACAACTGCACTCTCAGTTTGGGAATGTTGAGACCATTAAAAAAAAAAAAAAGGAAAAGCTATTGATAAAAAAAAAAAGAAAGTAACAAGAGAAGATCAACACTCCAAAGTCTGCATGGAGATTAGGAGACAGCCAGCTGTGGTTTAGCAGCTGAGCACAAACACAGCAAACAAGAAGTGAGTGAGTTTAGCTTAAGCCACAGGCAACAAAATCTACCAGCACCTCACATGCACTGACTTCCCTGTTATTAATGCACACAGGATCTTGTTGATTTTATCCACACATAAACCTTAAAGGGAAAAAGCGCGTATTTCGAATATGCAGGGTTATTTTCAGAATTATGGATAAGGTGAAAACAGTTGCTAGGCAACAAAAGGAGTTTCTGGCTACTGTCTCATCTGGACCAAAAAGTAGCACCAAAAAATGTCCAAATTATGCTTTAATGGTAGTGGTAGCTGCACCGTTATGACACTGGAGTGAGAAATCCTAGAGTTTCATCAGTTTACAGAGCTAAGTTAACGAGCATCTGCTTAATTTGGATGAAAAAAATAGATGTTAATAATTTGTTTTAAAAAATTACAGTAAAAGTCTTTTTTTTTTCTCAGAATCACAGACATTTTTCTTTTTGTGAAATGATAGAGCTTATGGAGCGGTGCTAACCTGACACACCAGATGTACTGTTCAGTATATTTCACTAGTGTTTATGAATGGGCAGAACATTTCAAAAGCAAATCTGGCAGGTGATTGGACAATCGTTCCTTCAATCGCATTCATTAGCCAATCAGATAATACAGTAGGCCGTGTGCTAAATACAAAAATCCAGTAGGCTTTTGGTCAGGAGAAACAGTGAGATGCTAAATTACAGGTTGGCCTACAGAAATAAGTTATCACTGCACCGCTATATAGGTCTGCATTGCTGTGTCAAATTTCAGCTCTTTATTAGCATAGAGGAAATTCAGTTGCGTCTAACAGTTAGCTAAAAGGGGAAGGTTTTCTAATTTCTTTTTAAAAACTATTTTAAGACTTTTAAAGACTTTAAATGCCTCAAATTGGGGACAGTAAGATGTTTTTGGACTGCAGAATACATGAAATCAACACATTTGTCCTATACAAATAGCTATAATTAAAAATGGTTCAAACCGAGCATTAAGAAGTACTCAAAGGATGAATTATAAAATAAAGGACACATTGAAATTCAAGAGGATGCACAAAGTGAGTTCATGTTAGAAACAGCAGCATCAGCGCTTAACTTTTTTCATTTAAGTGTCCAAAAGTCTCACAGTCAATGTAAGGGGAGCTGTGTTTCTCAGTGGATCAGTGTCTGGAGGAACTGATGCCCGTGTGACATTGAGAAATTACCCCTGTGCTGAGGTGTGTCCTGTGGTGATGAAAATCAGCACTGATAGGCTGAAAAGCCTCTTTATTAGTGTGCAGAGCTGACTGACGCAGGAGGACAGTGGGGGTCACAAATGCACACACACAGTGTTGGCCTGCAGTGTTTGGTATGCACCTTGTGCAGCTGTGAGTGTTTGTGTGAAGCGGTATAGATTAACCAAAGTAAACAGTCCAGCAGTCTGAGGTGTCAGCGCCAGGTGAACATCACAGAGCAACACGAGGATCATCTCTGCACTTTACTGAAGTCTTGGAAATTCAGACAGGAAGAGAGTGAGAAGGGGGTCTTTGTGCCTGTTACAGTGGTCATAGTGAAGGAATAGATAAAGTAATCATAAAGTCGTAAAATTGCACAGAGACTTGACCAACAGGCATGAAAGACTATACCAGTGCTGTCAACAGGAGACTCAGGGGCCACATCAAGCCCTCCACAGCCTAACATCCAGCCCCCAGAATATTATCATATTCAGATAATGTGAGGGGGAAGAATCTGAATCCTCATCACTATCAATGCAACCTCCAATACAATTGGGATAAGGAATGAGAATTTATATAATTTTATTTGTAGCAATTTCATTATTGATCTGATACTTTAACTGTTGCCTTGTTGATTCCTTTGGATTTTCAGTGTGGGCAAAAGTCGGCCTACACATGTTGTCAGTGGCAACAATGTCAAACTCACGTAACTCCATATATTTTATGCCAGTATGCAAAGAGGAATGTTTTTGCAAGTGTCTGGTGTTTCCACCCACTAAATGTGCAGTAAACGTCTTTTTGTTAGAAAATTAATCCACAATTTTGACCACTTCTTCTGTCTGCCATGATCACATCTTTGCCTTTTTGTTATCACTTCTGCCTCTGATGAGAGTGTGACATCCCTGATTTGCAGGCATGAAGAACAAAGTTAAAGGAACAGAAAAGGGAGCTGATAAGCAAATGGACTAATTCAGCTCAGCTGCAAGGATGCTGACAAAGACCAGAAAGACAGCTCACATCACCACCATTTTAAAGGCTCTGCATTGGCCTCCAGTATCTTTTAGGACAGATTTTAAGGTTATTTTGTTATTTTACAAATCTCTTAATGGCCTTTGTCCAGCTTGTCCAATCTGCTCTGATCATAAGAGCCTATGAGAGCCCTCAGGTCTTCAGGTGGTGTTTTTAGAGCCGTGCCAAAAGTCCTGACAAAGACTTAAGCAGCTTTTAGTTATTATGGCCCATACCTGTGGAACAGCCTACCTGCAGACCTGAGGGTGGAGCAGAGGATCAGTATTTTTAAGAGCAAACTCAAGACCTACCTTTTCAGTCTCAAGTTTGAATAACTTTTTACTTCATTTTAAGTAATTCTTGTAATTTATTTATCTATTTCACATTTTATTATGTTTTATTGAACAGTTTATTTAAGCTTGTTTTGCTTTATATTTAACAAGCAATCATTTATTACTTATCTCTATCTATTCTAATCTATTTATTTTGCGAATCGTTCATAATTTTCAGTGTCAAATCTCTCATTGTTTCATGATCCCACTCGTCTTTTTATTGGTTTACTGGTTTAGTTATACCTTTATTCTTTTACTTCAGTTCCTTATTTATGTATTTATTACTTATATTACTATTACTATTTTATTCTATTCAGATTTTAACATTATCTCCAGTGTTTTCTCATTATGAACTCATGACAGCATTTCCTAAGTTCCTCACTCACACTCACTTTTTTCCCTCTGTTTTTGTTAAATTTGGGGTTATTCACTCTTATTTGTGTTATTTACATTTTTGTTGCACATACGTTCTGTTATCTGTTCTCTTTTTATGTAAAGCAGTGTGTGTGACATATGTTGTATGAAAAGTGCTATACAAATCAAGTTTGACTGATTGATTGATAGTAATATAGGCTCTTTGAGGGAGTTGTTATTGATTCTTGGTTTTCACTTCCCATCCCCAATTGGAATTGTAACATTCTTATCAAAAATGACAACACATTCAATATGTTTTACAGAAATCCACCTGTCAGACATTTAGCCAACATTTAACCAGGAAAACAAGTATGTCAGAGTCAACTCAGTGATGAAAAACATGAGCGCTCCTAAAAGAAGAAGCAAAGATATCCCAACGACCAAAGTGAGCAGCAGTATAAGTGATAGGGACTGATTTCACTTAGAAGGGTAAAGAAATTCATAACTTTTGGCAAAACATAGATACTGAACCAATATTGTTATTTCTAACTTTTTTTCAATTTAGTTAATTTTACAGTTCTTTTCAAATGAGCCCCCAAAAGCATATGTCAAGAAAAAAAACAGCCCTAGTTGATGAATGCTGTGCTACACGATTGAACCCAATTACGCATAACAACTGAGGTGATGGCATTTAAAGGAGGAGGGGTCAGCGCAGTCAGTAAACAAACATACTGTATTTACAGTACTATACTGTGTTTGTTTGTCTTTCCAAATGTTACAGTGTGATGAATGATGCATTGGTCTGGTGCTAAATGCTAACTATAGTTACAGTGGATTACTCTCTCTAAGGTTTCTCTTTTTTGTTAGTCTGCAGTTGTAGCTCCTCTAAAACATGTTGTTATTGCAGAGATGTTGTTTTCAGAGCTTGAAAACTCTTCCTTTGGCCCTTAGATGCATTAATCAGCAGCAAGTTCATTCTTATTTTTCTTTCTGTTTGTTTTGTTTTTTGCATGTATGAATGTTTAGCATGTAATTGCTCTGTGCTCTTATTGGCCAGAGTCTCTGATGTGACAGAACAAATCACAGGGAGCAGGACGAAAATCAAACATGCTGGACTTTATGCGGGGAAGTTGCAAGTCCAAGATGAGGTCTTGATTGTTGTTCACTTTAACAAACGACAAAAATGAAAAAACCAATTTTACTGAGCCAATGGATCCCAAAACAGTTTGACTTAAATTGTGTAGTCTGACTCTGACCCCAGCAGAGGGTTAGAAGGGAGGTTAAAAAAGAGAGACAAGTACACAAATGTAAAAGCTTGTGAGAATTCTCATTTCATGATCAGCTGCAGAGCTATAGAGCATCATCCTGAGGGGACAAAAAGAGATGAGATGACACCTGTCCAGAGCTTAGCAGGCAGAGCACTTTGCAGACATAACCAATTCATTAATCATGTTCAATATTTGCTATTTTCATTTCATGAAATTCATATTATTGCTCTGCTGTTTCTTTCATCTGTGGAACAACATTAATCCAGTGTGCCAATCAAACTGCAGGGAGCACAGAGCCACATCAAAGCATGTCAGGCAGCCCTTTAACACGAGCAAGCCAGCAGGCAAACCACCCCTTTAAGGAGAGAGTCCCTCAGGGACGCTGTAGATCTCTCTCTCTTTCTGTCTCTCTCCATCTCTCCTTCACATACACATATCAAATCTTGTCAACACAACGTTGAAATTGTTTGTATCACAAATGTATCAGAAAAGTCTTTCAAAATTTAACACCTAAATGGAACGATCAGAGGATTGGTTTAAATAAGTCACATTAAATTAACACCCTGTTTTTATGTAAAAAAAAAATCAGCTTACAAAAGAGAGGTGTCTTTTCTCACTCACTGGTTCTACTCTATATCATAAAACAAACCATACCATACCTGTAACCACCTCTCTAAGTCCTCCACCATCATCAGTCCTTGTTCTACATAAAGGTTAAAGCCCACTTACAACATCAATCTTTGATCTTAAGGGTTTAATGAGCATATTCCAAACATAACGCATAAAAAACTGAATCTTAAATCTTTGACTCGCTTCATCTCTGCAGTCAGTTTATCAATAAGAATAATCAGATGTTGGTGGGAGAATGTGGTGGTTTGATAAGGAGACAACTTTGTATGGTGAAGACTGAACATCAGTTATTTAGATACTGTTTTCACTTTTTTTATCAGTCTAATAATTGAATGAAATAGACCAGGCTTTTACTTTGACACACATCGCAAAAGTTTTACCATGCCTTGTGTAAAACACTGGACATACTGACAGGTAGGGGGGGCAACCTGCACAAAACGAGTCCCGACACATGCATAACTTGAAAAACTTAATAGTCTCCACAACAATACACTTGTTTTCTGTCTCAAGAGTGAACTACACTCACATCTCGTTTATGTTTGGAAAATTGAAATGTTTTGTACATTGTTCAGTTAAAGTAAGGGCATGTTGGGGTGCAACCAGGAACCAGGCACGACCCATATACATGCTCGAGCCAGCCTGGGTTCAGATCCAGCCTGTGGCCAGCTTGCAGAATGTCCTCCCCAATACTCTCTCTCATCCCCTTTCACAAGCCTATCCACTGTCTCTCTCCTGTCAAAAGGCATAAAAAGCACAAAAAAATAACCCTTGAAATAAATAATAATAAAATAAGGGCATGTTTATTCAACACTCAGGCTCAACTTTACAAAGTGGACAAGCAGCACTGTGAGAGGAAGGAGAAGGAGCGTCTCTGCCACACATGACAGGATGAGCACCATATGCGGCAATATAATCGTCCACTGACAATTAGCCTGTTATTTTTGTTGTTGTTGTTGTTGTTGTTGTTGTTGTTGTTGTTGTTAAATCTCAAGAGGCCAAATTCATCATCATGACTGAAACTCAATTATTGACCAGAACTGTAAGAAATATTTACATCTTCATTTTTGTCAAAACTTGTTTGCATTATCTATATTACATGTATGTGTCACAAATGTTGATCAAAACAATGAAAGTTGACACCAATCTCTGTAATCCCTTAAGAAACTGACCTTGGTAGACAGAAGAGATCTTTAAAATATTCTAAATCTTACAGAATTTTTCTGTAGTGTTGAGAAGGAGCTGGATACTTTCAAAATTCAGTTTGTTATTACTTTATTGCTTTTAAATTTTTACTTGGGAAATCACAAGAAAGTTGAAGGAGAAAAAAACCTTGAACATTTTAATACTGAAGGCATTTTTTAAAGTATATTTTGGTGCATTTTATGCCTTTATAGACAGGAGAGCGAGACAGTGGAAAGGCTTGTGAAAGAGGATAAGAGAGAGAGCAGGAGAGGACACTCTACAAATGGGCCTCAGGCTGCATTCATACCAGCAGAAGCATATATGGGACATGCCTGGTTGCTTTCCACTCCACCAAACCAGCACCCTACTGAAAGGCATTTCTGGTCAAAATTCTGTGGGGTTATAATTTAACAACTATGAAAAACACAAATAATGTGCAGGGCAAAATTAAAGACACCTCCAATTTCTAAGCAAAAGTTCTTTTGAGTTTGGTAGAGCTGATGTGGACTGAGAGGTGTTTAAAGGTTTGCTGTGGAAAAAGCGAGAAAAGAAATCAAAAATAGGGTTTGGTAGAAGAATTCAAGTCCTTAGGTACTCGTTTGGGACGTCCTTACTCAAGTAATATCTAATAACTCACATGCGGCAGACCTTGTTTTTGGTTAATATTATATCTCATTTAGAATTACATGTGCAACCTGACTTTCCAGACTCAATACCTGAGTAGATTTGGTTGAAAAAATTCAAAGTACATAACAGGAAATTAAATAATTAGTGGTTCACCAAAATACCCAGTTTTCTGACCTCAGCAATGACAACTGCTTTACGGCAGCTACTGCAAATCCAAGGGTTAATAGGCTGTGATGCAGGAACACGAGAGCATGAAGAGGAACTTCTGGAAAGTGACAGAAATATGACAACAGCACTTATTTCACAGAAATGTGGAGAAAACTGTGGTGACAGACAACTGGCAGTCTCATCACACCATTGCAACTCTGTTAGAAATGGTTAGCAACTGCAAAGCCTGCTGACACTAGTGACTGGTGGTGACTGAAGGTATGCTCTTCCATGTTTGTATATTTAATAATGGGGCTTCAGTCAGTGGTGGTCTTCAGTTCTATTGCTGATGGCCAGCATCACCCCAAATAACTGGGAGATGAGGAGATGGCAATGAAGCGGCACCTGAGTTGTACCTCTGTTGTACCTGGATCTGTAAATTTACTCTTATAAATAGTATGGTATCCAGAGGACTTACATTTCAGAAGGACTAAAACAGAGGTTTTATGCTTTAGTGCTGTTGAAGAATTGACAGCAATGGCAAGTACTGTAAGTACTGTAGATCTACCACAGGCAACAAAATGAGCCATTGGCAAGTATGCGTTCATTATTTTTGTGGTAAAAGCACAGAGATAATGAACAAGAGCTACACAAGCACTCAAGAACTGATTTGCAGCAAACGTCCAATCAAAAATATATAACTTATAATACATAAGTTTCTCTTGCTGGCATTAAACTATGAAGAGATGCCAGTGCAAATATAAAAACATGTAACTTACTTTATGTTTTTAAAAAATAAATCCTTTGAGAAGCCACCTGTGGGGCTGATTCATGTTGATGATTTTTATTTACAGAACATTCTCAAAGAGGGCAAAAGTCACATAAAGGGACTAAAAATGTAAAGTCTATTCTTATAATCAAAAATCTTGATCCATCCCCATTCATGTGTGTGCATATGCTATGTAAACCTGCTCATACTGCACATCCAGTACAACAGCTTCTCATATTGCCCCTGTCTTTTAATCTGTAACTTTGAATAAACTGTTTGGTAAAGCCATATGGTGTGCAGAAAGCTGCATGCTGCTTTTGCAAATCAAAGCTGGAACATTCTGAAACATTGATGGCACAAATGCAAAAGAAAAACCTGCATAAATATTTCATTTACAGGACACTGCATTAAAATCTGCTGCATGCATTATAGCTAAAATGGTTACTTTCAGCAGATTTCCTCGTGTAATTGTTAAAGCCATCTTCTATAACAATGTCATTATTAGTGAAGTCGGTCAGCCCTTTCACCATCCTTAACATCTTGGTCGTATTTCTCATGAGCATCTTAATCTGTTCCTCCTCTGCAGTCTCCAGAGGAGGATTCCCTGTCAGAGCCTGAGATGCTGCAGGGCAGACTGCGTCCAGAGCAGGGATGTGAAGTGACAGAAGCTGCATGTATTTATAGGCTATTTGAGTAAAGGAACGTGCCGCTCACTGTTGAAGCTATTTATAGAGCCTTTTACTGATGCCTCTGAGTAGAGTAGTGGGGAGGAGATGGCTCTCCTGGGAATAAGTTACGAAGCTCCCTTGCATCTCCCTCTACCCCCATTCGGGGCACGTCCGCCCTTCCGCTCCCCAAGACTCTGCTCTGCTCATCCCTCTATCCTCTTCCTATCCTCCTCCATTGACTCATGCCTTTTCAGTTTCCATCCACTGACTATTCCTTTCTGCATCTCTCCCCTGCTGTTTTCCTCCCTTTTACCTCCTCTTCTAATGCCCCCCCTTTTCCATCTTCTTGTAGCACCTCTTTACTTATGTCCAAATCCATCACCTTCTCTCCCCTCTCTCTCCTTTTACTGCCGCCCCTCCTCTCTACTTCTCCCTGTATGTTTTCTAGATCTTCTCACTACTTAGCCCCATTTCTTAGCCCTACTCTCTCAGCTCCACTCTCATCAAAGAAGCACCCACACTGTTCGTATGCAGCGAGCAGAACCATCAAGGCTCTTCCTCTAATTCCTCAACAGCAGGTGTTCCTGCAGAAGCTTGTCTTATCTTCTTAAATAGTCAAGTAATGCCTGTGAAGAACAAAAAATTAAAAATGCACAATTGTAAAATACGGGGCCAATATCAAAACTAATTTTCGAAATGAAGATAGCCAGTAATAATGCAATTTGGATAAATTATTTTGGTGTAGTTCCTCCTCTATGCCAGTGCTCCCTCTCAGGTTTGATCATGAAAACAGATCAGCGTTTGTCCCACAGGCCACTTCCTCTGACCAATGCTCTGAATCAGCATTTAGGTGTGCTCAATGACAGCATTCAATATGTGTAAAAAAATAGATAAACTTATATCTGCTTCTACCATATTATTTACAGATGGTTGATGTTCGTAAGGAGGGCTGAGTTCATACCATAGCTGTGCTAAATTGGTGAATCTTTGCATCCCTACTATAATAGTGCCATTAAATGTGAAAAGCTTGAGGAGTTTGGCAGACTATTTAACACTTAGGGCTCTAATTTCCTGGCGCAACTCAGGGTGGCGCAGGGTGGTGCAGCCTGGCGCACCCCGCGCAGTGGTAATTTCGTCCGGCGCACCGCCGTGTGCAGCCAATTTGGCAATTTGGTAGATTGGCGGCGCCGAGATGGGTGTGACGGTGCACCAGGGGGAGGTGTCCACAGATTCAGCCTGGCGCAGTGACAATTTGGTGCCAAAAAAACGAGCGGAAGGTGCGCTGAAAGCCCGCCAGCTCCAACCTGGTCTATTCTCGGCGCAGGCGAGGCGCACTCGGGGCAGTGGTAATTTGGCTGACAGGCGCACAGGGCGCACACGTCACCAAAACCTCACAGGCAGGTGTCCAGAGTGTCAGGCACATTTCAATGAAATAAACAATCACAACAACCACTATTTAATGTAACCGTTAAATAGTTATGACGGAACAATATTAATTGTTCCGTCACATCTGATGTCACACTCAGCTGTGTTAAACCCACTCAAGTCTTATCTCCTCCCTCTCTGCTACGTGCGCCGGTGGGAGAGACGGAGGCATGGGTGCGCCTGCCTGCGCAAGACTGCGACGTGCACGAAACTTGCAAAATGCCCTGGACACACCCTGTTGGCGCGGCGCAGCGCAGGTGCGCCCCGCCTGCGCCTGGTCTACGAAATTAGAGCCCTTACAGTCAAACTACGATCATGTTAATTCTTAATAAAGTTCTATTAAGAATAGAGAGTTATAAATTAAGCCTTTGCATTGTAATGTCATTTTATGCTATGCATTTTTTTGGATCCGTTTTCTGATTTAAAAAAATAAATAAATAAACTCACTGACATTTGGCACACAGATTTCAATGCATTTATTTTTCTATTCATTGCAAAAAATATGTGAAGTGAGAAAAATGTCAAGCAGCAATCATGTTTCGGTCCATCCACTGTTCACTTACCATAGATGCGCCAGGTCAGTGCACAAAATTGCTCAGGTCAGGCATACACTGGGCAATTTCAAGTCAATGGTTTATTAGTTCTGGTGGAATGTCGGCTCAGATTGTATGACTGAATTCTACAACACATCACAACACACACAATTTATGTTCACACAATGAACAATCCTACAGTCTAAAACAACCTGAATGTTCACACTATAAAAAGGGAAATCAGGACAGTACATGGACAGATGTCAATGATGTTTAGTCCATCAAACATCTATCAACTGCGCAAATGCACACATACAAAACACTAAAGCTATGGCGCACACGCACACACACAAAAACATTCAGCAGTTAAATTATTACTTTCTTTCAGCTGGCGCTCCAGGTCTCGTTCTGTCATATATTTTATGATAGGATAGAGGACAAAACACACTGTTTGCCATTTGAGAGAAAAGAATTGTACAGCCCAAACATCAGAAATGTTAAAACATACTACCAGCTTACACCTTGAGCAGGGTCCTATAGAACTGTTGACTCTGAGCCTTTCTCGCTCTTCTTGGAACTCCCCAGCATCCGGTTGGTCTAAATCTGCCAAACAAGTCATTGCCTTTACCACTTTGCTTACTTGGAGGCTCATTCTCCTTAAATGGCTTTACTCCTCCAAACCTCCACATAATAGATGGATTCATGAAATTCTACAGTGTGTTAGACTTGGGAAAATCCTGTTCTCCCTGAAAGGTTCCCTCCAGGACTTCCACAAAACCTGGCAGCCTTTTCTACTACATATATATGTGTGTATATATGTATATATATATATACATATATATATATATATATATATATACACACACACACACACACACACACACACACACACACACACACACATATATATACATACATATATATACACACACACATATGTATAAATATAAATATATATATACATATATATATATATATATATATATATATACATACTTTACAAAGTGACACTAAAAATGATTGAATCACTGTAATTAATTTTAATTTCATTTATTTAAGTACTGTTATTATTTTCCATTTACTTCATGTTATCCCTTACTCCCCCAAATTTGTTTATCCTTTTTTTTTTGTTAATTTGGTCACTTGTGTTATGACAGATTGTCTGTGAGTGAGCTTTGTCAAGTTGAGGAAGGGGCCTTTTGCCCTCTGATGCTCTTAATTTATATATTTATGCATATTTTTTACAAAAAGAAACCCCTTTTCAAGGTGGCAAGTGGGTGTGCTAAAGGGATGACGGTTTCTGTTGTATTATGTGTTGCCTAATGTTCTATTTGAGCCCATCCCATGAAAAAATCTATAAAAATGAAGCCATTGGTCCTGCCACAAGTCACCCCCGTGTCCCCGTAAAGCTTCATATAAAAAATGACCTACAGCTGGATTAAAATTCATCCCAACTTCAAAAACAGTCATGTAACTCCTGATCTGGGTCGGATTTGCCTTGAAATGGCACACAGCCCAATATATGTGAGCCCAAATGTTGTCCTTTTCTATAATTTCAGTGCAAATATGACTGACACACTGCAATATTGATCAAATCTTGCAAAATATTTGTTCAATAATTAACGAATGATGCATTGATTGTGGAAAAAAAGGAAAATATAAATACCAATTTTTAAAGTTTCAAAAGGTACTGCGCTTTCTGTTATTGATAGATGATGCTGTCTTTTTTAATTATTATTATTATTTTATTATTTTGCTCAAAATCTCTCGTAGGGAGCACAGAAAAAAATGGTTAGACTAGAATTTTATCACATCTAGACCAAGAAAATAGCTTTTGCTAATCAAAAAAAACTGCAAAAAGGTTTTATTATCTGTAGATGTACTTCACATTGAAAGAATATCTGACTTTCATTTTTTAAGGTCTGATAATGGATGATGAACTACCATTGAAAACTTGTATAACGCAAGTAAAACAAAGATTTTTAATGATATTTTTGTTGTGAAAAAAAGAAAGATGTATATTAGATTATAGGGTTATGATGATTCTGTACCGTTCACTTATTTTGCCATTTCTTAGTCACTGTGTGGGAGTTTGGTCTAATGTGTGTATTATGAGCATAAAAACATCAATTTTCAGGCAGAAAGAGCAGTAAGAATTATCCATAAAGTGGGTTACAGAGAGCACACCAACAGACTGTTTATTCAGGCAGCATTGTTGATATTTCAAGATTTAGTTGAATTACAGTCATTTGTTTCTACATGTTCAGGGCAAGGAGCATTGTACTGCCAGAGAATCTGCAAATGTTGTTTGTGTTTACTTCAGAATGGGAGAAACACAGAAAGACATTAGATTTTAAGCAGCAATTTGCAAAGACAACTTTAAGCAGATGAGTGTTCATGTGGTGGGAGTCAAACGGTGGAATGACTAAAAAATGATAAACAGGGCTGCATCAATACTTCACTGTTTGAATTAAAGTTTTAAAAAGAATTATATGTTTTAGGCAATAAGCAGCTAGTTTTTTTATTATCAGGGTTAAGGATGGGAATCAAAAAACAGTTCCAGTTGAGAATCGACAACAACTCCCTCAAGGAATCAATATCATTGGTCTCTTTGGTTAAAACTTCCCTAATCAATGCCCTCTGTTTTGTGCACGCCTTTTTAAATCAATGACGTCACACTTCCATCAGAGGCAGTCAGCAGAAATTATAACAAAGATGTCAAAAATGTAATCATGGCAGACAATAAGCAGAAGTGGTCAAAACTGTTTTTAGTTTTTTGCCTTTGTTTATAGTCACGAGACAGTGGATAGCGTTTGAAAGGGTAGGGAGATAGAGTGGCAAGACACACACGAACTAAAAGGATACATGGTAAGAGAGCAGATGCAATCTTCTTGGCCACCAGTACCTCATTCAGACCAACTTTTCTAAATTTTATTGATGAGTAGAGTTGATAATTAATCTTGCAGTGCAGATAGATCAGCCTAATTTATGTCAGAATCAGGCAGATCCATCTTGCCAAGGTCCAGAATACAGGGTGTCCCAAGACAGCCCAATCCACAAGATGACAGCAGGAAGTGACTGCTCGTACAGAGATTAGCACAGGTGCTAACAACTTCAGTAGTTGTTTCATTAGATCTGAACCATATTTCTTTATCGGATAAAAATCACTTAAAAACACTACAAACTTCTCCACAGAAAGGATATTTTCACTCCACTTACAAATTCACTCATGTTTTGGTGAGAGTTTGTTTTAGGAAGTGGCTTAGGTTCTGTCGTTACACTTCAGTGGGAGTGTCAACCTGTTAAATTATCTGATTGGCCCATAATGAATGATTGATGGAACGATTGTCCAAACACCTGTTGGATATGCTTTTGAAGGTTCTGCTCATTCCCAAACACTTTTTACGGGCTCTTTCCCATAGTGACTAGTGTAATAAATGGAACAGTTCATTAGGTGTGTCAGGTTAATTTATAAGGGCAATGGTATTAACAACATTTCATTAATTCCCATCCATAGCCAGGATTATGGGGTTGAATAATCTGATCTTGTTCCTCTTTTCTTTTTTTCGATGATATTGCTGTAATACAATTGCATTGTTATTCACATGTAACAGGAGAAAGGGCAGTCGAATTAGGATTTATTCCCCTCCCTGCTTCTTTCAAAACATGTTAGATGACATTTAGAATTTTTTTCTTATATATTCAATAGTCTATGTGCGCTCTCACCTCTCTCTCCTCCTGCCTTTTTGATCAGCTGTTTATGGTTGTGTTTCTGTCAAGCGATTAGTCATTCAGATTTTGCCAAGACCTCTTATGCCCAATCATCACACAGCTGTCATTTTAGAAATATGTCCTTCTCTTCTTCACTGTAAGGTTGGCTGCAGTCCGTGCGCTGTGACCCTCCACCACCCCAAACACTTCCTTTCATCCTCTCAGGGCCCTGCTGCTGTCTTACCCACCACCCTCACTACCAGTGTCCAGACTCCAAAGGAAAGTTCCTACCTTGCTGTCGCCTGCACTCCTTATTTGCTAAATTTATCACCACAGAGTCTTAGGGCCAAAATATTGTTTTCACTCATTTCATTTATGTCAGTAAATTACACTCACATTCAACAAGTCTCTCCTGATTGACAAGAAAAATGTCATCACGGCCTAAACAAATACAAGAGACTTAAATGAAATCAAGACAACAATTTAGGTGACGTTTATGCCTATGTTTTCCTGATGACCTCTTTTGAAGCAAATTCCCCACAATACAAGTTTTATCTCTCATGTTAGATCATGAAATCAGATCAAAGTTTGTCCAACAGGTCACTTCTTCTAGCCAAGAAAAAAAACCCTTGAATCAGTAGTTAAGTGGTAAAAGCATTCAATGATGTGACACAACAACAAACAACTGCAACTGAAATTAACTGTTGCCATATTATTTGCAGAGGGTTGATATTTGCAAAAAGAGCCTCACTGATGTTAAACTGGTGCATCTGTGCATACCCATTTGTATTGCAATATCAATTTTAATTGTCCTTATTCCTATCTGCAAAATGTTCACGTTCCCTCAGTAACGCCAAGAATGCATGTGAAAGAGAATCCGGCTCATTAGGAGACAATCTCGCACAAACACACTTTCATACAGTTTGCGTTATTGAGGTGACAGTAAAACTGTATAAAAAAAAAGAGACAATAATAATCAAATAATCAAAATCTAATTCATGATTTTTTAGGAGGGACTGGCCAATCCTTGAGCCAAGTGATGTAACAGGATGCAGTAGTTGATGTCAACATGTGAGCCTTCTGGCTGCATGAGCATACACACACAGACACGCACACGCACATACACACACACACGCTTCCTCCCACGTCCTTCAGCGTGACAGCATGTTGTGATGCAGAGTGGCGTCTGCTTGTCAAGCTGACAGACTCGCACTGACAGCATGGTCAGAGCGCTGCAGACGACGGGGGAAAAAAAAACACTGATTTTACAACGCTCCAAACCACAACAACAAACAGCCTGCCGGGCACGAGCAGCACAGTACTGAGCACCCTCGTCCCTGTTTTGTTGGCCGTCTGATGCTGTGTCACTCTGATGGTTGAGCAACGCTTGCCTTTGTGTGCCTCTGAATGCAGGGAAGTCATGCAGAGAATGTTTTTGTGGCATCCTAAGCCAACTGTACTGCATTTTGCGCGACATAGTTGGCCTGCTGTCCAAAGGCAAATTTAATCTAGGATGTCAGACAGAGATGAATTTGGGGAATCACTGTTATATGTTTTTAATGAACTAGAATTTTCAGTGCATGGTTTACTTCAAAGCTGCTGTGAAGGAGGTCTATGAGTCTAAATTCCTATAATCTACATTATACTGTATCAGCTTTGTCAAGTGATAGACAGTTAATTATGGGGATGTCATTACCACTCACACATCATGCACAGTGACTGTCGTTCCTTGTCATAAAAGCCTCACTGCTTATATCGAAAGATGGTGACAAAATCGGCCCACGCCACCAAAAAGGGCTTGAGCCATTCCACACTCTTGACAGGGATGGTGTGAGGACATGCAGTGCTGAATTTGAGCTGTTTCCTGTCACCTCAGTCCTCCCCCTGCCAGTCTACCTTCATTGCACTATCAGAGAAAACAGGCTGAAAAGGTTAAAGAGAATAAAGGAGGAGGGTTGACTTAAAATATTAAAAAGACAGAAAATCTGACTGAGGTACTGACTAAGAGATAAAAACAAGTAGAGAAGAAGGGGGGGTTGGGGGAGAGAGCGAAGAGTGAGAGCAGAGGGAGGGAGACGACAGAAACGATTCAGAGAGGGAGGAGAGGAAAAGAGGTAGAGAGGCTCAAGAACTGTGCAGCTGTGGGAGAGTATTAAACAATCACTTCTGTGTCAGCAGCTCAACACACCAACAGAGGGCATCTAGTATAGTAGAAGTTATCAGTAGGGGTGGGCGAAGCAGCCTTAAAATTAAGTCACAATATTTAAATGAAGTGAGGGGTAAACAGTACATTACTATTTAGAAAAGGATTACACAACCATTCTTTTCAGTGATTGCAGCTTACAGCCAGCAGCATTTATCACTCAAATAAAAGGAAATTTTCCATCGTTCTTTTTTGGGTGAGCCTCTGTAATTTATGAAACAATATCTAGAAGGAGGTGTGTCTATTGCCACTTTAGTATTAAAGGTGTTTCCTTTGTAGCTTCATTGTTTCTCAGGATCTCTGTAAAACCCTCAAAAAAAGGTTTAAAAATGTTATTTCAGTCGATAATGCAAGCTGGTGTTGTATTTCATATTGTTGTAAGCCTGATTAGTCACCTTTACAACAAGGTACAACATGTAAGGATTGTGCATCCCAAGATTGAGCAACAGAGCTAAACTTCTGGGTAATGCCACCCAGAAGTGACAAATTCCCCTCATACCCAGAGAGGTTTGGTTTCGTAACCAAGAAAAGGTTAGGAAACGATCTTATTGAGGTGTTGTCTTCCTGGGATGCCCAATTTGCAGTCTGTCTTTGGCTTCACTGGTCTCACAGGGCTTGGTCCTATGTTTGGAAATGGTGCAATGGCTGACAAAAAAGTAATGCTGCCACTTTGTGCATGGGAACACCAGCTTCAGGTTGATTTGGGCACATTTTTTTAGGGGACTACCCGCACTTTTAGCTGTGTTACTCATCCCATGAATAAATGATCCTAACAAGTTGTACCTCATTGTAAATGGTGACCAATCAGGCTTTCCAACAATATAAAATACAATACCAAAGTGGTGTTATTAAAGCAGGGAAAATAAATCAACCAAAATAACTTTTTTGAGGAGTATATTCATGAAGTAACTGTGTCAGATTGCATGAATTTGGGCATAGATTAAAAAAATTGAAAGCCAAATGTTGATGCAATTTTTAAACTATTGACCCATTTTAATTATTAAAATAAGTTATATTGTGCTTTTGTAAGTTCATAAGTTCTTTTTATTTGTTTTACATGTCTCCTTCATGTGATAGAGCACCTCCATGCTCAAGACCAGAGAGTCAACCGCAGCTGGACAGCACTGCCAGCAGCTGCCTGAAACAGCTCCCTTATAGACTTCCCAGTATAATGGGCTCCTATCGTTTGTCAGTAGTTCAGGCCAATTGGCTTGGAGTGGCAAGCCCAGTGCAGAGCACTGACTGTAGATTATAGGAGTTGGGGGAAAATTGATACACCATAGTGTTGCAATATTTGGCTTTGTAGTAGTAGTAGTAGTAGTAGTAGTATAGTATATTGAATCAAAGCCGCCAAGTAATGATATTTTTTTTTATTTCCAACACTTGATAAATCTTTTGGTTCTACAGACAAAAAAGCACATGAGAGAGACATAGGAAATGCACTGTTGCATTTAAATCTGTTAGGTTGACTTTCATCGATCTTGTAAAGGGACAGAAGAGGTGGATATGATACATGGAATTTGTAAAAAGTAAATACTATGGCAATACAGTCTAACCCACTTGGCAACAACCAAGGAAAGCAATAGTGACAACACAGCTAATGCTAAGCTAATGCTAAGATATCACAACTGAAAAATCCGCCAACACTTGACATGCTTGGTTTATATAGTCTACAATGCTTACTGTAATTACTGTTTAACCCACCCCTCATCAGCCACTTTCTCCATCTACTCCTGCTGTTTCTCTCTAAATCTATCCCTTCATGTATCCCTATAGCTCCAACTGTCTGAATGGACCATAAAAACAACAACATGAAACCCCACAACGAAGGAATTAATTGAACAACAGCGTGACAACCACAAAGACAAACATACATGCTCTTGTTAGTACATACATTTTACTTACATTTTAGGGTAAAACTTGCACTGTTTCGTAAACATCAGATGATACGAAGCCGTGATTCTTTCAATGTGTTTGTTCATGAGCACTCAGACATTAACCTAAGGTTGTCACAATATCAGAATTGCAAACGTTGCAATACAGTAAAAAAAGACGAAGACCTTTGAGAATCTGTCACCTTTCCTTCTGCCTCATTTCAACCCCATAGATGTCCTACCTCTTACTACCCATCAGTCTAAATAGCTGGGCTGGTTGACCCATGGAGGCCTTGTAGTAGGATAAGTGGCTTTGCTGATGTTCCTGGAGTTTGCATGTACAGAGCCTGGGTCTGTTGGAGGTGATGCTGTGGCAACTGAGAGCTGTTGGGTAGACTGTGTAACTCATCAGTAGAATACAGGTATATAGTTAAAGACATTGCCAAAAACACATCTTATCTCTTTTTCTAGTACTCTATATTGGTTTGATGCCTCTCTTTCCACTCACGTCTGTGTTCTGTCCTCTAAACCCAGACATGTGCAGCATCAGAGCAGCAGGCAGAGGACCAGTTTACCTCCTCCCCTTGCTGATCATTTGTGCAGCCTTAGATTGAAAATCTGATGCTGGATCTTCTTTCATTCATTATCATTTTTTGGTACTTGCAGACAAACATGTTATTACATAATTTAAAAAAGGTGACATCAAAAAATTATCTCAGTATAATTTTTTTTGCAACCTCACATGCAAGCGTGCTTCATATCAGCACGTACACTTACAGCTGCAGCAAGGGAGAGGATGGGTGAGAGATAGAAACCATACCCTGATATGTATCACATAATTCTTGACTATATTTGAACAAATATGCATGTTCTTTGAGCCAAGCTGCACACCAACAAAAAATACCTAAAAAGGGCACTCTATTTGCCAGGTATTTACAGGGAAAGTGCTCAAGTACAATACTGACTATTAGTAAACAGAATACCAATATATGAGACATCAAATCAAAATTTTACTTTAAATGGCTCTGCATCAAAATCTGTGAGTCCACAGCCAGAAGGCCAGAAATTTAACCTAGCTCTCTTGCTTGCTGAACAACCAGACAATATGACTGAGGTTACTTAAAAGGGAAGGAAGCTGGAAAAGACATGTGCAGAGCCCTCCAACAAACATCAGATCACAGCACTGATCCATATACATGGACTCCTTTAACACAAGCATGAAAGAGTCACATGTAGAGAGCAGCTCCAGTCTCCAGAGAAGCTGATTCATGAGCTGCTGGCTGTATTGACAGCAGGCGGATGCTGCTGGGGACAGCGTCCCCTCAATGTCAATCCCAGCAATGACATACTCCCTCAACAGGCAGCATGACATAAATTGACATCACAGTGTAAGCAATGAAACATATCTACATTTAACCAACAGGATGATGTTTCTGTGAGGAGATTTCTGAGTAAAGACCTCACACACATTTAAAAAAAAAGCATCAAGATGTGTCCAACAGCATGACAGGTTATTATCTTTTTATATCTGTGTGTTGTGCATGTCTAGCGTGTGCTGAAGGGGGTAGGGCGTCAAGGCAACGCAAAGCCTCGAGACAAGAGACTGGTTGCCGTGGAAACCTCGGGCTGAGAGCTCAGCAGCCGGACGACTGAGGCAAGAGAAGGAGCGATAGACGTGAGACACTGAGAGAAAGAGCATGTGTGATGAAATAAATTCAGGGGCAAAGTCCCGGGGGCAAGGAGGGAAATCTAAAACAGAAGGAGAGAATGATGTGCAGGAGAAGGGGAGAGGGAACATCTATGAGAAAGACAATTACAGACACACATCAGGACAGAGGAGATGAGGAGGTCAGAGGAATAAAAAAGACTGTGGGGGTGACAGAGGACATATGAATAAAGCTCTAAGGGTGGGGTGATGTGAACTCACAGGGAACAGTGCGGAGGTAGAGGTTGTCTCTGATGATCTGCTGGTGGTCGTGGTCCACTGAGCCCTTGGAGAAACGCAGGTTGAGGTAGTGCCGCAAATCCTTGTCAACCACCCCCCCTATGCAAAAAAAACAGAGAGAGAAAGAGAGGTCAGTGTGTTTGCTTTTGATTAATAATAGTCATCACACACAAGCCTGATTGGATGTAGACTGTCATGAAACAACTGAAAAGATTTCCAGAAAGCAAACTGTTGAGCATCACTCAAACTCACAACATTTTTCAACTCTAGTCCAGATTCCTAATTTTCAAAGTTAAGATAAACAGTTCAGTCTTGGGGATATTAGATATACAATATAAACAGGATATTTCAGTTGGATGGGATGTGCAGTCATTAAAAAAAAAACTTCACCTTGAGTTTTAACGTTGGTCTCAAAGTAAGCAGTATTTAGTTTCAACAATGAACTGCAACTAGGAATAGAAATGAGCAGCACGTCCTTTTGAGAACTGGCTCAAACTACTTTAAGGGATTGATAATGTTTTCCTTAATGACCAAAAATTTCTTTACCAATGCTTCTCACTTGGTTCCTCCAATGTCAAGCTTTTGCACAAAGCAGTTGGCAGAACTGCAAACAAATTGTTGATAAAGTAATTGTGTTGAATAGAAGACAGGAACCAAAGAGTGGTTCAGTTTTATCCAACATTATACCGATAACAAGGGCTTGGCAATGTGGCCTTACAATAAATGTCAGTTCTCTCAACACAAAACTCACTTTCAAGAGAAAAAACAAACACAAATGACACAGAAATCACTCAAACAAGGTTTTCTATTATTTGATCAAACTCATCACAAAATTTAACTGAATTTTCTTCTTGGAAATAAAGTGCAAACTGTTACTTTGCAAAATTACACAATGCTGATTGACCATAGGGTCTACAATGACCGTAAAGCTGCAATATTTGCAGTAAACATTAGAATGAAACTCTTCTATCTGTATTTAATCTCTTGAAACCAAATGTAATCCTAAGATATGGACAAGAAATGCCTGTGCCTAAATAGACCCTTCTATTACAAACAACTGTGACATTTTCCAGTATTTCTATCTTCTATCAGTGCCTGGCCTTCAAAGTTAATGTTGATGTCTCTTTTGGGGGGAAAAGTGGGGAAGGGTGTTAGCCATAGAAGTCCAGGAGAAGCAAAAGAATCAGCAGAGTATTGGTGCGCTCAGTTTACCTCGGAACTCAAACGTGGGAACTGGGAATCACATCACGATCCAGATACACACATTTCAGTTACAAGCTGGTAAAGTTGGGGTACCTGGAGATTGTCTGACTTCTCCAGCAAAAAATTCCAACCAAAGGGGGCTTTCCTAGTGAAGCACTGAATTTGCCACTTAAACAGTCTGACTTCCCAGATAACATGGAACGCCCCATTAGTCAAGGCAACAAAACTTAAATCATTAAATATTTAACTCATCTGCAACAAAAAATGAAAATTAATTTGTTGAATTGATATATCACCCAGGCCTAGTAGTAACAGGACATGTGTCTGGGGCTATATGATTTCAAGCAAGAGCCATAAAAAAACAGCATCACACCCTAACATCTGTTCTAGCATCATGGCATTAAATATCACGTGTTCCATGTGTTTGACATTGTTGACAGCCTACTTTGACACCTACTTAAAACAAGCAAATAATGATTGTACCTAAGGATGTTAAAAAAAAAAAAGATACTTGAACAGTTTTTCCAATGCCGTATTTTCAAAACGTTAGAAAGCCATGAAATTTTCCATTCTATAGTACTGAAAATATCAAAGCTTAAAAAATCAGATCAGAAATCAGACATTTTATCAAGAGCTAAAAAGAGTTAATTCACATAACAGAAAACAATACCTAAACTACAATGGCAAGTATTTTTTTTATTCAATTTTGAATTAATTATCTTATAATTCTTATAATATTTGCCCTTATTTGAACACAAAAATTGACATAACAACTGTCCTGAGTTTATTAAATGAACGTTGGCAGAAAACATGTTCTAGAGAAGTGTTAATGAGAAATAATGTGTTGGTTTACAAAGAGAGAATTTACTGCAAATGTGTTGACATATGTTCAGTCAATTTTCCTGAAACTGTTTTTTTCTTTGCACTACAGGTTATCAGTAAAAAAGAATAGATCTTTATTTAAGAAATGGTTATTAATTTATTTCAATATTTTGCCATGGTATCAAACAGGCATCTAATATCTTTACTTGTATTATATTGAATATTTCATTTCTGGTACCGTGACAACCTTAGAAATCCCATGACCTTATTCAATCGTTTACATCATCTTGGGTGTCTTTTAAGCAAGGATTTGATTTAAGTGAATAAAAAATGAGAAATTTAATCTCTGTAGAGGATCAGATGCAGCCCTTTTCCCCTCCACTTTAGAAATGCTCAGATTTTAGGAGGTGGAGAGGCTACAGAATGCTATGAAAACGAGCTCTATGCTGATTGGCTGCCCAAATGATATCTGATGGGAGAGGCATGGAGGGGTTACAGGCTGTGAAGCAGACTTTCAAAACAGTCATGGCGTCTGCCTGTGAGGAGCAGAAAACACATATAGGTGGAGGCTGTATAGCTATTACATCATAACCCCCAGGAAATAAAAAAGAAAACAAAACAAAGGTTTTAAGGACATTTTCTTGAAAGAGGTGTAGCACATTTCTCCATAAACAGAGAGTTTAGTCAAAGGTGTCATGTTTTTCTGCTCCCTAAGCCCCTTCTAACAGTATTAAAAGCAAAGAAAACCGATGGGCCCTTAAATGTAACACTCTAACACTGACAGTAAAAAGTAAAACAAAGGAAGAGCTTTTGGAACTTTGAATCACTTCAAGGGGCCAAACAAATAGAGGAGAGCATGTTATTCAATTTAAAGTAAGATATCTTCATCTGGTTTTCACACCAAAGCTAAATCCCAGGGTTTGCCACACGCACACACATGCACACAGAGATCATGGTAATTGTGTAAACCAGTAATCCCCTCGGGGCTAAATATGCAGTGTCAGCGGGTTGGGTGAAAATGGCTCACAGAGGACAGTGGCTCACACCACTTCATCTCTCTGCATCTCTGTCTCTGCTAATTTTTCACTGTACTTATTTTTCATTTAGCCCCCTAACTGAAACACAGTGAAACACTACAAACATAAGTAAATGAGGGAGACTTGAAACAGACCAACATATCTGTGCTGTACACACACAGAAAGATAATGTCCATGAATGGTTTCTCCTCCCTTCATCCCAAAGCAAAGAGGCCCGAGAGGATGAGAGGAGGAGAACTTATTCTCCACACAACATTCAGTATGCAAGACTATCACATCCGACAGCAGGAGGTATGAGGTTACAAGCCATGCATTTACAAATGAAAAACATGTCCTCTCACTCATGCATACTCTAGCGACCTCCTGCTGAATTGCCTTGACAGGTTTTGGCCTACCGGTTCAGATAAATGCAGCTCACACCCGTCAAAGAGGAAATACAGCATAGTGTCACACTGCAAATTCTAAACATGGGCCCACAGGGACAGTGAACGTAACCCACCCCATGTGTTTCTGCAATAAAAAATCTTTTCTTACATAAACTGACACCATCTTTGCACGGCTATGAAGCACAGTCAAGCTTCACAAACAGCAAAGCTAGAAAAGAGGAGAGAGCCGGGAAAACAAAGGGAGACAGGATGGGAGCTTGATTTTCATTTTCAGGACTGTCGCAGTTCTCGCACGGCCACACATCACATCATGCAGTTCTGGTTATGAGCACAAGCCGTGTCTTTGAAGTGCAAAGACACCAGTGCACACATATTTATACATGCACATCACCACACACAGCTGTATGCACAGAGAGGGATGGAGAGACAGACGGTGACGTGAAAGGAAGCGCAGACCAGACACCTCATCAGCAGCTCGCCCAAATGTTGCTGAAAGCCGTCCTTTTTCTCCACAGGTAACATCCACAGACCGCCTGTCCTCCCAGGCGTCCTCTAGCCTTGTAACCAACCGCTGCACATCTTCTGCTGCCTGAGTGAAACCTCAGCGTCCTCCCTTCTGCCGCTGCTTCTCCACCACTGCCCACACACACACTCTCACACACACACTCTCACACACTCTAACACAGCACCTGGCCACAGCCAAATTTAATCCCAGAGAGAAGGATGAGGACAAGGGGGGAGGGAAGATGCAGAGAGACGCCGAGAGACGACGTCCGTCAGGAGAAAAGAGAGGAGAAGGAGATGTGCCAGTGGGAAGCCGGGCTTCTAATAACCAGGCATCGGATTGGCTGAGGAGCTCTCGCAGTCCTGCAGCAGCCTCTATCTGCTGCTGCTGTCACTGCACACTAATGTTGATGCATTTGTATGGTTTGTGTTCATGTGTGCAAAAGCAAGAGAGAGAGAGAGAGAGAGATTCTGTAAGAGAGGAAAATACATGTTTATCAGTTTGAATCCAGTTGTGTTTCTACATTTCTTGGAGTGTATGTGGATGCACCCAGATGCTCCCCGACAACCTCAAATACTCTGAGCCTCGCCAAACAGATGCTCTCCCTGTGTGACCTTGTGTAGACGTCACCGACAGGAGAGGAATGCTCTAAAAGGCGGCAGCATATGTCACACCGAGGTTACACTCACTCAAAAGCACGTGGTTGGCTGATGAGCTCACAGCTGCAGACACCAGTGAAGAGGCCCTGAGCAACGACTTGGGCGACGTTCGGTCTGAACACGAGGAATAAATAAACACCATCACCGAAACACATGATCATGATATGATTACTCAGCTCAGGACTCGGCCGAGCGTGGAGGAGGAGCTCACATGGGCAAATTTAGCAAGCGGTGAACATCACTGTTAGCTGGCGAGGATATTTGTGTTTTCAGAAATCTGTATCACAACAAGGAGAGAAGCTGATAGCAATGATGAATCACTTATGAAGGCGGGCAGCAGGCACAAGTCATAGGGTCTCCTTTCCAGCCACTGACAATCAGCTGACCCCCCCACCAACAAAAAACAAAAAGAACCCTTCCAGCATGATCATCATTGCAGTAGCAGCTGTTAAAAAAATTAAGTTACTCCCTCCATCACAGCAGCCTCCACATAATCAACACACTGTGAGGTGCTGTGTCTCTATTTGTATCTCTATTAGTATCCTGAGTGAACTATAGCACATACACTGGCTGCTGTTTGAATCCTGATGAGGGAAAATCAGAGTCTATATAAAAAAAAAAAAAGACCCATTATGACTGTAGTTTTTCTGACTGTACCATAGAGCATCAGGTCACATTGGGGGAGCATGTCAAACCAGGCAAAGCTTCACTTTCTCCTCGAGAAATCATGAAACTCAACAAGAAACCACAATTCATTTTTTGTTGCCTAGCAACACAAAAGAAGCTGACACAGTATGGCTCACGTTAAAGTAACTTACTTCATTCTTGTCAAGCACCAAGAATCCAATTTTTCCATCCATCCATTATCTATACCGCTTCTCCCTTTTGGGTCGTGGGAGGCTGGAGTGTATCCCAGCTGACACAAAGCGAGAGGCAGGGTAAACCCTGGAGCAGCCGCCAGTCAATCACAGGGCCACACAGAGGGACAGAGAAGTATTCACACACCCACACCTAAGAACAATTAAGAGTCATCAATTATCCTAGCATGTTTTTTGACCTGAAGGAGGAAGCCAGAATGCCATGAAAGAACCCATGCATGCATGGGGAGAAAATGCAAACTCAACAGAGGAAGGCCAACACAGGGTTTGAACCATTAGCCTTCTTGCTGTGAGGGACATGTGCTACCTGCTGTGCCACTGTGCCACCCAACTCCTATTTTATGTACTTAAAATCAACATCATACAGAAACATTTTATATCACGTTCACAAAAATACCACTATAATTAACTCTTTGGTTTGAGGTTAGTTCACAGAAGGGCAGCACAGTAGCACAGCAGGTTAGTGCGCGTTCTCACAGACAAATGCTTCTGCGTGCTGCTGGTGTTTCCACTCACTTTAGGTTGCGCAGAAAGAACAATTTTGCCACAATTTTGACCAATTCAGCCCCCTCTCTGCCATGATTTTAGACTTCCCTGTGATCATTTCTGCTGACGGGCTCTGATGAGAGTGCAGATTTGCATGCAGAACAAAGAAGAAGGACTTGGTAAGGGAACTGATAAGTGAAAAGACTAATGATATTATTACCATGAGGAAGTTGTTACTGATCTCAACTGGAATTGGTTTTTGATTCTCAACAGTAACTAGAAGTACTTAGAGAGCACAAATCAGCACCGGGGCATGTCTGACATTCTTCGTCGAGTTATTAGCAAAAATGTGGGAAACTGCCCTATCGCGCTATGTTATCAAATCCTTTAAAAAAAATCATGGACTTGTATCTGGATTCAGATCCACCAAAGCTAACTTTTACCATGACCAACATTCCCTGAAAATTTCATCAAAATCCAGAGGGAAGTTTTTGAGTCAGCTTGCTCACAGGCAGACAGACAGACAAACAAATGAATAAACAGAAAAAAGGCTAGCAAAAAACAATCTCACAGACGGAGGTAAAAATACAACAGATAGCTGAAGCAGGGACAGAGAGAAAGGGTTACCGCTGCAGAGTGTTGAAGGGTTTATGATATAAAACCAAGCCCCTACGCCTCCACAATGCCCTAACATCAGCTTATTTTTGTGAGGTGTTGACTGATGTTAAAGTCCTACTGCAAAAGAAATCATAAAAAAGAAAAAAAGTCAATATGGTGGGCGTGATGGGTGGGATGATTTTAGGATCAGCATAGTGTTAAAGAAGTTTTACCTTAGTTCAAACTTAGCCTGCATGGCAATGAAAATTAGGTGGTGTCTATGAATCATATATGTAGGAGTCACTAGCATCTTCAACTCTGAACTCTGACACTTGTAGTATCAATCATCTCGTCCCTCCCATATGCACAAGGCACCAGCTGGATATCTGCAGTCTGTGCATGACCTCTGGATTTGGCTACTTGTAGTCAGTCAAATTCCAGCTCTGAGTTCACCTCTCTATCATGCTTTTTCATGTTAGCATTTTTCATTTTTCTCTGCCTGGATTCTGCCTGTTTCTGTGTTTGTTTTGGAAGAAAAGTTGGGGGACAAGTAACTACCACTGTGACCTTAAAGCAGACAAAGTTATGACCATCACATCAAATCAGACGGCTGAACGTTACAGTGTAGAGCCTAGAGTGCCTCAGGAGCATCATTTTTGTATCAAAAATCCTATCAACCATACAGTTATCCTCGAAAGAGAGATTTGAGTTCCTCTATTTACACTTTTTAATTTGGTAACAAAGTTTTGAATAATGATATTAAGATGTTTCTTTGAGCATAATATGATATATTTTAAAATAGCATGTATAAAGGACAAAGCGCGTTTGCTAAGACACAAACAGAAAACACATAAAAAATGATAACTTGCTTCCTAGCCATCTCCTTTGAACCAAATGCCAACCTATCTTTTACTTTTATAGGGCTGCATCATCTTTGTAACAATAATAATAACAATACTGTAATTTCTCAATTACAACACGCACTTGATTACAACACGCACCTCATATTTTCACGATTTTTGCCTGGAAAAACACGGTACTCAAATATAACACGCACCCATATTTTGCCCAAACCTTACTCGCTCAGACAACTCAAATATGACCTTTATTCAGAGTTTTCATCAATGAAATTTCAGTATATTCACAACAAATACCGTACACCATTTTCTCTCTCAAACTGGATGCGGAAACACTTTTTGCTTCACGCATGCGCAATTACTCCATTTCTGCCCAAGCATGCTCAGTCGTCGGCTACAGACCAATCAGAGAGCAGCTATCCACATGCCGATGTCTTTGACCAATCACAGTCCAGCTATTTTGCGTCCCCTTGCTACATGATGTTGGCAAGACAAAATATGGTACGTTTTTTGCTTGTACTCGTGTATAATACGCACCCGAAAAATTAGAGCTTATTTAAAATCAACATTTAATTTATAGGCGCCTTTCTCAGCACTCAAGGTCACCTCACAGTGCAAAGTTAAACAAAACACATAACAAGATGGGAAAAAACAATAAATAAATAATCAAAGATAAAATAACTTGATCAGATTTAGAAACAATTAGACAGAAAATACATGTTTGAAAAGATGTTTTTTTAAACAGGACTTGAAGATGGAGAAAGAGACGATGTACCAGATGTCCACTGGGAGGGAGTTCCAGAGGCGGGGTGCAGAACGGCTGAAGGCTCTACAGCCCATAGTGGACAAGTGGGCGGGTGGCACAGTGAGGTGAACGGTGGAGGAAGAAGACCTGAGGGAGCAGGCAGTTGTGATGTGTAAATGTTCAGAGAGATATAGACAGTGAAGCGAGGTTGTGGGTGGCCTTGAAGGTGAGGAGCGAGATCTTAAAGTCAATACAGTGTGGAGCTGCTGAAGAACAGGAGTGAGGTGATTAATGAAAGGGGTTCAGGTGATGGTGCGAGCTCCTGAATTTTGGACAAGTTGAAGTTTATAGAAGGCTTTATAGAGTCCCCCTCTCCTCACAATAAGAACCTGTTCACACAGAAAATAAGCACTGCCTCTGCACACTTAGGACTTTTTATTGTTATTCACGAAACAAAGATTTATCTATGAGCTTGCAATTTATCACAAAAAATTTCCACTGTTTCAAAAATCTGCAGCATGCTTCACATCATTTGAGCCAATGCTGGGCAAAGCACATTTTGGCTCACTAACAGTTACTCAAGCTTGTGATGAAAAGTTTGACTCTGTTTATGTTAAGTTTGAAAATACACTTGGAAAATCAAAAGTATGCAGCTACCAAACACAACTGTGAATATCAAGATGCACTGTGGTCACTTTATTCAAACTGTTGCAGTGACTTCACAGTTTACCACATTTTTTTGTCTTGTGATGAGTTATTCTGACTTAGAAGTAACAGAAATGAAGATGTAAAATTAGGCAATCAAATCCAATGCTGTTTGGGGGATTATTTTAAACTAGAAGCCAAAGATAAACAGAGGATCGGTGTTTTATTTCTTATGTACGCTTCTGCACTTTTTGACCCGTCTCTGTGAGCTTGTCTAAGCTGTGGTTTCTAAAGTTACCTTTTACAATAAAAACACTTGTGATTGACTGAGACAAGTCAAGCGGAAATGACTTTTCCAGAAGTGACCAGGGGTAAAATATGCATCGCATGAAAGTATCAGATCAAAAATTCTGAGCTCTTCATAAACTTTCCCACATTTTTAAATGTTTCTACTTCGAGGTAAGTCTTTTGTCAAGAGGCCAAAGTGCAATACTAAGTGGAGGTGTCTGATATCTTTTTAACATATAGTAGGTGTGTATGATGTGTTAAACCACGATCACATTCCAGTGGAGCTGGAAGGAGTTCTTTAGTGAGGGGGCACTCCTGTATACCTGGCACATGCTGGGAGTTATGTGCATTAATTAATTAGTTCTTATGTACACAAAATGAGCAAAGTTAGGTGGTAAACATAAGTTAGATAAACTGGACTCATGGGATGAATTTCATTGGCATGACGTAAAATGAAAAAGGCATTATTCTGTGGTGCTGCAGCTGCACCACAATATCTCAACTAACATGCTGTCTAACAAGAGAGAGAGGAAAGCACAGATGGCAGTCAGACCAGACATATTTTTCTATTTAAAAACAGCATTGTCTCTGGAGTCAGCCACAAAGGGCATCTCTTTTAGATAAAAAATAGTCATCTCTGTGCGTAATGATCCATGTGTGTGCCAGTGTCAAGCCTTACAGGCTGCTTTAATCCTGATAATTGCACTAACTTTAACGTCATATTAACAGAATTCATTGATTGTTAATCTACTGGCAGATAACTCTGAGGTGGAATTGTTATGCGGCGTTGTGGAAAGTTTTAGCTTGACATCGCCCATAAATACTTCTGTGCAGACTCCTCCCGCTCTCAGCAGACAGGATCAATTCCATTTGAACTCATGATTAGCTCCATTCTGTACAGACACAACAAACATGCCGTCCTGTCACACAGGGGTTCACTGGCCCAGCGGAGGACCACAGTTCTTTAAATGCCTCCTCCATTTAGGTATTGAGATGGCACACGATCATGAGCCAGTGACTGAGTTAGACTTTCATGAGTATGGACCCAAATGTGTGCCAGTTGGAGCTTTTACACAATATTTCAAAATTGATTCACTGTTTTACGAAGCTGCAGAGGGGCTTAGAAATCCAGATAGAGCTAGTTTAAGCCAGAGGCAACAGTGTGCCACAGTCTCTGCCTCAAGATTCAACATCATGAGCGTTCAAAAAAAGGTGCTGTGCATACCTTTGAGTAAAACCCAATCCGATCCAAGCCACTGTATTCAAAAATAATTAAGCTTACAACAGTCCTGCACAGTCACTACAAGCAGAAATAAGATAGAATAAATAAATCTAACAATTAAAACCAAATAATGAAAGTACAATAAAGTCATAAAGTCCCCAAAACAATTCTCATAAATAATTGATTATATGGGTTAATAGTCTCAAAGGCAATCTGACTGATTCTCCTCTAAACCCTGGCATCAACAAGGTATTTTAGCCCAGAGAACTGTCACTTTATCTATATTTTCTCTTTTCAGACCGGTCTCTGTAAACCCTATAGATGGTTTTGGGTGAAAATCTCAGTAAATTTGCAGTTTTTCCAGATTTCAACTTGTTTAGAACTGAAAATGCTATTGTTATTGGACATACACTTTTAACAGGAATGAGGAATTTCAAACTGGTTTCACCTTTTACACCCAAATGAGAGCTGCTCACCGGGCTTCTTTGAGAAGTCAGAAATTAATCAAGTATAACGTTCAACCACTAAAAATATTTTTTTCTGATCAGGAATGCGAGGAAATATCTATAATTTGATTCTTAATCAAGAATAATTATGGGAATAGAGGAGTAAAAATAATAATTATATATTATTATCAAAAATATAATTTCTGTTAAAGAACTTCTACATACTGTTGTATTAAACATTACAGAAACATAAAATGATTTAGGTAATTACTAATGCTGTTAATTTAGGGCAGCTGTGGCTTAAACCTCACATTGGGGGGTGGTCTAATATTGTTATGCACTACATCCAAACATGTGTAGATGGTCTACTTCCTTCTAAATATTTAGTTTTTAGCTTTTATTTAGTGTTATATTATGTTACCTATACTTTAATCTAGATGACGTTTAAAAATATAAAAATATATACGTTGCACATGCAAATTATGTAAAGTGGGCATGTGCAGTTCATGTAAACTAACAGGGGCAACTTCACCGATTTGGAAAGTCATAATTAGTCCTGACAAGCCCACTCTCCCATAAGGCCAAGAGGGAGGGGGAGCACAGTCGTGCCACATTGATTCTCTGAATTTCTCTCCTCACAAAGTTTAGCTGCTTAACTCATAAGTGTATACAACCCTGCAGTCCCGCTTCAGGAATGCATGTTGGCATGCAAACTCTGACTCTTTATATTCATCATGCACACAAACACACACAGGAAGTGCAGCATGTTGACACCTACATGTAAATCATTAGGAGAACATAAGAAATGGGATACAACATGCGCAACATCATGATCAAGCTAGAGCCAAATTCCCTTTTCAAATCACATTCCTATCTTTCTCATGTTGTCCCCAGCCAAGTGCAGAAAGAAACACACCAAAGAGTGAAAGAGCACACACAACCACACTGGGTAAACTGAAGGGCTGTCTGGCTGGTTAAAGGTTTGGGTCTTAGCTGACAGCCGAGGGAGTTTTAGGAGCACTGAGGTGAAGCAATGCCTTACTTAAGTGCTTATCATGGAGAAAAAAAATCACAGAGAGACTTGGTTATCGATAGCTAGCCCACACTCCTACAAGAGGTCACACAGGCCACAGAGAAGCACAAAACTGCAGGGCAATAGTCAGCATATATTGGACATGCCTGCACTTCTAAAAAGCACACACAAACAAGCACACACAAACACACACATACACATACACGCACACATACAAGTAAAAGGAGAAATATATTTTCTCAGAATCCTCATACATATTCTGCTGGAGCTTTACATAACAATATCTCTCTCCCCCTTCATGCTGTCTTAAACATAAGAGCATCCTCAACAAAGATCAACAAGGTCAACCCCAGAACAAACAGGAGGATGCTTTTTACCAAACAACCTGAACAATTCTTATATTATTATTGATAATATAATTATTATAATAGTGCTACACTGTTAATAGCTCATACACGGTTTCACTATTGTAGTGGAAATATGAACAGAGAGTAAATAGCTGTAAATAAATAGCTATTTCAAATTACAGTTACAAGGCCAACAGTTCTTAGTTAAAAAGCATCACAAACATACTTCACAGCTCTGAAGCTCTTAATTCTACATTAAGTCAACTTTGCACCTGCACTCATCCAAAATGACATTTTGAATATTAGCAATGAAAAATATGGTGGTTAGAAAACTGAAGGCGACTAAATACAGAGAAAAATGTAAATTGTGTTATTTATGAAAAAATTATTTGACTAGTAGACAATACAATTTACTAAGGACAAAAGTCTTAAACTTTGATTCATGATTTTTGTTGTTTCTTGCTCATAGCTGGTGCACACAGCAATGTAGCAAGGGCGTTTGGGCCTGTGTCTACAGGCAGAGTATTTTGCGCTGGCAGTGCTTGTTTTAATTCAAAATCAAATAATCCAGTGTTTTCAGAACTCAGAACCCTGAGCAGAGATCTGCTCTCAGAATCAGTTGATTTTTGTCTCAGAGCTCCCAGTTGACCCTCAGTTGAAAACAGTTCCTCTGTGAGAGCACAGCACTCGTCATCGTCACTTCTCCCTCACTGGCCAATCAAAATCAAGAAGGGGGCAGGACATCAGCTGTTTGCTTTGTAAAGAAATATGGCGGAGGTGTAAACAAGCTGTCTCATATTTATGAGGGAAATTTCTCTTGGTTTTTAGCGTCTATCAGTTGTAGAACATGACTTTTTGACTTTGTGTTCATGATTTCTGGGTGATATTACATTAAATAGAGGAAAATGCGACACACAGAGTGTTTTTAAATTGTCATACCGGTGTTACAGAGAGGGGTGAAAGTCAAGTCTTGTCACCTGGCAAAATTAAACACTTCTCCTTAAAATTAGTACTCAAATTGAGTATAGATACTCAAAAAAATCTATTAAAGATAATTACTTCAGTAAATTTGCTATATTACTGTCCATCACTGGCTGTGGTAATGAAACAGGGCATCATGAATGAGATGGTTTGATATAGTTTGCACACTGTGAAGTTTGAAGCTGTTAAAAGATGTCTCATACCTGGACTTGACCCTCATGTCTGTTGCTTTAAAAGGTAATTGCTTCCTGCTGTACTTTTTTCTTCCCACTCATTTAATTTGTGTTTGGTCCAGACTGTTTTTCCTCTTTTGCTTCTTTTTTCACACTTGACATTTCAGCTTTAAAATTTCTCTCCTTTTCTCTTGATCCACCTCTCAAGTGGTCCTGTTAAGACTGTCCTGATCCGACCTTGTCTGTTTTTCCGTGCTTTACAGTCCCAATTAGGCACAGGTAGAGGAAATGGTCTCAGTAGACTTATGAATGTGTGAATTATACTACGGATGTACAGATTTTCTCCATGTGGGTGTATTGTAAAGGCCACTGAGCTGTGAATGAAGTATCAGATTCCAGTACTCCTAATGGCATTATTACCGCAGGCGTCAAGGACCATTATTAATAGTAAATGACAGTGCCTCTCTCCTAAAGGTCTCTGTATTGATCCCTCCACATCCTCAGACGATTCCTAATGATGATGTTCCTCCATGTTTTCCTCCACAGCGCCGTAATCAAGGCCAGACACACAATTACAGCCTCTGAGTGACTATAAAGACAAACAAACCCACACTACAAATGAGTCTTCAGGATTTAAAAAAGCGGGGCTGTAGGAAGTGCCACCTCTCACACACCTTGTACCGACGTCCCCCTCCCAGCAAATGAATCCCTCGTCTCTGCTTACTGGGCTCGCTTATGCTGATGAGATAAACACTGATGGACATGAGGGTGTGTGTGGTTTTTTGCGTGCAGTGGCTCCTGTTTTAAATGTTTTATGGAGATGTTTGTCACTCCTGATTACACTCTGCAGTTCAAGTGGCGCACCTCAGACTCTATCAGGAATGACAAGAAAAAAGCACCGCAATGGAAATAGATAGAGACATGCAGGAGAAGTCAAGTGAGGATGGATAACAGAATAAATCTGTAAAGCAGAGGTCACCAAACTGTAGATCTAGATCTTTGAGACATTTCCAGTAGATTTTTATCACTAGAGGCACACCAGATGGACTGTCACTTAACCATGGCATAAACAGATCTTGTGAATCCAGCTTGGTTAGTTAGGTCTCAGATTTTCCTTCACTACATTGGTTTCGATGCTAGCAAAATATTTATATTGTTTAAATTTTGTGTCTTGGCACGGTGGCGCAGCAGGTAGTGCATGTGCCTCACAGCAAGGTTCGATTCCCGGGTTGGGCAGGGCCTTTCTGTGTGAAGTTTGCATGTTCTTCTCGTGCATGCGTGGGTTCTCTCCGGGCACTCCGGCTTCCTCCCACAGACCAAAAACATGCTCATTAGGTTAATTGCCCTTGGGTATGGGTGTGAGTGTGAATGGTTGTCTGTCTCTACATGCTACCCTGCAATCGACTGGCGACCAGTTCAGGGTGTACCCTGCCTATCGCCCAATGACAGCTGGGATAGGCTCCAGCACCCCCACAACCCCAAAAGGGATAGTCGGTATAGAAAATGAATGAATGAAAATTTTGTGTTTTTCCTAAATCGTTTGAGTGTTCAACTTAAAATCATGAGTTTTGTTTTGTGAAAGATTGAAAAGTTGTTAAATTTGTAAGACTTGAAATCAACTAATTTTTTGTTTTTTTTCCCCTTTAATCGCTTTGATTTATTGAGGATCATATCTTCATATCTTCTGCCTTAAATTTGGCTAAAGTTAAACAACATCCAGGGAACAGTAACATCAGCAGTGGTCTTTCAGCAAATTTGGGTGGGATGATCTGGATTTACTTTTTGGCATCACAGGTTATCTTCATTTGAAAAAGGTTGGTGACCACTAATGTAGAGGAAGGGCAAAGGTACGTGCAGGTTTGTATTTGCTATATCATACAATCCTTGCATGGATTTCATGATTTAAGAAAATGTCAATAATGTTACCCATTGAGGCTAGAACATGTTAGTCCTGATTTGAAGTACTTTCAAGTTTGTCCACAGCTTAGCCTAAAGCGCAGATGTATTAGTTTGGATATTAATATAAAGTCAGATGATCCATATCGCTCCTCTTCCCTGCTGCAGCGATGAGGGCACATCTTCCTAAAAGCAGTTGCACACTTAGCTGTGAGCAGGAGAAAAGTAGTCACACAGTTCATAACAGGAAATACAGGTCTTAAGGTTTAAGAATCAGTCAGAAGTGTGACCTTGGTGCTGCTTCCCCAAAAATGTCAAATATAATTAAAAACTTTGACATGACGTCACATACTCATGGAGCACTCCCCTACTGGGCAAGTAACACTGTTTTCTGCTTCAGGTCACGGAGAAGTTCACCCTCGTGTTTGTTAACTACATGTTTGGACCAGTTTTTTCCTTTTTTTCTTCAATAAGAGTTATTTTTCAAGTGGATGCATTTACCAATGAGAAGAAAAGCCTGATTCATACTTTAGAGGGCTCCATCTCAGAAAGAAAACCCAGAGAGGACCAAATAGCAGATTAATGCTATCAGACACTCCACTGTTATTTAAAGGATTGGGTGTATGGGGGCAGTGTCAGCGAAAGAAAGTGAAGGAGATTTCAGATGAAGTACTCAGAGCCAGTCAGTGGATCTAAGTTGGAAGAAATTATGTAGATTGGGGGCCGAGACTGAAGTACACAAAAGCACTAATTTCCTCTATAATATCTTCTATACCGGTGGTTCTCAACTGTCTGGCTTTGGGACCCACCATCACCCCTTAATTTCAAGCTGCAACCCAAATCAAGGGAAAATTTCAACGTATCCAAATTATTTAATAAAAATATGCTGCATTTTGAACTTGGGATAGTACAGAGCATCACTGTATGCCCACACAAAAAAACTAGTTTAATGAGAAACCAAAATGACCTGCATGTGGCGATGCTAGAGAGGGAAATATTCCCTTTTACACTCAATTAACTGAATTTTAATTGAAACAAAAAAGTGCATCTAAGGGCACAAGGTTTTAAGTAATAATAACAATCAGTCACACTAAATAAGGCAGTGATATGGGGCCGTCACAGTACAAAAAACACTTCAGTAATTTCAACCTTTTTTAACCGACTCCAGAGAGCTTTGATGCAAAATCATGAAATAAAAAAGTTCAACTACTTAGAAGCCATTTCAAAAAATATTAAAAATATGTAGCTTAAACTGAGTACCTACTTATTGAATATATAACAAACAGCCTTTGATTGAAATGTGTGTCAGTTAGCATTACAGGGTATTATTGCCACCTGTTGTTAAGGAGTGTTAATATGAAGCACTCAACTGCGTAAAAAAATCCCCTTCAAAATAAAAGCACAGGACTTTTTTTCCTAACTTTTGTTTTGCCCAGACAGATTGGACGGCGCATCTATGACAGGAGGTCCCCATCTGATGACCGCAGTGATGTTCTGGCTCTTGCTGCTCATCAGTCTAATGTAGTGGAGTTGGAGGGCCATTAAGAGGCCTTGGTATAGTAGATAACATCCGCATTGCCACTACCTTGAGCTGGCTTGTACGGACCCTGGGTCAGTTGAAGGTTGTAATGCTGTGGCAATGAAGGGCGCCACAGTTGATTAGGTAACTCCTCATAATGTATGTAGATGCTTGTGGGTTAGGGGACTTTTCACTGAAGGCTCATCCTTTTATTATGGTACAATTGCCTTGTGTTTCTTTCAGATGTAAATTATATGACAGCAGTACTAAAATATTTTAAACCCGACATTAATTTTGAGCAAACTGAAGATTTTCTAGTTTCTGATCTTCCAGACTTCAGACATAAAAACACCCATAGGTAGATTTTTATCTTAGCAACAGCAATTATGGTAGGTAGACTTGCATGAGGTGACATCTTGGCAAAAAATGTGCAGCTTAAAATAGTTTTAATAATTTCCTGATTGTTGTAGCCTATAATTGTCCAAACTCTCTAAAACGTACAGTTTACATTTATATCTTAGTTCTCTGTTGTAGGTTTTGTATCATTTTGAAGAGGTGAAATAATAAAAAGCCTGTGTTGCAGCTCCACTCAGTGGTCAGAGCTAGCTTACAGTATGGACTTCATTCTCTCAGCCCTAGCTGATATATTTGACTGAAAGCCTTTGTTAGTGGGACATCTGGGGAACACAAGAGAGCTTAATCTGTATACAAATACCTGATGTGCTGGGTAGAACTCACCAAATACCCATTACTACTGAAGACTACCACTAGGTCATCTCAAACTAAGAAATTATGAACAGAATACGCAACATAAGCACCATATACTGACTGTATACTTGCACACATAGACCTAATATTCTGGTGTTTGAGTTAAAGTAATTCACCTGTTAGCTATGACTCCAAATACCTTTAAGCTGTAATCGTCAATAAAAGTGTTCCTCTTTTCCTGTATCATCATTCATATGGCATGAAAAATACCCTTGAATTACAGTGATATAACTTTCAAGGTTATATTGTCCACCCCTAGTGCAGGCTTAAACATTTTATTCCCTGGTTGAGGAGTAGTAATGATAGAGAAATGGGGAGAACGAAGGAGCCTTGGAGGTAACAGAGTGTGATGAGGAAATTATTGGCTGGGGGGCAGAGCAGTCGATGACCTGAGGGGTTAAAACCAGCTGGGGTGTACTCCTGGTCCATACAAAAACATTATTAATTGTGAATGTAGCTGGGAGAAGGCCACCCTAATAGCTTTGCAACCAATCTTTTCTCCATTGTTCCATTTGGCTGCAATGGTCTGATGATCTACACAGTCTGCCTCTCTGACTTCAGGAACCCTTCATGCTCACTGATTCTTGTACAAATGAATTCTGCCAAACTGTACTGATCACCTGCTCTATTATTTTCCTCCTCAACAGTAGTGGCTTTATCATACAGTAATGGTAAGCAAATACCTTTGGCCTCATGCACTAAAAAGCTTTTCCAGTACGGCAAGTAAATTTGGGTATCGGTACACTTTTTAAATTTCTCTCTTCTGTTAGCTTTTTTTGCCCTGAATTAAAAGAAGACATTTAACATTTCTTCAATCCTGGAAAGTTGTCTTTTTTATCTGTTTCAGGGAAAGGGAGGTTGAATTATCTTCCAGAAAGGCCTGGCTCACACTTTTGAGGAAATGGTTCGAAAACAATTTTCAGACAATTTTTAGTTCACAGGGAAAAGAATTTACCTCACTAAAATAGACTATTGTGGGCATTTTTTTTATATATTTACTGTATGTGAGTTTACACAGAGCTTCATAGAGCACATTCTAGTGAGATACAAAAAGGTTAAAATGTGTCTTTAGGTATAGTTAGCAGCAGAGATATCCAGGTTGTCCATGAATGTTTCTGTGATTAATTAATTAATTAAAGATCTGCACACATTGAGATGAAGGAAACTACCTTTTTGAGGTAGATAGAGAACACACAATGATTTTCTAATGCAAGTTTCAACATTTTGTTTGTACCACCCTCAAAGGGTTTAGGTGCATGTGACAGCCAAGAATAATAATAATCTCATACAAACAACTAAATGCTCGTGTGGAAAACTGTCAGATCTTGTTAACAAATCTCTGAAAAAAGTCCTGGATCCACATCCAGATCTGGATCACCATCAAAATCTAAGTGATTGGTCCTTGGCACATTTTTGGCCTATCTTGAATATTTCATCCAATTCTTCATAACTTTTTGAGTTATCCTCTCCACAAACTAACAAACGCAAGCAGAAACATAACCTCCCTGACAGAGGTATTCAAAACACAAACTATTTTACTAGTTCTGCTGTAGTTAGTTTTCAAGTTTAAATCAAAGTTAATAAAAATATCAGCGGTATGACTGTTATAACCTGAACATTTTAACCCAACAGCCCTGAAGAGAATGTCATGTAAATCGAATATGTAGCATGCTATTTTAGGTGACCTGATCTTTGTCGTATTGTGTGTTTTGTTTTGCTGGTTTGCACATTGTTTGTTTTATTACATGCTTTAGATTTTCTGCCCAGGTTCATGGACATAAATTAGCTTCACAGCTAACTCTGGCTCCACAGTTCAGTTGTGCGTGGTTCCTGTAAATTAAAATGAACAAAACTCAACTTATGGACACAAATGAAAGGTTTGGCCTTTTTCTGTACCTCATATATTTCAGAGTGAGCTTGCTGTTGGATGCTTGCACTGCTAACTTATTTGAAGTCACACCAATGAGAGCTAGCAAATTTGATCACATGGTGTCTCAGTTTTGGCATAGGAGAAAGAAAGTAGTCTCATTCATGGTGTAAGAAAATGAAGCCCCTCTTGAAAGAGTCACATTCCACCTCATGTCCAAATCAGCCTGAATGCCCCCCTGTAAAGCATGGTGAGGTATTATTCCATAATAAATATGAATAAATATACAATATAAATATATAAATCCAATACATTAACACATTATTTTTACATTACTACATTATTTTTAATGTTAGTAAGGTGTCCACTGCCCGGAAAGACCATCATCAAAATAGAGTTTGAGTAACTGAAAAAACCTCTACCCTCTGAATTAGTAGACTAGTGCATATGAGACCTGTTAACCATCTTTCTTTATCTGGCATTATCCTGATACTGAAACACTAGGGGGAAATATTAACTGTCTGAGATTAAACTATAGTTGGGAAAATAGCAGCACATACACCAGTTATCTAAAGGAACAAGATTGTAAATGTGATTTGTTTCTTTGTCATCAGCTATATTCCAAAGTTAAAACTAAAATGTTGAAAGGAGAGCCAGTGGCGTCAGAGAAAAGCATAGATGATATGTAAAGGGAAATGTTATATGAACTGCTAATCCTTCTACTGTTTAGAGTACCACATCCACACAGTTCTGCTTGAAGAAGGATATGGGGGCTTTCTTTCCACGAGAAGTTGGCAAAGAATATTGAATACCTCATTGGTCTCAAATGCTTGCAGGGTTGTGGTATAGAGGTACAGTTATACTGTCAGTGGGAGGGTCCAGCATTGGATTCCTTCTGGTCAGTTGTAGCAAATACTTTTACCCTTAGATCACTATTACAAACTGTGTTTTACTTTGTTTATTTGGAGATTAATTTGATTTGTTAACTGCAACACAAAAGAATTTTTTGGGGGGAGTTTGGGTTGTCTAGCTGCTTTTTCTTCAACTGCAGGATCCAAAACCTGAATTGTTTTAACCTGAACAATTGGTTTGAAAAGTTCACAGATCGAATGGGAAAGCAGTCACTTCAATGCATTTTGATCAGGGTCTAAATCAGTCATTTTTAACATTTTCTGTCTGGGGCACACTTAAAATCAAGCCAAAATGCACCCTGCAAAGAAGCCTCAATAACACATGCTAGCGAACAACTCTTTCACTCATGAGTTGAATAGAAATAAATGTGTGTTTCTTACTGAAAACTTCTATTCTGATTTTTTTTTCTTGACGTTACATTTTAATACATTATGATGTCCATTCATTTAGATATACCTAATGGTCATTTTTCTGAGCTGACCTTGTACATGTCATAATGTTACCCTTTGCCAGCCTGAGAAATCAGAATACTTACTTTTACTTTGCTAATTTTAGTATTGGACTAATACTTTAATTAGGACTCAAAGAGTTATCTGAGGTGTTCTTTTTAACCACTAAAAACGTCCAACATTTTGTTTAATTTGATGCTGATGTGCTTGGACCTTGTGTCCCACTGCAAGAGCTGATGTTTGTTAGTACATCAGTGGTATGATTAAATGACTTACTGTCATGTTAATACAAAACGCAGTATTGAGAAGTTCAAGATTTACTGAATTTCAGGTTTTGAATAATTCAGCACAAGATCTGTGTTGATCTCCATCCCAAACGCATGCTCGGTTAACTGTAAAACCCTCGAAGCCTTTATAAGGATCGGTTGTTATATAGCTGTACCGATGACACATGGTTGTTCCCAAAGAACAGCTCAGCTTGCCTAAAGGCACACCAGTGAGCACTGCCACAACATTTGAGTGTAGGGGTTGTGGGATACTGTTAAGTCTTTTTAAACACCTTATCAGGGTAGAAGATAAGTTTTTACAATTATCATTATGAGGATACTTTTAATGTCTAGTAATTACGCCATATTAAGGGTGAAAGTAACAAAAGTTAAATGATAAAAGAGCAGATGGTGTAAACTTGTGTGAACTTAAAAGAAGAGATAATATGAATTTGACGTTAAAAACTGCTGTAATCAAATGTAAAGTGATTTTATGAATTTGACGGTGAATTCACAAATTTCTGTAAAATGCTAGAAAAAAATTGCTCATTCATTACAGATGAGCAACACAAGGTGGAAAGAAAAAACAAGTGATGTTAAACCTGATGTGATGAAAATACAAGTGAGTTAAAATCCAAAGAAATAAAACCATCAGTGATGTTAAATGTTTTGTGGTCCAAAACTCAGTTAATTATTAATCATTTTTCCAACACTTAGCTCATAAAGTACTTGTGAAGCCCCTCCCTAGCACACATATTTTAACTTTTTTTTTCTTTGTATACTTGTGATGTACAATGTAATGTATGTGATTGATGTCTTGTTAATTCAATATGGAATCAAACATTTGAAAACAAAGTTAAAGCCTCAGGTGAAGCACTACTGCCTTCACGTCAAGCAAAGATGATCTAGATAGTGGATTAGATGGGGTAAAGTAATTATGACTCTGATATTTCATTGATAGTCAGCCTAAAATTCTATGTTGCTTCAGACTAAATACACTGTATATATAGGTGGAGATGTTCTGTCATGTTGGCACTCAAATACAAGGTGAGCTGAGACTGCTTATTAAACAAACAGTAAAGTTGTTTAGAAGTGACAAGAAAACCAGAAAAAAACTGGAGGTGGATACTTTAAAGTCCCTGATAAAGTTTCTTTTAGCAGTTTTAGCCATTCCATTAGTGTTGTTTGGCCATTTTCTTTTTGCATCATACTTTTACATGTCTGCAATAGTCTTTTGTGCTCTTCTGCTTATTTGTAGTTTTTCTTTTTTGACATTTTTACATGTTAAAAACAAATGTTGATCTTCATGATATAAAACAAAAACAGCAAATTTATATCTAGATCTGACTAAAAACATCCACCAACACGAGTAAAGGTTTAAATCCTTACAATTTACATATAATATGCAGTGATCAATGGACCTAAATAAGCAGCATTGCCTCTAAAGCTACATTTACTACAAGGATTACCTTCTAGAAATTAAATGCTGTGAGGAAATCAGTAACTTCTGAGGTTCTGTGGGCAGCAAAAAAGACAGCTACTGCCCTCTACTGGTGGGAAGGATCCACTGCGTAGCTGAAATGATGCTAAAAGCAAATGAAGCACTCAAATCTATCAGCTGAGATTTATTTCAGTAAGACAAGGAGCTGCCCGCTCCTGCGATGAACAAGATGATGTCAGCAGTGCAGTTTAGGTTCATTTCTAAACTGTCTAGACATTTTATCTTCATGAGCTGCAGCATTTCACAATAATGTATTATCTGAGGTGAAGTGACAAGGTAAATTTAGGTTAAAATCATAATTTTCCTCAAAAACATAAGAGTTGGCTTATACATAAAAAGAGAAAAAGAATTGAAGGATTTTCAAGCAGAGGTGTTAATGAATAAAAAAGGTGCTTTGACTGAATATTGTCACATTTCCCTTCATGTTTTGTGCATTCAGACTGAATAATCCTGGGTTGGCTCCAATTCAAGATACTCAGCTCAGGAATGATGGTGAGCCTCTTTGCAAAGTCAGAACATTGTTGGTATCCGTCCACCAGTTTGAGCACTGCAGCTGGCTCCAGCTTTTATAATCCTTCTCATTCAGATCTAAAACCCACAGCAAAGCTATCAGATTAGCGCTGCAGGCTAATCTATGCTATGTCAATGAATAGAAACCATCCCGGCCTTCTGTGCTGCCATGCCTGACTGAAAAAGATACAGCTATGTGAGACTGTAACCGATGGGAGGGGGGGTGTTCTCAGTTACATTTATAAAGTTAGTTAAAAATCATTTTGAGGGCAGACCGGATGTCTTATTGTTTGAATTTGTTTGTGTGTGGGAGCGAGCAGACAGAACACACACACACACACACACAAACATATACACAGGCTCAGTCAGGATGAGCCAGATGTCCCGAATGGCTCTGTCTCTGGAGGTGAGAGCTGTGTCTTGCAGCTATGGTGGCCTCACTGAACCCTCCACCCTGCAGAGTGATAGAGGCCGATGGGAGGACACAGGCACGCTGCCAGGAGCTCACATGAGACTAAAATGTAAAGAGCATTCAGACCAGGACTGTTCTTTATACACATTAATATAACTTTGATGACTCTGCTGTATTTCACTTGAACAATTTAAACCTTCATAATTCAATAAAAACTATCACTTTTTTAATCAGCACATTAATTTAAGAATTCACAAACACATCGTGGTAAAGGTACCAGATGTGCTTGAGTGGTTGTATCTGCCTGGGCTCCTGCTAAACATTTTGTATGATGATAAAGCACACTTTTTTGGTTGTACATCAGAGACCTTAATTGAGATGAGACATCTTCAAGATTGTTTTTTTAATGGTTTTTCAGGGTCTCTCCAGATTGACTCAGGGTACTGAGTTAAACATGGCAGCTTAAATTACTTGGATTTAGGAAACTGTATTAAACTCTATTAATTATAAGACCTAGAACTTTCCCTGGTGGGTAAAGAAGGGCTACAGTCTCTTTGTGGTTGTCTGGATCACATAAATGAACTGATGACCTAATATTACGCAACTACACTGAACAATCAGAATCAGTATACTCACATGCAAAAACAAAAAGAGAAAAATAGCAATAAAAGTTTTAAATAAAAATAAAATTCAGAAATAGAATATGTACAAGCTAATAATAAGTGAGAAGTGAATAGACAGTTATGCAATGTTGAGGAGTGCAAACGATGCAGTGAACATACTATTAGATATGATGACATGAACAGGACTGGTTCACATGAGGTAGGAGGAATAAAACAGAATTAACTTATAAAACAGTGTTCATAGATCTGAAGGGGAGGATTTAGTATTTACATGTCTAAGGAGTAACTATTATGTGAGTAATAAATAATCTATTATACAATCACAGCGGTGCAGAATTAACATCAACAACAGAGTAGGCTGAGGGGATGATATTTATAGGAGTGACTTGAGTAATAATGTATTTTAAAGGCAGAATTAACACTAAAACAGAGTGTATACAGAATGGAGGCATGATATTTACGATGGCATACTATTACCTTTTATTTAGAAAGTGTCTGATCATGCCACAGTTTGGTCGTCAACGACAGGGAAACACCACATGAACAAGAACAACTTAACTGGAAATGACACTTAACCAAGAGTTAGGTTTAAAAGCTTTTGTTCTGATAATCATTAACAAACAACAAATTTGCCTTTACCTGTAAGAGAACCATACCTCTAAGTCAGAGACCATGGTTGACTGCTTCCTCTGCCTAGGGTTAAAAAAATCAAGTGTCTCAGGATCATGGTCACGAATGAGGACAAAATAGATGGTGAGATTAACAGGTGTATTGGTGGAGCGCTCACATTACTGTGGGTTTGGTGCTGGACTGTTCTATTGAAAAGTAGTAATGCATGGATCAGTTTAGTGTTTGTGTTGGATGCAAACATCAGGCATCTACAACTAATGTGGGATGAACACCTATCAGTTGCAGATGTTCTGTTATGGAATATTAAAATTTAATGCTGGCATCAAGCACAGCAGACTGCTGATACAAGGAAGAAGTCTCTTACTGGGCAGAAGAAACTATCTGAAGATGCCAGTAAGAAAGAATACTGGCATTATGGGTGATTTACACCAAAATATTTCATTAGAAAAATATCTGTATCAACTTAGTTATTATCATAAACTAGAACAAGACAGCATAAACCTCTGCCAAGGCATCTCTGACATTCTTTGCCAAATTATTAGTACAAATGTGGAAAACTGCCCTAGCAATTTTTTAAAAATCCTCTAATAAATTCCTGGATCTTGCACTGGCCCTGATATTCAAAATTAGTGCATCACTAATGAAAAGGGACGTTTTTAGTTTAAAAGTTTGCTAACATCCCAACCCTCAAAAAAGGTCATGAGTTCCTGAAGTGAGCGTTGATGAAGCTGAAATAAATTTGCAGTGGGCAGCCCTGCTCAGTCTTGGGAAAGGGAAGGAGCTGAGAGGGGCTGGGGTAGAGCCTCCCCGGCTCGTTTCCCTGTGGAGGTCTTTTGGGCATACAGAGCCTAAACTCACTGGAGAGATTTTATGTCCCTTCTGGCCCGTGAATGCCTCAGAAATCTCCCAGGAGAAGCTTGAAAATGTCACTGGGGAGAGTGACTCCTGGGTCAACTTTCCCAGCTCACAGCAATGCGACCCAGCCCTGAATAAGTGAAAGGATGGAGGGTGGATTGACAGATGGATGGATTAAGAAGGGTTGCCAAGGGTGCCTCCCCTTCCCCCCCTTAAAAAATAAATACAAAAATAAATAAAAATAATGAGTCTTCCCTAAAAGTCCACTCAGTTATTCAATTTCAGCGTGCCTATAATACCTTTGTTTCCGTCCTGCTCAGAAACGGCTGTTTCAATGTAAATCCTCATATGTCTGACCACAAACCCCCTATGGATGTGGCTTCAGCTACCCAGCACTGTGCTCTAATGTTTCCAATGTTTCCTATGTTTGCACAGACATGCCTGGACATGTTCGTTCCACTGGGGTTGGCTGTGGGTTGTACACCTGGATCAGGGTGGCCTGCTCATCTGGGTTGAGTGGAAAATCCCATTATTAAAATATTTGGAGAAATTTTTCAAACTAAAAAAGACATTTTCTGAAAGCTGTAGCAAGCAAGAGAGGGAGAGGATGTTAGAGAGATTTGTAGACAGGCCATTAGCACATCTTACTGTATTTTGAATAATATGGGACCTTAAAGAATACACCCATGGGGCCATTTTAAATTTGATATTTCTAATACACACTTTTACTTCAGTAAATCTTATTTCAAGTTCAACCTTTTTTCCTATAAGTACAGGATCAACAGGGCTATTGCAGCACATAAGCCTCTGCTATGTCAGATTTTCTTATACTAAAAGTAAGATTCCAAAGAGCAGAACATTTCTGGTAAAGTTCCAGAAACTTTCCATGGTAAGTTAAGCTGGGAAAATTTTCAAATATTTCAAATGTGAAACTTTCCATGGAAATTTTGGGAATTTAGGAGAATTAACTGGAAATGGGGGGTAATTTCAAAAAAGTGTATAATCCAAACATAAAACACATATTTTATTTTATCATAGGTTGACATCCATGTGAAATAATACAAAACACTACATTTGATGTTGATGGAGGAATGTACAGTGCATATAGGAGGCGTGGCCTAAGTACTCCTGCAGTAAGCAGTGTGCCATGTGCGCGTGATTGAGGAGTAGTACAGATATTCTCAAGTATTATTGCATGAAATCTGGTTGTTTCAGTAAAGATTATGATAAAAACACATTTCCCCAATTATACATAAAATACCTGTTAAGGGTCAGACATCAACCTTTTGCAAATTCCAGGTTTAATACTTTTATTCACATTAATTCCTGTAAATTGCTGTTTATTCACATTTATTCCTGTAAAATACTGTTTATTCCCAGTAATTCCCATGGAAGGTTTTCAACTTTAAAAATTCCTGGAATTTTGCAACCCTAACTAAAAGCAGAAATATGATTTTTCGTATTAGAGACAGCATTGATTTCTTTCTGTCTTAACAGATCAAACAGTCCATAAAAATATTAAACCAAAAGCAACTTCCTTTAAAAATGAACTCAGTAACCAAGAGCACAAAAGCCCCACCAGTGGCTAAAAGTGTAAACATAAATTAGCTATAAAACAAAGGAGTAATAAGAGAGCTACAACACAGATGCATTGTGTTGATAGATTTCTACTGGCAAGCATAAAGTGAGGAAAACATGCTGCTACATTTTTGTTGACTCAGCACTGATTTTATGATGTGCTGTGTTATATGTTTACACACAGAGTCAAAAACACAGCACACCACATTTTATGACTATTTTTGATATTCAAGTATCCTCTCTCTCTCTTTCTCTCTGAAACAAACACACACACACAACATCACACAGTACCGCTCACAACCATCATGAATAATAAGAATACGGTATTTCATCTCAGCCACATAAAGTGCTTTTAAAGGCACCATCCATGTGTGTATAACACAACTACACACGCACCATATAGTCACATTACCATGATGCATTTCTCAAAGGTCTAAAAAAAAACATTAACCTGTCTCTTCTGTTACTGAGACTAGAATCTCCTGTTCAGTCATCTATCATCTAACAGGGCATCACAAACCTTCAGCTCATCACACATCACCATTAAATGAATGGGACTTGGATGGTAATGAAGGACCTGCTCAATTTCACGAGCTTTCTGTCCCACCAGAGATAATAACAACTACTCTCAGACTGGACCTGATTTTGTGGTCAACCTCCTGGAAGGTAATATACATCATGGAGTACACAGCACCATGGGAGGCTGCAGCTACTGAAGCGTACAAACAGAAGACCTTGAAGTAAACTTGCAGCTCAGGCAGACCAACGCGGCTGGCAAACCCAGTCATTCCCTGTTAAGGTTGGATGCAGAGGATTTGTTGCCAGTTCAACAGCCATGCTGCTGAGGAGAATGGGGGCACATGGACAAGCCTTCTGAAAAGCACTTAAAGATCTCATGTCCTAGTATGTTTGACCGTTTACATCATAACTTGGGCGTCTATTAGGCAAGGATTTTATTTAAGTTGAATAAAGAAATGATAAATTTCACCTTTATAGAGGCTCAGATGCAGCTCTTTTTCCCTCTCCTTTGGAAATGCTTGGATCTGAGGGGGCGGGGAGGCTATGATAATGAGCTCTGCGCTGATTGGCTGCTTAAACAATGAATGATAGGAGAGGACAGGAGGGTTTGCAGGCCATGGAACAGCAGAAAACACACATGTAGGTGGAGGCTATATAGCTTTGACTTAATGAACCAAAGGAAGTAAAAAAAACAGAGCATTTTAGGGGGTGCCAGGTGTTGCTGTTGAGTCTTCTAGAGGTGTAGTGGGCCTATCAAAGAAACAGTGATGAGGCAGGGTTCCCACCTGATGACCCCAATGAAGTGATTACCTACACCTCAATTATAACACTGGGCAAATGCTGATTGTTAAGTCATCAAGTCTTACAGCCCTACGATTGAGAACTAGTTCCAACTTGTTTGAGGAGATGATTTACCTTTATTACCTCCACCGAGGAGGTTATGTTTTCGCCAGGGTTTGTCTGTTTGTTTGTTTGTCTGTTAGCAAGATTACTGAAAAAGTACTGGATGGATTTACATTAAAATTTTAACAGAGGTGTAGTTTGGTCCAAGGAAGAAGCCAATAAATTTTGGTGGTGATACAGATACTGGTCCGGATTTTTTTTTAAAATCCCAAAATTAAAAAAAAAATCCCAAAGGTTATTATTGGGCAGAATTTTAAATAATCATATCTCTGCCATTTCTCAACAGATTCGCTTCCAATGTTACAGGATAATATGGGGTCCATGTCTCTATCAGCAAGGCAAATTTTGTCTCGATCCAATCCAGATTGATGTCACAAAAAAACAATAAACTTTATAATGGGAAATCCCATTGATGATATTCAATGATTCATATAACATCCAAATATTAAGTGATGTTCCCAAAACTTGTTTTGTTCATACAGGATAACAACCTCCAAGTATGTGCTGAGTTTGGTTTGGATCCTGGCATTATTCTGGATCTGGTGATCCAGAATTGCATCTTTTACAGAGGTTGTTGAAAAGCCACTGCAGGAACTGAGCTGCTTGGCAGAGGTCTGTGCTCTCTGAGTACTTTTCTAATTCTTCACTGCTCTCTTATCACTGGCTTCCACTTGGTCCCACGTCCCTTACAAAACAAAGTCACACTCACAAAAATCTGTCCGAATAGATCACAACTTAAGAGTTGAAAATGTAATCATGGCAGACAGGAGAGTGAAGTGGTCTAAGGTGTGGAGTTGAGCTAGCAGAATAAAGTGCAACGTCTGTGGTTGTGTGATGTTCAAGCAAGGGAGGAGACATCAGCTGAAACATTCGCCAAAGCAGCAAGAAGAAAACATCAGAAGTACAGTGTGTTTGACACTGATGAAAGAGTTTCTTCACAAAGAAAAAATGGAGAAATTTTAAAGGAATCGCAAAAAAAAAAAAATCAATATGTACAATCAATAATGAGATTAATTAACATCAGATTTGTGCAGCACAAGATGTTGATAAACTACTGCTGCTTTCAGTATTTCTGAAAGGACTATTTACCTCTACATGCTCTCACATACTTTCAATGCTCACTCATTATGTTGCCACTTCAAAACTTCAAACAACACAGATGATAAACAGAGGTTTAACATTACTGTTTCATAAATGACGATGTTGACTGGTGACCACTGCCTGTGTCAGTGGTTGCTTAGCTACAGATGTTGAAACTGAGTGCTCTTGAATGCCTTATGATTTGATTAAGCTCATCAGCTATGTCTATCTATTCATCATCTATAACTCTTATCCCTTTGGGGGTTGGAGCCTATGCCAGCAGACAGGTGAGATGCAGGGATACCCGGGACTGTTGCCAGATGATCGCAGGGGCACATAGAGAGACGGACAACCATTAACGCTCACACCCGTACCTAAGGGCAAGTAAGAGTCACCAGTTAACCTAATGAGCATGTTTTTTGTTCTAAACGCACACATCCACAGGGACAACAGTTAAAACTCCTCACAGAAAAGCACTGACTGATATAGGGTTTGAACTGGCAACCTCCTTGCTGTGAGGCACGCCAGCTACCTACGCCCCCATCACATATGTCTCAGATTTACATCTAAATCAAGAAACATCAACTAAAAAACACCTGCTAACACCAGCTGACAGTCACAAGTTAACCATAACACAGGTGAGACTTAAAGTGGGAATAAAACTGACAATGGAAAAGCTTTGCATAGAAATTGCAGAATGTTGCATGGCTTTTAAACAGCATTTCATGTTGGACCTATGCTTTTATGCATTTTCATGTGGACAAAGAACTTTTTAAAAACTTCGTGTGTGGGCGGGAGTATTGTTTTAAATGTTTTGAGGACAACCTCTGTCTTCAAAATATCTGCAAATATGTGTACATAGCTTCAATCACTAGATGAATACTATGACATTTCTTTTGACTCTTGTTTGTTGAATTGGACTCAGGGCCTGTTCTTTTACTATCTTGGATTTAAAAAAAAGCCTAAAGGATGAAATCAGGACCAGTTGACATGACCTGGAAAGGAGGTGGGGACACATAAATCAGCGTTATTCAAGTATATATTTTATCAGGATGTCTGAATGTTAGAATAGCAATCCAAGAACTCCCTTGTTTGCTTGGGCCACATAAACTTCCTTTTTCTTGGTTATACCCAAATGTTTTCTTTCTTATACTGTGGCAGTTTGGATCTGTACCAGTTATCATCCTAAGGGTTGCAGGGGACTAGAGCTTCTGGCACATGACATTGGGTGGGGTATGCTAATGACTGGTAGCCAGCGAAGCGCATGGCTGACATGTAGAGAAAAACAAGCAGCTACAAACACACACACACACTCACACCTATGGCAATTTAGTCACCAACCTGTCAAGCATATTTTTTGTTCTTCAGTAGGAAACACAGGGGAGTCAATTTATCAACCTTCAACAGCACTACAGGCTGCATCACCATGCTGCTCCAAAGTATAATACTTGTCTTTTAAATATGCTGGAGTAAAATGAGTAAGTTTCCCCTAAAAAACACCTCTGTACAGAAACCCAAAACTTCCACTTCAGGGTACAAAGGTAAACTTACTCTGTTACTGCCCACCTTTTACGACTGAGGAATAGGCATGTAAGTCCTGAAGAACCCTCTCTACAAACCACTTCAATCTCTTTTGACAAACACATGCAGCGGCACAGACCGTCCCATACAGTGTGTCCATGCCGAGGAGAATTTCACTGACCTAATTCATTTAACTGGACCAGTTAGATATCTGGTCACTGGCCGGCTGAGCTGAAGTTTGATCCTCTGAGCTGAGCTCCAGCAGCTTCCAGCATCAATAAAATTATCCTCCGTCTCTGACAGAATCCATCTTGTGGTGAGTTATTAATATCAACTGAGTGGACAGGATGTTATGCACTGAATCGTCAAGCTTCTCATTAACAAAGCAACATGAAAGAAGAAGGCTGCCCTTTTCTCCCTCTGCTCCATCTGTCCTTCAGCACTCAACATTAAGAGGACCAGACGGGCTTAGGCAGCAATCAGGAAATATAAAATGGTAATTGTACAAGCATTTCTTCATGCAGCTTCATCACTCTAACCTTAAAAAACATATATACAGAGACATTCATTTAGGAGCCCCATGATAACAGGCATCCATAAAGTTTATTCGACTTAGTTTTCCTATAAGAACAAATATGATTTGATTGTTCTTATCAGGAAGAATCAGTCTGGTTGTCATAAAATAATTTATCAGGTAAAATAAAATTTACCATATGTGTGTATGATTGCTTTGGGCAGGGGGTGACAAATGGCATTGTGTTCTAGTCAATCTTAAATATCAACAAAATGGTCTTCTTGGAATTCTTAAGCTGTATCTGCATTTAGTCTGTGGTAAACTATCTGCAGTTTGAGAGATTGTGTTTTGCCAATCAGAAGACAATTCGTGTCTGACACAAAAGCTCTAAACTTGTATGAATTAATTAAGGTTAAAGATGCCTTCTATAAAGTTAAAAAGAATAATAATATCTAAATAACTCCATTTTGAAAAAATAAGGTCAAGGGGACAAAACATCAATAGATAGAAAATATGACAAAATATGTCTTGTAGTTTTCAAACCTGCCAGCACCATGCAGAAGACAGAATTTATAAAAACATTTAAAAAAAAATGAAAAAATGTATATTACAGTTCTCAAAACTTATTTATATATTCTTTTTGCAAGAAGTAAGATATGGAAAGTTGTGCTTGTTTCAGTAAAACACTGATCAATAAAAACTTGGAGAAAATAAAATGCACGTAAAACAAATAAATACTGTTTAATTCATTAGAAAAAAAAAGCATTAGACTGTTTTTAATTCTTTTCTTCAGCTCATTGAATTCAGTGTGACTTTTCAGTTTAAGTTTGGAAATACCAATCAGTTTTTATGAGCATCCAAATGTCCTTTTGTGAGAACCCCCGCCCCTTACCTACTGGAAGCTATATTTATAGCACCACAGTGGAATGTAGCCCTAAGCAGCTTAAAACACCTGAACACAAGAAGTCTGCGATCACAAAAAATTCAAATAGTAAATGCAAGATCACAAGAAAAAAAAAAAGAAAGGGCAACATGTAGCTTATACTGCCTGCCTCACGTTGTTTTAATCCATATTATTTCCACAAAGTGCTGTATTTTGAAATCAACCTCAAACTCTGAGCGACGTTTTCCTATCTGGGTCGATTTACCTGCTGCCATAGATACTGATGCAGGGTTGTAGGATCCTGTGCTGAAAATAGATCACCTGTGCATTTCCAGTGACCAAGCATGAAGCTGCGCTGCTGGCACGTGCCTGAGATAGACTCAGGATGTGGAAACCAACTGATTGAAAAGACTGGGGGTGATTTGATTAGGGAGTGCGCAGCACATACTGGATACTATGCAGGTCGACTATGTGAAAAGTTGAGGGTGAAGGCCTCCATACCTTTAAATGACTCCAGATGGACAAAGATTCTAAGATTTGCCCATACATTTAGTCTTTCTACCTTCCGTTGTTTTTCCAATATCAGCTTCACAACCATAGCTACACATTGAATGCCATTAAGATTTTAATTTCTCCATGACTCAGTTTGTTTGGAAATCGTATGTTGACAATTACCCTCACACACAAAATGAGATACTTAATGGATTTGGAAATTTGTGTTTGTGTTTTCCTGTTGCAAATCATCAAACAGCTGGGAATGCAGACGATACTTATCCTGTTATATAACAGCATTCCAGCTCAAACTTCACTACAGCATTAGCATTAAACCAGAGTTGAAAGCATTTGACAACAATTCAGTTACATCCTCGTTGGTGATATAAAATTACTGGCTTCAACAGGGCTAGCATATTACCTTGCCAGCTTAAGTTTGGCTTTTTTGCATTTTCTAGATTAAACATTAAATATTTTACCTCTTTTTAAAAACTTAACACTGGTCCCAGATGTCCCCAGATGTATTTTTGAAGTCTCTTGCCAGGAAGTCCTCTCAGACATCAGATTTTGGCATACCTTTAAATCCCTCTGTTTCAGCCCTAAGAGTCATGATATGGTTACATATAAGTGTTTGTTCCTACCTCATATTAGGTAACTGCATACTTCAATTTGAGAAAGGCTGAGCAAAATAACTTTTTATAGCACAAGAGGAAAGGCCTGAACCTCTTGCTATCAGTTAGATAAACAAGAAAGCTTTTCCTCTCATAACCACCCCACCATTTGTTTGATTACAGTCAGTTTTCTAGTCTTTCTAAAACCAAAAAGTCATAAATTAAGAAAAGTAACAGCATCTTTATCTATTTTAATATAGAAGCTGCAAATGTCAGCCTGTACCTCAAAAAGGATAACAAGCTAGGGCTGAAATCCTGAGCCTTTTATCAGCATAAGGAAATTATTTATGGGGTTTACATGTTGAGCTACAAAACAAGAGCCAGTATGTAGGAGTTAAGAGTAAAGATAGCATCCCTGTTCTGCACTTTATTTGGCTAGAGGAGGCTTACACTCCAGCATCTACAGCCAAACCTTGTGTTAGATAACGCTACATTTGCCAAACTCATCAATAATTCCTCCTCCTCAAATCCTTCAGAAAGTAGGGCGAACATTACCAGTATGACCACTGTCCTAATAGTCCATGTTTTTGATTCAACAAATGTCTCAAAGTTTAGGTTAAAATGAAAAGAATTTTAATAACATGCAGCTTTACCTTTGTTATTGTAGAATTAAATCATGCAGGCAGCTGCCACATGCTCCTAAAGACCTTTTTGTGTCTTTTCAGCAGTAACAGTCAAACATCAGCTGGAGACATAGCCATCAGACTGCTATGCATGACGCAGGAACAACATCTTATATCTCTTATACATGTTATATGTGTTTCCAAAGACATTTCAGGCAATACCTATATATCATTATCATCACTTTTCAATGTGAAAAAATCTCTTTCTCTTCAAAGTATTTTATGTGATACTCTTGTTGTGTCTGTATGATTCTGTAACAGACTTGAACCAAAAAACATCTATATTTGATCCCTCATGAATTAATTGAATACAGACATTAATTATTTAAAAAACAAACATATACCTGGGATGTCATGTACACTACATAATAAATTAAGTTTGTTTTTTACAATAAAACTTTTGTCGCCTGCTTTTATTGAGAGGAACAAACAGCACTGTTAATGTTTACAGGTGCAAGTTTTCTTCAGTCTAACAAAATCATTTTATCATTCCATTATCTGCACCGATTATTCCTTTCGAGGTTGCGGGGGGCTGGAGCTTATCTCCGCTGAGATTGGGCAGGAGGCAGGGAACACCTTGGATTGCAGGGCTACATAGAGAGACAGTCAACCATTTACGCACTCACCCACAACTAAGGGCAATTTAGAGTTGCCAGTATACCTAATGGGCAGGTTTTTTGGTCTGTGGGAGGAAGCTGGAGTACCCAGAGAGAACCCCTGCATGCACAGGGAGAACATGAAAACTCTACACAGAAAGGCCCTGACAGACAAGGGATTGAACCAGCAACGTTCTTTCTGCTGTGCCACCGTGCCATCCCAGCGAAATCATTGTTATTGGGAATTTCACCGACAGCATGGAGTGATTCATGGCGTGTGCTTACATGCATCAAGCACCTAATCACACTAACGGTGTGTTCACACCAGACGCAACTGACACGACCTGGGCGACCACTTTCCATGCAAAAATTTGACCTTTTCAGGCAACGCTGTGCCACGACAGCCAATCAGCATTGTAGTTAAGAGGGAAGCCAAGCCCTGCTTGCTAGTCTAGCTGTTGCAGATAACGTGTGTGTGGGTGTGTGTGTGTCTATTTTGCCTATGGAAGAATTTGTGGGATGTATATATGAAGGAAAAAAAGGAGGGGGGAAGAAGCAGGTCAGCGGGAGGGCCAGTGAAGAAGTGGCGGTTCTTGAAGTATCATTTGATATGTTAGAGTCACATTGAGGACAGGAGTTGAACATGTTCACTGACTTTTTAGTGGGGAACATATAACATTATGCTTTGTGTGTTACACCAACATAGGTCCGGGATGTGCTCTGCAAAGTTCCTACACATATTATTGCATATTACTACAGTTCTCTGCAGTCCTGTCCTTCCTCGGCCCTTTTATCAGCCCAAGAGAGAGGAGCAGCAACATGGCTCGGGGGGGTCGAGGAAGACGGGACTGCAGAGAGCTCCCTACTCAAGGTGCAGCAGACAGACAATACTGAGGCAGCAGCAGGTCCATCTCTACCTTCGGCAGGGCCAGCACCAGAGACAGCAGGGCCATCAGCTGCAGTGTTTAATGGTTGGTAGATGAGTGAAAAGGATACAGTTGGAATAATGTCAGCTAAACCCATACATACAAATATATGATATATAAAAAAGAAACCCATTGTGATCTACACGTCAGATGCTTGGCTGAGCAAAGAGCTCTCTGCGGTGAAATTCGAGGGGGTGTGACATCAACAAGTGACGCGACAGTGACAAAATGAGCTATTTATGGACACTCAACGCGACTTGAGTGAGTGACACGATCTCTGTCACCAAGTCTCACTTGGTGTGAATGCACCTTTAAGAGGACATCAGTGGTACAATCTGCTGTTCAATCACATCTGGTTAAAGAAGAAAAGCAGAAACAGATCCCATTTTCTTTTAGTTTTTCTGTTTGTTTTCAAACCAAAAAATTAGATAACAGAGAAACGAACCAAAAAAGGGCAATCCGGTCATCCAGTTCTTTTAAACAATGTGGCTGAAAAGTCAGTTTTTACTTTACTGCACTAACTATTGAACCCTTCTGTGTGTTACTGTGAGATCTGATGTGTTGGCTCACGGTCTGGCTGTATCATCTGGTGAGTGTCTTTAAGTGTTCTGAGTTCAAAAGTTAGTTAAAAGCTGTCCTGTTGTATGTGGTCTCCAACATTCTCATAATCATTTCAGATTTACAATCACCTTATGTTTTCTGGACCTCACCCATTCAGTGCAGTTCATGCTGTATTAAGTTTAGAGCAGTGGTTCTGAGAGAGTGTGGCGGGGCCCACTGCTGTGGCTTAAGGTGTGCCTTGGGAAGTTTTGTCCAGCAACAAAGTATTAATACAACTGACCAATAATAAATGGAGGACAGTTTAATTTACTCTGAAAGTAAATGTTGGGTTAGTTTGTTGATAAATATTTTAAAACAGTGGGTTGTCATACAGTATTTTATCAGACATTTGAAAATACACCAATAAATTGCTATATTTTTGGAGCAAAACCGTATTATTTCTGTCACTGGGACAGACAATAAAGTTTATACATTTTGCAGGAACCATGCTTTATATAAATAACACTGGTTAGAAAATGCTTTTGAATGCAAAAGACACTGTGAGTTTTCGATGCTAAAAAAGCCTTTCAGTGAAAAAGCTGCAATAATTGCTCTTTTTATAGTATAGAAATATATCTCAATATTTAGAACATCATCGATGTATCGCGATACGTATTGTATAGCTATATTCTTGCCAATGCACACCTATAAGTTACTGTTCCACATTTTAAAAAGTCTATTTGTATGGGTATGAATGAGGTGCGTCTTGAGCTAAAATATTCGGGAAACCACTTGTTTAGTGTTTTCACATAATTGTTTTCTGCCTTACCAGAAACATCCCCCACCAACAACGAGCCTGATTTAGAATTTCATTGTCATTATTGACCACTTTAGCATTTTATTTTCAGAATGAGAACACTTGAGAAAGCTCCAGCTAATATAACTTAAGTAAAAAGGCTTTTTGTTTACTTTAGTGGAAAATCAAGGGGCCTGTTCAGAGAATCTTGACAATTATTTTATGGCTAATCCACTACAGTCATTTTCTTCAATGTCAAATTTTATAGTTGCTGCCTGTACAAGAGGGTCAGGACAGAGTTTAACATAATATCAGTTTCAGAATGCAGTTTAGAGCACACTGAGGTCATAGTTGAAGAAAAACATTAAATAATTTAGACAACATAGCAGCATTCATGCCTGATCTGTGTACGCTATTCCATGAGGAAAAATAGGGCTCCCAGGTCTGTCCTACATAACCGCTGTGTCCGAGAGCAGCCGCACACTGTGACACAGCCTGGCTGTGTTCCACTTCAGTGCTTGAGGGCATGCTAACATGAACCCATGATGTTCATTTCTTTAAAAAGCAACTCCACATATTGTTCTCAGAAACACTGAGGGGTGACATGTCCTGAGGCCTTTTTTTTCTGCAGGTTCTGAGGGGCAAAAACTACATTTGGGAACAGGCTTCAAACAGGTAACAGTGTCATTCAAGCTTCTGAGTTGGCATTTTGTACTCATGGCTTTCAGACCCGTCATTTATGGGTAATATCAGTGTAATTTTGCATTTAAGTCTGCATTTTGTACCCAAAGCAAATAGAAACCAGCTCATTCAGTACAAACTGCATAATCAGTATTCAGTTTACTGTGGTAAAATCAGAGGGACATTAGTGTTTGATTAAGTCTGAAATAAAGGCCCTAATGTAGTCTGAATAACAAAATTAATGCTAAAAATAGCTGACATTGATATGATCTATATCTCTGTATTTGGGTCATAGCTGTTTATGACAAGAGATTAATGCCAATTAAAAGCAACTCAAAAGAGAACTGTCATATATTATGTTAAGTTTATTTTTAATTAAGATCCATTTCCTTCGTGTTTTTTCTAAAACAGGGCAGAAAAATTGATATTCTATGTGAGAAGGTAATAAGAATATTTTTTCTCTTAATCCAGTTACAGGACAGGCAAAAAAAGCTGCCACTGTAAAATTGATCCTGTGTGCTTTACTGGACGTCAGCACAACAAACACAATTCATAATTCAAAAAGGACATGTCTTAAGATATTTATTTACTTTGAATTCAGAAATGAAGAATCTGACAGAAATAGGCTGAGAAAATTCACAAGATGGGATCGTCTGTGTTTGCTGAAGTGAGTATTTTTACACCTCCGCCATACTCTTCTCTTAAGACTCCACCTCTCCTTCTCACTTACATATCAGCACACAAACACACACACATACAGAGTCACACTCACTCACACAGTCATTCCCACTTCTCCTCTCTCCATACTGTTTTAACACCTCTCAGCGGTTATGATCTTCATGGCACTTTTATAAATCTGCCTCTCTGAGCAGAAGAGCCAGCTGCACTTCGCTTGAGCTTGGTGCTGACGGGGGGAGACAAAGAAAAGGGATGTTTATCAGGTAATAGCGTGCTGATGAACAGCACCAATAACAATAGCTTATTTAAAAGGAATACTATTAGAATATGTTTGTTGCTATTATCATTTTATCTCTCTTAAAAAATTAACCTTAAAAATTAAATCTATACATTTACTCAATACAGACTCATAATTTTCCAATACTTCACAACAAACATGGGCAACTGTCAGCCCCTCCCCTCACTTCCCAAAGCAAGTCACTGTTAAATATCAATGTATTACAGGCATGAGGTAAATGAAAAAATCTGCATTACAAATCGGGAATAGAAAAAGATATATCAGAAACGAGAAATGTAAGTAAAATATGCTTCAATAACATTGCATTATACTCATGTCTACTACACTGAGCTTAGCTTGGCTTTAATTTTGTTCAGCTCATCATGTTTAACATAACAGTTTAAGTCCAAAATTCAATTGTTTGAATCACTGATTTTTACAAATTTGACCATCATTTGGTTTTATAACCTGCACTTAATTGATACTCGAAAATGATACCTGTTCCAAAACACAGTTCCTGAATTGATACTTTGAAGAAACGGATGAGAGTTAAATATGTTTCTCCTATCACGTTTATAAAACTGTTAACCGTCCTCTCCATTTCTTAAGCAAGAGGGCATTAATGAACAGCTCTGAATGTAGAAAACAGAAAGGGTTAAGTATTCTTGGCTCTGTCACTCAGTGAATGATACATAAATCAAGCACCTACATCTGTGTTTTGATTTGGTTTGATGTTATTGTAAATGTTTGTACCGGTATCAGACTTAAAGCCCCATCCTGTCAAATATAGGCTATAGATCTGCATATTTTGTTAAAGTGCAATAATATGTAATATTGATAATAAGTGCTGACAAAAGCTCAGAGGGGTTAATTGTTGTTTAAGGGTTGGGATCGTTTTTTTAATTAACATTGATACTTTTATGGATAATTCTTATTCATCCAAGTCCTTGTTGATACCACTGTTGTCATTTTTTTCTTTTTACTTTTGTAGGGGATGAGACCACAAATCATTTTAATAGAGTTGCTAAAACCCGAGTAAAGTGTGTGTTAATAAATTTAGAAGGTTTTAATATGATCTATTTATTTTTTAAACCACGCTTATTTACATTAACATGGTTACATTTTATTTTTCATGCTTATTAGGGCTGGGGGAAAATGATTATTTTTAAAACGATTAATCAGGCGATTATTTTATCGATTAGTGGACTAATATTACGACTAATTGGCCAATTAGTCTAACAATTTTTTTTCTGTCGTTCGATTAATAAAAACCATAATGTATCTCAAATAAATGCCAAAAAATTCTTAATAATATAGTTTATTAAACAACACTGTTTTGCACAGCAAAATAAAAAATGTAGAATAACATTTTACAAAATAAAAAGGCCAGCCTGTTTACTCTTAAAGTCCAACAAAAATCTCTCCTGTACAAAATTACAAAACATAAAAAATGCAGTGCAAAAACAAACACTGTGCCATGCACAGTACAAATATTCCTGAGTGTTTAACACAATATAACACGCTGGTATTCCTTCTCCAGCTCCTTGGTAAACCACCACCAGGAGGGACATTTGTAGCCTGGGCAGGCATATTCAACCATATCTGTAAAGGCTTCACCCTCAACAAGAGACAAAGGCCTCATGTCTTTGACGATCACCTGTAAAATAAAGAAAATTATTATTAATAACAACTCAACACCTTTCATAGAGATGTGTTGCTTACAGTGTAAGAGGCTTAATTATTACACAATCCAAAAAAGGACAAAAAGAAAAAGGGCAAGTGGAGAAACACCCATAACCTAGCACAATAAATGGGATCAGCACAACCATTCCCTCCTAAAAGATGCTCAAAGCAAGCAAATAATTACTTACTCTCAAGATTCTTTGGCTGAGTTCAGCTTCATTCTGTGGAGTGCATTGTGCCTCTTTCCCAAGATAGGACGGCAAAGTTCTTTGCTTTGTCCTAGCACAACAGCAATGCATATTGGAACAACAGTTATGACAGTGGGGCATATTAAATTCACTCTCAAACTCATTGCAGTGCTATGGTATGAATAGCTTGCTTGAAAGCTAACGTGGTTACTTTTGAAGTAATGTTACGTCCAACAATGCATTTCATGTTGATCTAAAAGCTCGTAGAGTAATCTACACAGTGAAAATGTTTGGTAGTGCAACTCATATGAGGATGGGGTGCTCATTTTAATGTTTTCAATGCTCATAAAAGCATTAATTCATTCATGATCACTGCGCACCAGCTGACGTGCAGCCCTGGCTTGGACATTGTAAGGCTCCGTTAGTTGACGCTGGCGAACTAGCGTAGCGAATCATGATACTATAAGCTGGCAAACGTTAGTCTAATGTTAAGTTTGACTCGTAAATGACCACAACATGAGTTAGCTCTCTGTGCAGTCTGTGCGAGCCGGGTTAGTAGCGGCTTGGCAGCTGTGTAATAGTTAACGTTTGTTAGCATTTAATGTTTGCTGGAATGGGAACGTAAGCTAGCATACGGCTGCAGAACACGGCTATCTTGCCGCAACGAACCCGGCACGAGCAAACTGCACAGAGAGCTAACTCGTTATTGCCGTTTACGAGTCAAACTTAACATTACACTAACGTTTGCCAGCTTATAGTATCATGATTCACTACGCTAGTTCGCCAATGTCAGCTAACGGAGCCAAACAATGTTAGCTAGCGGCTAGACAGCTGTGTATTAGTTAACGTTTGTTAGCATTTAATGTTGGCTGGAATGACACCTAGCTTACGGCTGCAGAACACAGCTATCTAGCCGCCAGTAGCTAGCTAACTTTAACTACTAACCAAACAAGCACGAACACTACCGAATTGCACAGAGCTTAAGCTGCACAACACACTACACAAACGTGAAATTAATTTCACCAAAGTTAGTACTTACTTATTATTGTCCCCTCCACGAGAGACAAGGGGGTGCCTCCGCTTTAGATGCTCCAGCATCGCTGTTGTACTGGTGTGGAATGCCAACTCAGTTTGGCAAAGGCTGCAGATAACAACACCTTTTCGTTTGGGACTTAATTTAAAGTATTCCCATACTTTTGAGGATTTAAGGCGAGCTGCTTTTTGGGGGCTTTTTGTAGGGGTTTGTAGGGCACCCTCTGAGGAGGTCGCAGTTTCTGTCTCCATTCAGTAAAGTGCTGTGCTAACTGTTTTGGGTGACCCACGTATGCGTGGCGATGCGTCGACGCCAAAATATGACGTCGACGATATTTTGAATCGACGCGTCGACGTCATCGACTCGTCGCTAAAGGCCTAATGCGTAGTCATACAAACATTATGAACCAATTTGCCTCAAAACACACACTATATTCAAGCTACTCACCGGAAGCTAATTTGCCTTTTCCTAGTTATAACAACCAAAGATATCTTTATAATAATCCTAACATTTGCCAAATTGCTATTATTCCTGAGGCTGGAGGGTCGTCATGCCCCATCAAGCTTTAAGTTGCACTAAAATAACACACTTCTCTCTACACTTATTAAACTCTACAGGGAAATGTCTCACACACTAAGGACATTTTCTGAGATATCAGGATTTAAATGTTTGTCAAATATGCTGTGTTGTGTATGTTTGCATGTTTGAACACAAAGCAGGGCAGCCTATGGCCAAAGTGACACCTAAGTTATGTGTTTTTAGAACCAAAATGTCATATTAAATACAAATACATACAAAAAAAGTTGTTAAGGTAGAATAGGCATCTTGTTAAGGTGGCTGTCCTAACTAAAATGCACTGCTAGAGACACTGCATGCACACTGAATAAAACATGTATTTCAAAGAGGTCAAACTTTTCCTGAAATCAGGTTTACATATTCATTTTTTATGATTGCAAAAAAAAATCCAGTTCTCATAAACAGAGTACCGGTACCCCTGATTGTGCTGTATTCTCAGTATGCCTGATACACTGGGGGAACGACACAATTTAGGCATCACATGCCACTTAGAGCAGGAGAAGAAGAGGTCTAGATGCTGCAGACTTTTTCTTGTTAATAGTGGTGCTTCATATTGTGGCAGAGACACATTAAATACGCTATAGATAAAACCAAAAGGTCATATCATGTATGAAGGATGGATAAATGGATGGATGACCAACTTATAGATAGGTAGACAGATAGACAGATAGATAGATAGTCTGAGGTGCAAAAAACTTCAAATAGCTCTAGTTCATACCTAAACTATTGTCCATCAAACATAGCGTATTTAAAAGTTTGAGTAAAAAAGGAGAAAAAAACACTCATTCACACAGAAGGAGGTTTTCAGTTGACTTGAAACTTCACTAACTTTATATTACACCAAACAAAATGAAATACAATAGTTTATTTGAACATTCTTCCAATATGTACGGCTGATATATAGACTGTAAATATTAAAAGGATCCCTTCTGTGCAGAGAGCGATGATTAACTGTTTAGTCCATTATCTGCCGACACTGATATCATGCCAATAATACTGTACATTCCAAATAACAGCCCTATTAAAAAGTACTAATAGCACATACTGTGGCAGTGGCTCTTATATTCATGACAGTGTCACAGTGAGCCAGCATGCACAACACAGCCACCCTGAAAGTGAAGAAGCTTAACGGAATAAAACTATCATGTTATTACTTTCTCATGTGTTTCCTTGCTGTGAGAAAGCTTGAGTGGAACAAGACTTACATAATGCTGAAAATGTTGTTTTGTTATGTGTTGGTGCAGTTTGGTGTTATGTTGTTATGGAGCCATTAGCAGAGATTTATTTAGAGCAACATCCATTTACATGACAGAAACTGAGACCCTTGAAGATTTTAGACACACACAAACAGCACACAGCAGGAAGATAAATAACAGCTCTCTTGAGGCATTTCCTCTTCGGCTACTTTCACATTTAAGCCTTTTATCTCTCATAGAAGACAGGGAGTGAGCTATAATTGACTGAATAATTCATTCATTTAATAACATATCTACCAGTATTACATGTTCGAGGACACTCAGGTGGACTTGAAACATGCTCAAAAAACCTTCATGTTCAGATGTGACAGAAAAGCACAGGACATGTGAAATTAAAAAATGTGTGCTGTGAGCTTGGAAATAAAAACAGCAGTGTAAAAAAACAGAACCCCCAAATTTCCAATTAATTCCCATAAATTAACTCCCATACTTCCCATGGAATGAATATTCATAATATTTTTGAAATTCTACAGCCTAAATACCCATGGGAAGTTTCTGGAACTTTTCCACCTCTGTGCAACCCTAGTTACTTCTGGATCAGATCCTTTCAATGTATGATGATATTTACACCTCCACTTCTCATGGTTGGAAATACTTTCATATTTTTGTCATGCTATTAAATACATTCATTTCAGTGTTGACTGTTTAATCACTGATGTCACTGTATAAGCAGGAGAGTAAGGTTTTTAGCCTCAATTATCCCCATCATAATGTTATGTCAAATTTTGCATACATTTGGCTGTTTGTGGATTTCCAGTACTGCATGTATGTAATATTTAGCTTAAAGCCTCCTCTGAGACAATCAGACAATCACATGAGGTATGACAGTAATACACAATGAACATAAAACTCCTTATTAGTGATTGGTTAAATGAAGGTAAAACCATCAAATCTGTTTGGATGTTGCAGTGGAGTTAGTGCAGACTTAACACCCCAATTTATAGAACTTACACTTAGTTGTTGCAACCAGCCACTCATGTGTGAGGAGGTCAGGTCAGGCTTTGCTCTCACCCCTGTATGCCCTCAGAGTCAGAACACTGTTTTCTTCTCTGCCTGAAAATACTCTATTAAAAAGTGTAAGTGTGTGTGTGCATGATTGCATGGGCAGTCAGATGCAACTGCATAACCAGACAGGACACCCATCTCTGATCGGCCGTCTATTTGTGTGCTTATGTGTGCAAGTGTGTGTGGCCTCTGTCTGTGCAGAGAGACTGGACTGGTTCTAGCTGATTCCACAGCAGGCCACGACTGTGTCAGCTGCGACTGTCTGCATCCACACAGACGTAAATATACAATGCAGTCTGCACTGCATGGAAGTGAAACAGTAGCATGACAGCAGAGAGAGAGTGAGGGAGAAATTGAGAGGGAGATGACAAAAACTATAGTGTACGAGACAAAAAGCTGCGCACAAACAGCACACTGCTCAAGTATGTTGTTAGCACAGACCTCACTTTGAGGTCAGTAAGTTCAGCCAACAAACTGCTGTATATACAGAGACAAAGTCAAACTCAGATGATGGGCAGGATTTTAGCATCAATGTTGGCATATTTCAGCACTTTGAAGATTTAGCATATTAGTTCTGTTGATATAATAAAAGGCTCTAGGTTTGATTTATCAAAGTTAAAAGCATAAACCTATAATAAGAACAGAGTTGCATATAGGGTTTGGCATTGATTGGGTATTTTCATTACTGTAGCTAAAATTAAAACTTAATACAACAGTACGACTGCCTAAAAGGTTCCCGCATTGATTCCTCAAAGAAAAAGGGAGCATTAATGATGTTTGATTTTGTTGCACCATGTGATAATGCCTCTGCTACTTGTAATGCTCATTTCTTTAGCTCAGGGTTGTCCAAACTATGGCCCAGGGCCAACTGCAGCCCTTCATCTATTGTAAATCATTCTAAGCAAAATCCAGAAGATGAAATGAAATCTTACTTGTGTTGGAACATGAAGCCTGTGCTTGGCCAATGTATAAATACAATAGATTTCTGCAGCAAATGGCACTTATTTGTCCATTTTCTAAGCTATCTTCTCCATCTGAAGATCTGGTTACAAAGCACATGCTGTTAATTATGTTGAAGCACAAACCCTCCAACAAAGTATGGCAGCTTTTTGCAGTTTGCACGTTTTTTGTGTGTCAGAATGTGGAGATGAGCTATCAGTTTTGCTTCCCTCTCTCTTGCACTTAGTGTTGTTGTCATCCTGACTCTGGGTTGAACCAGTGGTGCAAGAGAAGAGTCCCTAAAATCTGATTGCATGACTTCATTATACTTAAGATGAGCTATTTTTATATCAAGTGACCCAGTCATCCTTGTTTTTTTCTTTACTTGGCCTTTGGTTAAAAAAAAAAATGTATGGACATATTAAGCTTAAGTTTGAGAACAGTTTTGGACAGATCATTGAGCACGGAAGGCAGATAGGGTTCAGCACCTTTGGCTTGGCATTAGTACCAAAATACAGCACCTACAACTGTGATGTGATATGGTTTGGTAGGTCTTTGGATGTGCTGGTACCAGCACCTGGTTTTGGTACTTCTCTCTAACAGCATTGCAGGTAAAATTACTGCTTCACCTTGTTTTCATATGGTCATTTTATACCCACAGGGAAACAGTTATTTGGTCTTCACATTACTGAGTTCATTCACAGACTACTTAAATCTGAACAATTTGTTTACCAATTCTAAGACCAGGAACAGATTGTCTGTCAAGTCTCAGTTTTTTTTTATTATTATTCATGTCTTGTCTCATGTCTTGTATTTCCTGTTTAATTTTGAAATAACTAACCCTTGTCTCTGTCCGTAGGTTTTGCTTCCTGTCTGGTCTTGTCACACCTGCCTCCTGATTGGCCCTCCGCAGCTGTGTCTAATCACCGCCAATAACCTCATGTACTTAAACTCACGTCTTCCCTTGTCACATCACTAGCTCGTGGTACTTACAGTCCTCGTCCCAGCACTCTTTTCTAGTCTTGTCTCCATGTATTACCTTTTTCTAGTTTTTGGATCTTGCCTTTTGCCCACTACCTTTGCCAGTGATAACAGACCTCACATGTACCGAACTCTGCCTGGACCTGAACAAATCTTTTTGCCTGATTTTACCTGATTGTATCCTGCCTTTTCTGAGCCTTGTACTCAAGTCATTGTCCACTTATGGTTCTATTAATATCAGTGTCGGTATCTTGGATGGATAAAATAATGAAAAGGTAAAACAGGCAGAAATAAAGTTTCTGACAGTTGCATAAGAGGGCGAGAGTGGGATTAATCTGCATACATTTAGCGATCATGAACATGTCATAAATGTAGACTCATGCCTCGTGTGGGTGGCTTGGGTTCGACTCCTGCCTGAGGCCCATTTGCCGCATGTCTTCTCATGTTCTCTCTCCTCCATTCAGACTCACTCCACTGGCTCTCCACTATCAATAAAAGGCCAAAAAAGTCTTATAAAAGAAAAAATGGTTGCACAAGATTAAGGGAACAGCTAATTTCCATCTATAGTTCCCACATAAAGGTGATATAAGAAAACTTCAAATGACCACTAAATGTATAAAAGCAGAAATAATGATGTGAAGAATTCATTTAACACCATACACAAGAAAAAAGTCATATTCAACACAAGATGTAGAGGATATTCAATTAATTCATAGAATTAAAACATTTTTAGATACATCATTTATAGAACCAGAGGTCTCACAATATATAGAAGGACCTGTGGTTAACCCTTTAATGCCTGAAAACACAAATTATAGCCAGAAAATTCTAATTTTTTGGAGCTGAATCCATTTATCCATTTATTTCACTTTCTACTGAAATCCTAAAAAATCAAAATTCCCATAAAATTTAACATATATATTTATTGTATCTCATTTGATACATTACGTGTTTTGGCAACTGATAATCCATTTGAGGACATTTTTATCATTTATCTGATTGTATTCAGATGTTTTTTTAAGTTATATGTTCATCATATTGATTAGATAGAGGTATCATAAAAGTATGTATCAAATATGATACAACAGGCGTTAAAGGGTTAAAACTACATAATATAAAACACAGTGCAATGAAGTGTCTAGACACAATGCCTATATAAATGTTGGTAAGGTTCATTGATTACTTTACCATTATCAAAAATAAACAGCATCATCATAAAAGGAGCAGGAACAACAGAACAAGGTCACATGAGATTGAGGTGCAATGGCTTCATTAAAGAGAGACTACAGGCCGGACGCAGCAATATACATTGATCAAAAAACAATAGTAGAATCATAGTAATAGAGCTTACAACAAGACCAAGACCAAAACCATAAGCTTAAAGGTCCTATGTCCTGTAATCAGTGTTCTTTGCTTTAATGCCATTGAAAGGTCTTGAGGGGCAAAAGAACATAACGCCTTTTACTTAACTCTTGGTTCACAGAGAAATGCTCCAAGCCTTTTTTAAGAAAATGCCCCTTAAACTGATGTTTTTCACTTCCTGGGGCTTATGATGTCATAGTTCTACTGCCTCCACCTACATGTGTGTTTTCTGCTTGTCACAGGCAGACGCCATTACTGTTTTGAAAGTCTGCTACACTGCCTGTAGCCCCCTCTGTCTTGCTCAATAGACACCCAAGACAAGACTGAACTGGTCAAACACACCAGGACATGTGACTTTTAAATGTATGTAGATAAACCGACAGGCAGACAGACAGACAGACAGACAGACAGATACAGATAGATTGATAGATAGATAGATAGATGGATAGATAGATAGATAGATGGATAGATAGATAGATAGATAGATAGATTGATAGAAGGTGTTATTTGAAGTATGCAAACTCCTTGCTTTAAAAAATGCAAGTACATGCTGCTAATGACGAGATCTGTAAATACCCACTGTGAGGTAGAAAGGCTTGCCATAAACATTTAGATAAAACTGAGAAACCAATACAAGCTCCTTACTGTAAGTACACCCTGCAAACAATCTGTACCATGGGGGATAAAGAAATAAATTCAAAGACCATCAAGAACATTAAAAGTAAAAAAGATGCCTGTTGTTTACTTTTTTTGAAAATCAAATCATTGGCAAATCTTCCATCAATCTGCTACAACAGCACAGCACTCAAGTATTGTTGTAAGCTCAGACATTATTGTTGAGTGTGTTAGTCCAGCAAACCGACAGACTCATGTTTAAATGGATAAGAGAAGGAGGGAGGGCAGAGGATGGACCTGTCTAAGATACATGCACATTAGCATTTAACCCCTCGCACATCACAAGGCCGTGCTCCCACTCTGTCAGCAGCTATAACTCAATAATCAATCACATTGACGCAACCCGTGGAAACTCTCAGAGCGAGCAGTCAGGGCCAAAAGTGTGAAAACAAATCCTCTGTGAGCAAACTCGACAAAGTCCAAAAATAAAAAGTGATTCCTGCTCTACTTATGTCCCAGAGAACAAGCTGCTGTAATGCTCATTTCATGGCAGAGGACACAGACACTTATTAGGACTTAAAGCACCGCCTCAGAGGGTGTGATGATAACCATCTCCTCCGCTCGCTCCCTTCAATCCAATGTTCTGCTCATGTACGGACCCTTGTGTGCTGTTACACTGGCTGACAGAAGCAGGTCACTCAGTCAACACTGTTGAAGTAAATCCACCACTGTGCTCAGAAACATTCAAACAAGCCTGGAAGCTTTGGAGGCCACACAAATTACACAAAACACTGCACCAGCTCACAATAACAAAACACTCAGAGGCTCCTCAGAGCACGACTGTAAGAGACACGTATGACGATTTTCCACTTCTGAACTCGTGGAACATTTCACAAACAAAATATGTGTGTGAGCATGTGTGGGAGATTAGAGCAGCCAGATTTAAGGCATGTCGTCTTCAGAACTGATCAGTGGGAATGTTTACATGCATACTGATAAACCCATCATTATCTGACTCCTAAATTTACCTCAGTACTAAAGTGGCCATGTGAACAGCATAATGGGATATGCTTGATCAGATAAAGGACACTATCAAGTGAGAAAATATTGGATTAACCACCTTGCTTTTAGTCAGTATGTTTAAAACAGAGCAGGGATTTCATTCAGTCTCTTTGTTCTACTGATTCTGTTCACGAGTATGTATGTGAGCAGAAGAAGCAAATTTGGCGAACAGCAGCAAGAGAGTCAGGGAACAGAATTTTTGGAGGGAAGCTGAAACAAATTTTATGCTCAACAAAATGAAAGCTATGAATAACCATCATCTCCCAGATGGATGGAAACATAGAAATGCTGAAATACTTAAGTGGTCTTGAATCTGGCTGAGATGGGGTGTGCAAGAAGCATAAAACCAATAGTAGATCAGTTATGATGCATTTAGTTTGCTTCAGTTAGCAGAGGGGCTGGGCAATAAATCGAGTTTCTGCATAAGATTACAGGAAGTATATCCCACAATTATTAAAAGTGAATAATCATGATTAAAAGATCACAGGCCATATTTCACTTGTTTTGTCTTTTTTCCATTTACAATGATTTTAGGTATTTGTATTTTCAGAATTACTTGCTCTTTAATGATAGCTTTAAGAGCATTTAAGTTCAATGACAGAATGGGTTGTATGTTGTAAAAGCAGTGAGTAATTTTGTTTTATAATCCTGATTTCAATGTCTTTTAAATTAACCGAAAAATGATTTCAGCAATAATTAGTTATTTAGGTTTCCACTCTTTAATGCCCAACCTCTCTGGCATCCTTCTATTTGGCTGCCAAGCACGACCATAAAGGTTGAAGTCTGACACACTGAAGCCAGCCAATTAAAAGAGCTAAAAAGCATTCTGAGAGCACAAACCTCCAACAAGCTAGTTCACATATTGCTGTTACATATATAAGCAATAGTGCCATGATAAAGTTACCATCATAATATGATTCCTTGACCCTGAAAACCCACACCTCGCACTCACGAATCATGTTGATATCAATATTAATCAGACAGTTATTAAACAAAAACAATCGTTTGCTAATGGCAGTTATCTGGATCACCAACAAAATCTAATCATTTTTAAGTTAGGCCATTACCAACATCTCCTGAAAATTTCAGAAAAATCTGTCTTGTAGTTTTAGTTTTGTTAACAAACAAACAGCTTTAATCTTGCCAACAAACAGACAAACAAACATATGCCAGCAAAAACCTCCTTGGTGGAGCTATAGACACTGTGTTGTGACTAATGCTTCAGCATGGTGCTTGTACTTGAAATCACACAGACAATTCATGTTGTGATGTTGGTGTCACACTGTAAAGTTAAGTCTCACTTAATACTACATTTGTCTCCTGTCCGCCATGATCTCAAAAGAATATGACTTCATTATGGCCCTCAGAAGTGACCACGAGGAACTGATAAGGAAACTGTTCAGCAGAAAGGCAAATGGGATTGATATTTCAAAGAAGTTCAAACAGGTTCTCTACTTGATCCAGTTTTCTATTCTCATCCGTATTTGAAACAACATTTTCAACATGGCAGTTGACATGGATTGGACTCAAACAGCCCTTTCGGTAACCAAACAGCTGACATCTTTCTTGCATCATCCAATATTTTTTTATGGTTTATGCTTCTGAAATGCAGATTTATCAGTCTTGCCCCTGAACTCAAATCCTTAACAAAATCAAAATGAGTGAGTGATAGAAAAACACACCACTGGGCAGAATGATGTCATAAAGGCAAGAATTACCACCACCAAAACTGTTTTTGAACCAGTCTGTAAACATGAGCAACAACTGAGCAACAGCAACACTGCACAGGCTTGGAACCATATCAATAAGGTCCCAATTAATGCACTAACAAAAATCCTTCAAAATCCTCTCCCACCGTGGGAGGAATTTTATACATTTAACAATTCAGACTGCAGCCGGTTTCAGGCACTTACACACTGCCCTAAATTTCTCAACACAGGAAGTTACCACTTGCTCATACAATATTTCTTACAGTCTGCACTCCTGACAAACAGCTGTACCAAGCTGGCTTTGAGTCAAAAATGCATAACTAATCTCTACATTGAGTTATAGAAACATTCAGCTCCTTCAGTGTGAAATCATGAAGAGGTGATTCATTCCTAATAACATTATTTTTTGGAAAGGGCAGTAAACATGTTACTTTCTAAAGTTAAAATCAGGTTTTTTAAATAATGAGTGCATGTAACCTCAAATCACCCCTGCAGCCAGCCTCAAGTGGACATTCGAGGAACTGCAGTACATCGGCTTCATTTGTCAACTCTGTATGCCACTCAGTCTGATCCAAGAATATGCCCATATTTTTATGCTTTTGAAGTCAAAGAGGATTCATTTTACAGTATGTAGCTTACTTGCAGGAAGAATTCTATCTATTGGACCATAAATATGAACAAGGTTTGTTCAAGTGGATGTAACTGGTCAAATCATATAATAACCTTTACCTGATTATTCCCAGCTACTTGACAAAGACAGTCAGATAAATGTATTAGAGCTGTGCAGTAATTGGACTACAGAGGTGTAATTTTTCATTAGGGTGTAATTACACTGCAATAAGTGTGCACTGGCAGTCAGCAGACTGTGTGTGCGCCTGTGTGTTTGTGAAGCGTGAGTGTGTGAGTCTGCCTGCTCAATCTCTCCACCAGCAAAGAGAAAAACATTTGATCCACGGCGCAGGCCTGTTGGAGAATCGAGCCCTGTCCTCGACCAGGATGAGGAGAAAACCGCAGGCTGTGGCATGACGCCTAAACGGACACACCCCCTCCAGGCTGTGGCATCGAACCAGCGACACTGGGATAAACAAACGGCGGCGAAATACCCATTACAGACAGCGATCCTGGTGGACTGGACCCATCATCACGGTGTGAATACTTCTCATGCGCCCACAGGCCTGAGCATGGTGCTGAGTCCACTCACTCACAGGGACCAGCCAGTAGTGCAAACTGACATATGACTGTATAATTGACATCGTAATCAAACCAGCTACACACACACACACACACACACACATCTCCCCGCCTCTTAGCAGTGCGCTCCTGCCTTTCTCATGCTCGTTGAATCTCACCTTGTTTGACACATTTGAGGCGGACCGGGTCTTTACAGTGTTTAATCACGGCCAGCACGTCCCGGGTGGTGAGTCCGGCCACCGGCATGTTGTTGACCTCCAGCAGCAGCTCATCCTGGGCCAGTTTGCCGCTCTGGATCAGTCCCTTCCCCTGTTTTACCTCACCGAAGTAGGGGAACTGGCCGATCTCTGCGCCCCCCTTCAGCTCGAACCCCAGCTCCCCGTCCTTCCCGCGGGTTATCACGGCTTCGTGGACTTTGTTGGTCCAGTGGTTTTTCTTCTTGAGGCTCTTAGACATCGTTAGGGCGAGTTAATCACCGCGGTCTGGCCCATAGAAAAGCCTCCTACCGTCTCATCCCTGCCTTTGTGCGACCGGCTGCAGCTTCACAGCTCCCGTACGTGGCTCCAAACATCAGCGGTGCACCCCACGCGCAGTGTCCGCTCGGCGAGCCGCGCAGTCCGGCGAAGAGCTGCAGTACAGCGCGGCGACGGCGGCGGATGAAATGATTATTACTCTGTCAGACACACAGACGCAAGAGACAGATACTGGCGGATGACCCGGATGTGAAGCCTGAAGGAGGGGAGAGATGAGTGGTTCTGGTTCGGCGTAAAAGGATGGAGAGGAGGGGAATAACACAGGAGGCGCTTCAGTCCTGCTACACTGCCAGGGGCGCTTCCTCAAGATCACTGTGATCCCACACATGACATGGACGACACACTACACATGATACACACATTATACTCTAAGATTTATACCTGCAGACGTGACTGATGAATAAACAGCTCTGAGGCTATTTTTGTTTTTGTTTTAACCCTGTGAAGCTCTCAGCAGTAAGCATCTGCAGAGCCTGTGGGATATTTTGCATCTAAGAGCTTATTTTAACATGGCAATTTAGTGTGTTTTTTCAAAAGTTTGTGTACATCTATCCAGACCCTCAGGAGGGGCCAGGAGCCCTTAAAAATTAACCATATGTCACTTAGTTTGTGAAAATCTAAACTAAACAAAAAAAAAATCAGTTCATTGTTTTGATATGTAGAATAGATAACAAATTTCATTGAGAGATATAAAGCCTTGGAGCACTGCCACACTATTAATGTTGAAGCCTAATCTTGAGAAAAAAGAACTTTTTTTTTTTTTTCCAAGCTCCAGTCTACAGATTGTGAATGGGATCAGCCCAAAGCGGGACGGCCCAATTAACATCCTCTGGGGCAGAAAGGGGTGGGAGATCCAAAGGAGAGGACAGGAGAAAGTTACTGCATGTACAGAGATTAGCATAGATGCTAGCAGCTTCAGTAGCAGTTTTAGCAGATATTGACCACATTTCTTTACTAAATGGACAACAAATAACGACACTAACTTCTCTATAGAAAATATATTTTCCCTCCACCTCCATCATGTTTTGGTGAGTTTGTTCTTCTGTACATTATCTGATTGGCCCATAATAAATGTGATTGACAAAACGATCGTCCCATCACAGGCTGTTCTTTTAAGAGGTTCCACCCATTCCGAAACACTTTTTATGGGCTGTTGCTCAGATGAACTTGTGAAATGTATGCTGTTTAGTATATACAGTTTTTCTGTTTGAGATTTTATGTGATAAAACAAAGTGCCCACAAATGATGGCACTCCCTGTGTGTGTCTGTATAAAAGTTAAAGCACTTATGGTTTGGTACAGGAATGAGTCCAAAAACGTGGAGGAGAGTTAACATTTAGAACTCCCTGGATCCCAAGGCCAGGAGTATATGGGATTTAAATTAATACCTAATTTGTAATTCACATTAGGAATTATATGAAATTTATAATTCAGATAAATACCTGAAATAAGGTTCAGAACACATTCACAAATTCAGTCACAGCTGGCTGCTTTTTGCCACTGTTGACTTAATTCTTATATAGGCATATTTGGAAGATTGATAGCTATTTTTAATGTATGCAGGTAGTGCAAACAGCTTACTGGTTATTTTACATAGCATGTCATGTACTATTCTATTTACAATCTGCACCTCCTAGATTGACCTGCCTGTTTAGGGCACAGATACCAATTATTTTATTCATCTTTTAATAATTATGTACCAGCTTAAAAACATTCATGAATATTCAATTGGCTCTTTATTTTATCTTTCAAATTTTGTATCCAAGCTTATAAACATGTAGGTAACCTAAAAGTCATAGTTCAAATATGCTTCACAAGTTAAATTCTTAAAAAAAATAAAAAATTTAAAAAATTAAAAAATCAGCAGTGGGTGAAAACTGAAAAATGTATTCTCATTTTTAATACTATCTTCGCCTTGACCTTATCCAGCATTTTGTAAACATTTTGATCAGTGACAATGCAAAGCATCAATTTGCACTTCTGACAAATGATGGGGCTGACCTGTAACCCTGACTAATGAGGGGCACTTTAACAAATTTTAAAGTGGAAAAATAATCAGGGAAAAATAAAACTAAAGCTAGGCTGACATGTAGCTTCAACATCAGTGACTGACTTTAACATGACCAGACATGTTCCTACCTCTGGGGCTGGTTGAGGGCTCATCATACACCTGGCTCAGAGAGTTGACCCTCTTAAAAAAACCTCAAAACCTAATTTAAAAATCCTGTAGACTTTAGCCCAACTCCTACTGCCGTTTCAAGGCGCAATATTTACCTCTCCAACTTTGAACATCCTGGAGCCAGATTGAAGGGAACGGGTTGACTTCCTCTTTGTTCCATCACAGAGTAGTAACAGAGGCAATGGAGGGAGTAGGGAAAGTGGACTCAACTGGAGACAGGAGTGCTGCTAGTGAGCGTCTCTGCCTTTTTGAATATGTGGGGGCATGCACCGTGTCTTGTGCATCCAAGCTGTATTGCAGGGTGAATTGACACAAATATTACAGCCTCAAGGAATTACTGTGAATGTCTCTAGATGTAAATAATAATGCAGATCCTCATTGCTGATTTTAGGTCAATACAACTTTTTAACAAAGTAGTACTGTGCTGAACTTACATTTAGGCTTCCAGTTCTAAGTTAAAATGTCATAGTCATGTCATGACCTACTTTTGAATATGTTCAATTTCCCTGATGGGACAGAGTGTGGACAAATACTGGGTCAGGAGGTTGAGTAAATGGGGTCCTTTGGGGCTCAAAGCCTATCTTACCCTTGGGCCTACAAAGCAGGTTAGCCATGCCCTGTATGGATTTCTACTTTCTTGGTTCTTTAGAGTGTCATATACAATAACATATGCATCCCCAGAAGCACTTACAATCCTGTTTGCAGCTGAAATGACTGCGTGCTTACATGCACAAGCCCCTGAGACTCAAATGGTTATCTAACCTTTTTTTCTAAGCGGTCACAGATCACTGGTGTGTTATATATGCTCTTTAATGTATTGCAACACTTGAGAACAGTTACAAAGGAACAGAAAGTGCATAGACTCATTATTGAAATTTGAAAAACTAAATGTACCCTGTGTATTGTAGGTTTATTAATCCTTTTTTATCTGGTTACCATTACATAATTACCCCGATGACATAAATCCATCCATCAGAAATGACAAATCCTTTTGTAACCATTACTTATTAATGGCTGAACGACTTTTTGAAGCAGGGTGAAGGAAAGTTTCATTCATTATTTAACATGTAAGTAAAGAGCTGCTCCTCAACTTCTACTGAGTACGACAGTCCCTCTCATTGCCACTTTTAGCCCCTGCATGTGTGTGTGAGAGAGAGAGTGAGAGCATGTGTGTGTGAGCATTTTAAGGACATTCATGTGCTTTTGTAATGTGAGTATCCTCTCTACAAAACAACTTGACTGTACACAACCCCCTGTGTATTTGCAAGCACTAAATAATCCATGAAGAGCAGTGGATTCACTTTGACTGTCACTTTATTTACTTCAGCACTGAGGTCACACGGAACGCTGTGGTACCAAGCAGATGTCTCTGACACTAATTCAGAGCAGATTATGGTGAGGCATACTGTATGTTTATTTAAAGCTAACCAGCACAGAGCAGAAACAGAACTGGTAAAATCCAGAAAACTAGCTGGATTAAGAGATTAGAGTTCTGCCTCTGCTGGTGGATGTCAGAGCTGCACCAGTCTAGGCTGTAATGAGGTTCAGGGTTGAAGAATTATCTACTTTGTGGAGTTAAGACTCTGCAGGTTTTCGGTCCAACAGCAGCTCATTTGAGACTACCTGTGCACTGAGGTGTGAAATCAGCTGATGCTGCCTTCAGAAATCTTGCACCTTGTATCTTTTTTGTGGTATTAGTTGTATTTTTGTTGTGTACATGACATGAAATTTCATGTCCCGTGCTTATCTTTCTATATCTGGATCAGAGGGTTTTTCTATTTTGGACCGTCTTTGTGAAAAGAGGAGCAATAGAAGAACAAACCAAAAAGCTATCAGCTGTCGAGGCTTTGAGCTGGAGAGACTAAATTTGGAGTCACTTCAAGCATCTCATCCCTCCTCTAAAATTTGCTCCTGACAGTGTGGAGTACAGCAGTCACTCTCCGGCTCTGTGTGTACTTATGGAAAAGTATACTTACACCAGCATCAAACAACACAGCAGGGGTGCTGGAATGTTTGCATAAAACATTGTTAAAGAAACAGTATCTTTGACCAAATTACACTCAAGCACAAGAGAAGCACTGGACAGACCTACTCCAAAGCTTCAATATGCAGATCTGGAGGCAGAAGCTTAACAGCGAGGGTGAAGTTAGGTAGAGGTGGGGCGCAGAGGGTTCATATCTAGAATTTGATTTCAGATGAATAAAAAGAGGGCAAATTTTGTCTCTGTAGAGGATCAGATGCAGCTCTTTTCCCCTCCCCTTTGGAAACACTCAGCTCTAAGGGGACGAAGAGGCTACGGGAGGCTATGATGAGCTCTGTCCTGATTGGCTACCCAATTGACGTCTGATGGGAGGGGAAATAGGTGTTACAGGCCTTCCTGCAAAATAACACATGTAGGTGGAGGCTATAAAGCTATTACATGATAAACCCCAAAAAGTAAAAGAAAGGAGTGTTATAAGGGGTATTTTCTTTGAAGAGGCATAACACATTTCTCTGTGAACTTAGTTTGGTAAAGGGTGTCATGTTCCTTTGCTCCCCAAGCCCCTTCTAACAACATTAAAAGTAAAGACCATTGATTTTGCAGGACATTGGACCTTTAAAGAATTGGGTGTATGGAGACAGATGAAGCACTTAGAACCAGACAGTGGCTCTTGATGAGGATTGGGGGGTAAGAGTTAAATAGACTAAAGCCTAAATTTCCTGTTTATTTTATGTGTGTGTGTGTGTGTGTGTGTGTGTGTGTGAGAGAGAGAGAGAGAGAGAGAGAGAGAGTAAGCACGGAGGACGGTGTCTCTGGGTCACCAGAGTTCACTGGCCAGCCTCTCAGAGGTGTCTTGGGAGATAATTGGACAAAACATCCAAGATGGAAGGTCCCCACCCGATGACCCCAGTGACATTCTGGCTCTTGTTCATCAGTCTATGTAGTGGAGTTGGAAAGGCGGTAAGAGCCTGTGTGGTAGAGATGATAGCATCTCCATTGTTGCTTCTTGATATTCACATGTACAGAGTCTGGGTCAGTTTGAAGTTGGTAATGCTGTGCAATGAAGGGCTGTGTGGTTGACTGTGTAAACCTCCAGAAATCTGTGTGGATAACGGGTGGGGTTAGGGTTCTCCTCACTGAGCACTTACCCTTTCATTTTGGCACATTGCTTGGATTAAGCTGCAAAGAGACCTGACACTCAGTGAGCTGGATTCACTGAAAACTTTTAAGAGGATGTTAAATGATTTAGAGACTGAAGCATTTGGCTGCAGATATTTTGACTGATGATTCTGGGTTTTTTTTTTCATAGTTTAACTTTTTAAGTAACTGTCATTTACTGTTTTTCATTGTATTTTCAGTGTTATACATGTTATGTATATTTGTATGTATTGCAGTTGTTATCGTAACTTTGTGGACCGTGCTGCTGCTTATTTGGCCAGAACACTCTTTAAAAAGAGAATTTTTAATCTCAATGAGTTTTTTTCCCTGGTTAAATAGGATGAATAAAGAAATAAAAAGTACCTTGTGTTTGTTTCAAATAACATGACATTATTCAAAATTCACTTAGTAAGTAACACTATGCAACATTTCTACCTTAACAGGTTTCATACAATGTAAAATATATTTTATAAGGGTTTTGTGAAAATATATATGTTTTTGTGGCTTGTTTAAATTTCCCAAACTCCCACCAACATCAGAAAATCCCTGTTTGTTTCCCCACTTTAAAGAAATGTGTGCAGTCTGTTCCCTTGATAATGTCATTAGGAGATATGCTTCTTCTCTCAGATGAGAGACACTTCCTGAGCCAAGTGTTTGTTCAGCTCACAGCCAGCTCCAGTTGATAGAACATGTAAACATTAGAGCACAGTAATGGAAAGCACTGAGCCAGTTTTGTTTCAGTGCTGATCTCTGTGATACAGAACTTGGTATATAAATGTTGAAATTTTGTTATCCTGACAACACCAGCAGATGAAAAGATACAATCTATTATCACTTCATGTTTTACTTTGTATTCAGATGTTAGGTGCACTGCAAAGTACAATCCTTTCCACAGAAATAACTCAGCAAAGGTAAAAGTTCAGATTTAAAGATTGTCTAGTAATGTACAGTACACAACAATTCAATAATATGTAAATGATATTAATTTGATATTGATTTCCACCCCTGCAGCACAGTCATGTAGACTTTCACTTTGGATTATTTGTTGGAGAAAAAAAGATTTGAAAACAGTGCTCTGTGTGGCCAATCTGCAACAATGTCATCCTGTTTCTCTGCAGAAGCATCCACACAGTCCTATTCTCAGACCGGCTGTAAATATCCCAGTGGCTGTGTTTGTGCACACTGTGTGGGGTGGGAAGAAGAAGGAAAAGGATATTACTTTATATCATCATTATAGACAGAAAGAAATGAGCCTCCTAAAGCAGACTGCCAACAACAGAAGGCAAAAATACAATAACACGAGGCAGTCTGTGCACTCAGAAGGGGAATTTCAATAGAGCTTATATGGATTTAGCTGGCTGCCTCCCTCATTGACTCTGCTTTGTGCATTCTCTGCTAGAGATGAAATGCTCACTAAGTTTTTTATCGCTTGACCGAAAAGGAGGGGAGAAGGGTCACCTTTATACACACAGGACATGTTTACAAATTAACCTTTCAATCCTTGTTTTTATCCACTGAAGAGCAGAAAACAACACATGAACAAATTAAGCATCATGTGTAGTCAGCAGAGCGAGAGCTAATGTTTGGACGACATTTTGATTTTTAAAATTAAGCAGACAGCACAGAGGCATCAGAGAGAGAGAGAGAGAGAGCCAGGAATGTGCTGGACTGTAGCAGCAGTTTAAAACATGCACCCACACAAACACAGATACACACACAGATACACACACAGATGCAAACACAGATGCACACACATTAAAGTGCCACACACAGAGAATTAGTTAATTAGACTGAATGTCTTGAGGGATTTTGTTTCAAAATTATGTTTCTCATGCAGCTTACAATGAAATCTAATTATGTGGTGAAACTTGTGATGCTGAGTCCACCTGCACTAAATACAGATTGAACCAAACATGGGTCAGTCTGTATTTAGTGCTGTATTTTGTGCAGGTGCTGGCTGTAAGTTTAAATTAACTTTCAACTTTTCACTGTGGGGGGCAAGAAGCCTCCATGAGGTTGCAAACAGTCTTTGGTGAGGGGGGTTCTCTGCATCTGCTGTGTGCCTGGCCAGTGAAGACTATGTGACTTGGCATAGTCTGGGCATAGCTAAAGTCAAAATGAAAATATATGCAAATACTTTAGGCCTGGGTACGAGCAGGTGGGGAGTCAAAATTTTACAGTGTGCTAACTTAGCTTGTAATATGGAATTTCTTCATTTAAAGTCATGGACCTAGATTCTTCATGTCCTTTTTTTTGTGGTTTTAACTTTAGATCAGGGACGTTATGGAGACAGAGGGCCAACAGCCAGACGGCCGGCTGAGCCAAGGCCTAAAAACTCACAGCTTTTTTTTTTTTCCAAAAAGTCCACGACCAACCCAACAGTCTTTGGAAGCTCAAGGTAAATCCAACAGCTCTGATTAATCTGACCTGCTGTCAGGTTTATTTGTCTCTTAATTATTATCTTTAAGCTCAGAATTTCTCACCATCCCAAACCACCTGATCAGAGTCTGTATTGGCAGCTCCATGATATTTAATGATTATCTAAGTCCATTGAGAGAGGTATGATTTTTGTCACATTTAAATAATGTCTTCAAACTTTAATTCCAAAGGCCTTTACATATTGGGGGATGCAAATAAATGGCACAAAACTGTGAATATTTCAGAGGTCTTTCTATTCACATTAAAAGCAGCACATACTCGTGTACATATTTTATTCATTCTACAAAAACATAGTTGTGCTGCAGAAAGAAAAACAGACTTAACCTAAAGTGGCTCTGACCTGGGCCTGATTTCCATTAAACAGAAACTATGTGCACATATTCAAGGCTGCTCAGAAGGGGGTTAGACGGGAAAGCTTTCTGGGGCCCATGCAGCCATTGAGGGGGCCAATTGACGTCAGCAATAAAATGTTCCACTATATTTTAACAATGACAGTCAAAACACATTTTTAGCTAAAATACCCAACATAACATAAATAAATGTAAATTTTCCAATTACTGTTAACTCTAAAAAAAATAAAAATAAAAATAGAACAACCCCCCTTCTGCTTTAATGGTATGTGCCTGTTTCTGTCTGTCTTGGCATGTTCATCCATTGCTTGTGAAAGTGATATTTCAAGAACACTTGTAGTATTGCAGAAATGTTCATCCCTACATGAGGATTAACTATTAGATTTTGGAGGTCAAACATACAGGCTGACGCTTATTGGATCCTGTTCCTGCCCTGCTTGTGAGCAAGACCTCTCAAAAGCACTTTGAGGGATTTTTCTCCAAACTTTGCACACATGCTCACTCTGGCTTATAGATGACCTGTTTGGATCTTGGGCTTTAAAGGCCACATGTCAAGATCATTGTGAATCACGTTCATCCATTTTTTGTGTATGCTATATTTCAATTATGCTTCAAGGGATTTTCCTCTAACGTTGCACAAATGTCCACTCTGACTTGCAAAGTTACTGATTATATTCTGGGGATCACATGTCCAGGTCATGGACTCTTTACAGTTATGTGTTGCCTGTAAGGTCCACTCAGATGCATGGACAATCCGATCAGATTTTTAGGTCAGAGGTCATCGGTGTTTTAAGACTGGTTTGAGGGATTTTCTTCAAACTCTGCAAAAATGTCCTCTTTGACTTCAGAGTGAACTATTCAAATTTCCCAGTGCCCTAGCATCTAGTTAGGATGGCTCCTGGTCACCTCCTGGTCACCTCCCTGTGGAGGTATTCCGAGCACAACCAACCAGGAGGAGACCCCGAGGAAGACACAGAACCTGCTGGTGGGGTTATATATCCTGTCTGGCCTGGGGACACCTTGGGATCCCCTGGAGGAACTGGACAATGTTGCAGGGAAGATTGGGCTGGGTTGAACCGTTTGATCTGCTGCTTTGGCCCTGGATAAGCAAAGGAAGATAGATGGATGGATGGATTTTGGAGGTCAGAGCTCATTGGACCTCATGTTCATATGCTCATGTTCTCACAATATTGCAAGGATGCTGTGAGGGACTTTACTGAAATGCTGCTCAAATGTCCACTCCACTCAAGAATGAACTGATTAGATGATTTGATGAAACAGATGTACTCTTTCTATAGAATCACAAAACTTCCAAACAGCACAACTAGTTAGCTTTAAAAATGCACCATTATGAATGCGTTACTTTCACAGCAATTGAAAATTCCTCACAAGAGCTTCAATGTTGCTTTGTTTCGTTTAATGAACTGCACCATGTTCATTAAGTTACATTTAATTTCCAGGTTACCAGTACGTAGTTGTGTAAACTTAGTTCTGATTATGTTAATTTAGATTAAATACAGCATATTTATCCACTTTGGTGGAAGGACTAAGACAGGAAGACTGATATCACTCATAAAAGAATACAAGGAATAGTTTGCTCCTGCTGCTGCCAATTAGCCTGGTTTAGTAGTCAGTCTAACTCCATCAAACTTAAAAGGATCCTTTAATGTTTGTGTTGATGGGTCAGAATACGCTCCATATTTTTGTAAACTGCCAAACATCAGTATTGACCTTAAATCTGCCTAAACAAACACATATTTATCACCAAAAAAGTCCTCTCATAGATTCCTTTTCTTCTGCTTTCCTTAGATGTTAACTCTTTTAAGTGGTACATATGAGATCTATTCATCTACACATCTAAGAGCTGATGATTATAGCATGTAGTTTTCAGAGAGATTCTTTAAGAAGACATATATGGTTTGCTTTGGTCAGCTTCAGTCTGCAATGATGAGCTATTTGATCATGAAAGTCATCATCATCCTCGTCTCTTTCCTCAGCTGCACCTTTATCTTTAAGAAGCTTCATAACTGCACTATTTGATCTCTTTGGGAGGCCTTTGGGGATTAGTTAAATGACTCTGCAGTTAGCTTATAAGTCACACAATGCCTCCCAAAATAGCGTTAATGCCTCGTCATTGTGTTGAAGCAGTGATGGAGTAGCTCAGCGTGAGACAGATACGGCACTGCTGTGACCTGTCAGCTGCGTCCAACTCTGTTATTTAAAATCAATAACATCAAATGGCTATGACAGTGATTTAATAATCCTTCAAGATCTCTTTAATAAGTCAAAAATGTTTGATCTGCTTATGACTGCTTGAAAAACATGGTGGGACATTATTATTGTCATTATTGGTCTTATCAGGGTGTGATTTGTTAATAAAGCAGAGGGGGGGATACAGGGTAGACACTCTCTCTGTCTGGGTTCGTGCTTATTCTGTGCCTGTGGCTGTTTACAGTTAATATCGTCACCCCACCAACATTTCTTGCTTTCTTTTTCAGAACTCTCTCTTGTTTATTTTGCACTAAGTATGATGACATGGCCCACAGGTCTGCTTTATTTTAGCACAACCTCATTACACAAACATGGGGGAACACCCCTGAAAGAGAGAGCAGCAATTATGACACAGTTAAATAAACTTTTTCTTATAGACTGCTGTTCTGAAGCCCCAACAGGCACTGTGGTAATTACAGAGATAGTGATATTTTATGGAGTAAATTGTAATTTTAACATGCTGATCCAGATCCTCCATCACTTTCTGAATCAAAAGCTTAACTCTCAAGGTTTGACCAGTTATCCTTTAGGACTTTATTATATCTTATCAGACTAGTATTTCACTGCTGCCTTTTAACTTTGATTTTTTTTTTAAATCTCGAAATGAGAGAAATAACTTTGGCTTTTAGCCCATAACTTTAACTTTTCGTTTTATAAACATGACTGGAACTAATATCATTTTTACTTTGTTAATCTCATGGCCTTTTGTCTTGTAATCTGACTTTATCTCTTAAGTATTTTTTTCATTTCTGTTAACAAAATATTTTTTCATTTTCTGTGACCATTATCTGTGTAATGGAGGAATGGAACTCATAACTGTGTCTCTTAAACTTATAATTTGCTTTTAATCTCAAAATTTTAACATTGTGTCCTTAAATTCTGTCAACCTCCCGATTGTGGCTTTTAAGTCACGATCATGGCTTTAAATCTCATCATTCAAAAACTTAATCTCATAATTTGTCTTTTATTTCACGATAATGACATTTAATTCCAAAGTTTCAACTCTTCTCGTCTGCCTCTTGTTGAGAGATTCTTCATCTGCCAGGCATAAGCACAACTAACTAAGCCAGCTAGTCTGTACAGAGCTGAGGCGTCTCCAATCTCGAATCACTCCTCTTTTGATGAATGAAATAATAAAATAAAAAACACATCCTTGCTGCACTTTTGTTACACTCTGTCTGACACTCTCTGGGTCTTTAGGCAGAATTAGTGTCAGTTAGGAGAGTGTGACTTTAGTTGAGGCCAACACAGTATGTAATTTGAGGACATAGGTCTTTCTGAACATCTTATTTTCTTTCTTTCTTTATCTTACATCATAGTTCATAATGGTTGTAATTTTCAGTCCTAATATTACAGATGTTTTTTGTGTATAATTGGTGTACTTTAAATAACCTGTCTGACCTTGCTTTTATGTCTTAGTGTTTCTTCTGCAGTTTCTATCAGTTCCCTTCAAGCTGTTTTTTTGACATGTTTACATCCCTCGACTCAATGCACTAACATCGTGTTCATTGAGTTATTACACTGACTTGCTTAATGGTGTTATTTTGTGTTCTTTTGTTGCAGATGGGCTACACGGTGGTAAAGCAGGTAGTGCTATCCCTTTGCATCCACCACTTGGTTGGGCAGGGCCTCTGTGTGGAGTTTTCATGTTCCTCCTGTGCATGACCGGGCAAAAGCCACGCTCCTTAGGTTAGCTGGTGATTCTAAATTGCCCTGAAGCAGGACTCTGTCTTAATGAGTCAGCCTTGTGATCAGCTGGTGAGCAGACCAGGGTGTGCACCTCCTGTCGTCACCCGCTACAGCCTCACGCTTCTCAAAACAGGATGAACATAGATGATGGATGTTGCAGAAAGTTTTATAATCTGCCTGTCTGTCAAGAAACTTTGTCAAATATTGCTTTTAAAGATGCTGTCAAATGTTTTCATTGGTTGTCATTACATTATATCAACAATCATTATTTTCAGACAAGTTTTTGTTTTTTCTGTAACTCTTATCAAACTTGCAGTATATCATAGTTTGCAGGTACTGCATGCAGCCACTAGAGGGAGTTATTTACCACTTAACAATACTGACAGATTGACTTAAAGCCTCCCACAACACTTCAGACTTTTTTCTATTTTAAGTCTCATTTCCTTGAAGATTAAAGCAAGTTTTAAAAGCAGAATTTAGGATAGGAGGCTGTATGACTATCTGTGTGCTAAAGGTGGAGAAGTTTATCACGCTCAAAGGTTAATTTGATTTTTAAAAAAATAAATAAAACAATTCCAATGCAGTTCTTTTTTGACCTATTTTCAATTGAATACATTTGCAGGTATTTACAAATTTTTATTTATATAGTGCTAAATCATAATAAATTTTATCTCGAGACACTTTACAAAAGAGCAGGCTGATGCCATACTCTTTGTTTTACTTTGAAAGAAAAAAACGTTTTCTTAATTATTACTATTTTATTTATGTTTATCTTTATTCCAAACCCAACATCAATCCACTATGAGTACAGCACTTTGACACAATCAGCAACAGTTACAGTGGCAAGAAAAAAACTCTTCTGCAGTAGGAAATCTTAAGCAGAAGCAGACTCGTGTTGAACAGCCATCCACCAAAGACGTGTTAGGTGTGTGAGTGGGTGAAGGTAGGGAGGGAGGCAAGGACAAAGGGACTAAAATAAGAATTAATCATAGCAACAAACTTGTAGACGCCCATACCATATATGGTTTTAAAGATAGATATTATGTTGGAGTTTCCCTTTAAAAAGACAATAAGCACATGGGAACTGTTATTGGCTTAATGTACAACCTCAGCTGCTCAAATGCCCGGAGTCTTTGGGACATTGTATTGCTGAAATAAACTGGTACATCTCTGAAAGATGTTGGATGGCAGCATATGTTTCTCCAAAACCCACAAGTATTTTTCAGCGTTAATGGTGCCTTCACAAATGTGCAACTTACCCATGCCATGGTCACTTTGTTCTGAGAACAATCTGAATGGTCCTTTTCCCCTGTAGCCCACAGGACATGACGTCCATGATTTCCAAAAACAATCTGAAATGTGGACTCACCAGACCACGGCACACTTTTCCACTTTCATCTATTCATCTCAGATGAGCTCTGGCGCAGAGAAGCCGGTGGCATTTCTGAGTTGTTAAAATATGGCTTTTGCTTTGCATGGTAGTTTTAACTTAAATTGACAATGGTTTTCCAAAGTGTTCCTGAGTCCATGTGGTAAAATCTGTTACAGATTGATGTCTGCTTTTAATGCAGTGCTGCCTGAAAGATCAAAGGTCACAGGCATTCAACGTTGGTTTCCAGCCTTGCTGCTCAAGTGCAGAGGTTTCTCTTGATACTTATGTATGAAACTTTTGATATTTTGGACTGTAGAACATGAAATCCCCAAATTCCTTACAAATGTACTTGGAGAAACATTGTTTGTAACTGATAGACTATTTGCTTATGCGGTTGTTCACGAGGTAGCGAACCTCGCCCCATCCTTGTTTGTGAGGGACTGAGCCTTTTAGGGATACTCCTTTCAAACTAACTAAAAACATCCACCTGGTTCCAATTAACCTGTGAAATGTTTCAAGGTGTTTTTGAGCATTCCTCAACTTCCAAGTCTTTTGTTGCCCCATCCTAGTTTTTTTTCTCAAATGCAGGCATCAAATCCAAAATAAGTGAATATTTGTTAAAAGACAGTGCCCTTGAAGTTTATCAGTTTGAATATTAATTGTCTTGTCTTTGTGGAGTGTTCAATTCAATATAGATTTAAAAAGATTTGCAAATCAGTGAATTATGTTTTTGTATACAGTATCCCAACATCATTGGAATTGGGGTTGGTAAGTGAGATCGTAACATATTGAGTGATTAAAGTCAAGCTAATGTTTAAGTGAAAACCTAGCAGGAAAACAACTTAACACTAATCTCTGAAGACAGTGTAATGCACATGAAGTAAATCCTTGATGTGTTTCAGAATACTGAGATGCTGAGACTTCCTCTACATTTACATAGTAGGGAATTAGTCAAAGGTATTACTGACTGAAACTGACTTTAATTTTCTTCAAAAATTAGTCAATCCATCAATGTATCAAACATGCACATCCAGATTCTTTAAATAACTGCTGCACCATTTACACTTCCAATCTTCAGATGTATAAACAAACTGCTCTTTATTTGGGTCACATAGGGGCATTTAAGATAATCAAGTTCAGGGAGTCAAACACACTTTTCCTCTGTGATTCTAGGGAGTAACATTCTTGTGTGGCTGCAAAGCTTAAGTTTAGTCATGTAACATATTGTCTGACCTATTCTATTAAATATCAGTATTATCTTTAAATTAAATAAAAGTCAAGACAAACTACCATGACTCCATCTAAGGTTTAAACTTCCTGTTTATGCCAACTATTCATCCATCTTCTACAAGGCTTAACCCTTTCAGGGTTGCAGTGCAGCTGGAGCCGGTCCTATTTGGACAGAGGTGGGTCACACCCTGGAATGGTTATTCCATAGAGACACACACACTCACACCTAATGTGCTCAGTAACACTAATGAGCATGGTAAAGATCTGCAGAGGGTCCCAGAACCCTGAGAAAACTCATGCATGCATGAGAACATGCAAACTCCACACACAAAGGCCCTGACTGACTCAGAGTTGAACAAGCAACCTTCTTGCTGTATGGCATGAGTGACAACCTGCCAAACAATGACGCAGCCCCATGTGTCAATTAACAGTTAAAAAAATATGTTTATACATGTAAATCATGTGATGCAGGACATTTCCAGTAAGGAAGTGTTGAAGCAGGAAGTTCTATTCTATGGTCTTTTTTTCTCGTAAAAACAGCCACTGCAGATTTAAGCATTTCTCCCTGTTTTAGGTCTATGTCCATATTGTTAGCTTTGAAGGGGACATATTATGCAAAAAACACTTTTTTAAGGCTTTTGAACCCATTTGGGTATTTGGCCTTCCTCCCAGCAAACAAAATGTGATAGTAGACAACAAAATCTGTATTTAGCAGGCTGCATAAATGTTAACTCCTGGTATTTGGCAAGCTGTTGAGTCTGTGGATATACTGTTACGCAACAGTAAATTGTTATTTACTGTTAAAAGCCTAACATGATTCGTCTGCCTGAGCACACCCCCTGTCTTAGCGAGAGGTCGGCATTCAGCCTGCCTAAGCTCAGAAGCTGTCACTGCTCGGTTGTTGGCTGTAAACAGCCACATGTATCTTCACATATAGGCTACCAGCCTCAGAGGACCAAAGGGCCCAGTGGATTAATTTTATTTTTGAAGGGAATGAGCAGCTACAGTCGGCTAAAGCCTCTAAGTGTGTGCCAGTCACTTCACGTCTGACTGCTTCTTCAACTTCAGTCAGTTCAACACAGGACTGGCAACTACACTTTTCCTGAATCCGGGCTCAGTACCAACAATCGGTCACCAAACCTGATGATGGAAATGTGAGTATTTTAATGCTGTGTAGCATTCATTTTGCTCATTGCTACGAGCTAATGCTAACAGTAGGGGGAATGAACCAGAGGTAACTTCACATGTTCGTCAAAGTTATGTTAACGTTAAGTGTAAACTTCAAAGTATGAACATTCCTACATTAGTCAAGAGAAGTTAAACGGTTGGCTGAATATAATCAGTCCTTTACCCACCCCAATACCCCTCCGCTTGTGCTAACGTTAGCTCGGAAAGTAGGCTAAGTTGCGGCTGTCCCACTGCTGTTACCATGTTGTGCGTTAGCCTGTGATGTTTGGGGGAAAAGAGCTTCGCTGTTATCTGGTAACCGGCATGAATTAACGGTTCGTGTGTTCAGGACTGTGAGCGGCGCATGGCTGGAGCTTCGCCACAGTTACGCTGCAGGTCTATCGTGAATTGCCGTATGTACGCTGCTCTGCTCTGGCTCATTAGCATATTAAGGCGACCGCCCTCAAAACCAGCCATTCTGAACAGAGGGGTCATGTGAGCGTGGAAAGAATGCAGCTATGCTTTATTCATTTTTGGAGCAAAGCATGTCACTAACGTTTCATGAAGACATCAAGAATCTATGTTAAACTGTAGAAAAGGAGCAAAATATGGGACCTTTAAACCTCAGATTTTTTTTCGATGACTCAAATGTTTCTCTGTAAGAAAACGAATGCATTCACAAAAACATTGGGGAAAAAAAAGACAGGATAAAGTGTTGTATTGCATAAGTTGCCATGGTTACACCACAGTAGCTCTTTTATTAGCAAAATCATGGAGATTAGTCCACTAAAGTGGCCATCCAATGGAAACAGAGGGTTGGGGTTTCAGGGGGGATATGTAACTTGAAACCGTCACAGATTGTGATCAGTAACATGTGTCACAGATCATTGTGTGGTCCTACTGTCTGCTACAAGGCCAACGTTATCATCCTCTGTTCAAAGCTTCTCTTCAGGTCAATCAGAAATGTTACAGTTTGTCGCCGTGCACTGACAACGTGCACTCAGGAATTAGAGGAGCTTCTTTTTGGTCACTTAGAAAAATACAAACTTTGAAAGAGGATGACAAGTAGAGGAATAAAGTCCCTTTGTTTTAGATCTTCTCTCTCACACACGCAGTCACACACTTTGGCTTTTGGCCTGAATCAGAACATCACACATTCTCACTCACAGCGCGCGCACACACACCCACACTCTCACAGTATGTCAAAGTCAAAGTGAATTGGTCTACAGAGTGACTTGGTCTTTCTTGGTTTGTCCAAAGAGGCAGAAATGATGCCACAATGAAATAATTAGAACAAAAGCCAGAAACATTGACCTGGGGGGGCTTTGGAGGAGTTCAATGGTAACATCTACATGAACCTAACATCTACAGCGACAAAAAGAAAACACTGCAACTAAGGCATGCAAGGCACAAGCACCTATAAACAAAAAGACAAAAAAAGTCTTCATTCATGAACAAAATAGAAGAAGAAGCCCCCCCTTTTATATAAAAATTTAAAATCATGATATTAAGGTCAAACAAGAACATTTTAAAAACTGTGAAAAAATCCCAGGCCAGAGACAGTTGTACAAATACTTTACACAAAATGTTTTTTCTACACACCGTCTTTAAAACTTTTAGGAGATGAACATAAGTTAATAAGAGGTTAAATGTGACATTCTCAGCAGGGTGCTTGAAGTCCCCTCCAGTCGGAGCCCCCTTGAATAAAGTCACTTAGAAAGCCAGACACCGATCTGCCTGAGAGAGAAAAACAAACACAGGATTACAGAAGGAACTGAACACGAGTCATCCAGCTCATCCTTAACACTCATGTCCCGTTAAATAAGACAGAAAATACACTGCATCCTGAGAGGGACCACACCAGAAACGTGCCTTCAAATGATCAAAGAGAACTTCAGTTGTTCATAAACAAGGGAAAACATGAATTTCTATTAGTTTATCTCATCTCATGCCAGTCTGAGAACATAATGCACCGTCATTGATATGAAATGGCACAAAAATAAAACTTATTTTTATTATCAAAAATGCTGGTTGCTCAGGGTGACATGGATCAATAAGAGGAAAATGTGATATGATCAGATTGGAATTGTTTTACTCAGACGCCAGAGCTTCATGCAGTTCTTGAAGAAGCTGAAATATGATGTGTACACAAATAATTTACCATGCAGCGTGAACGCACTGAGAAAAAAGTTACTTGCTGTATATTAAGAAAAAGTTAAAATGAGATCTTTTTAAAACCCAAATCACACACACATATATTTAAATCAAGCATGGTTATGTTACTGAATGGTATGTTTCAGCAAATTTAACAAGAAGTCATAGATCTTTGGTTACTCGGTTAAGGACATTAATTTTCTGATCATCTCATCACATCTCATTTTCTGTTAAATTGACCTTTCTATGATGGATTAAGAGCGTCTTTGTTTTCTGAAATGATATTCAAAATCCTCAAATGTTTTGGAAAACTGATGATGACTGGATGATGCGCTTGTTTCCTTTCCATGTGTATAAGATGTCACTTTTGTTTAAAGCTTAAAGAGATGCCAGGATGGTCTGTTAAGTTGATGCTTTATTTTATTTTATATTTTTCTGTGAAAAGTCTGCTTCTGGTTTCTGGTCTATCTGTATCATTGGCATGTTTTTTATGCAAGACAATAACAAAATAGCTGAATAAAAGAATGAATGATACAAGGAAAACATTTCTTTCTGGATAGTCTGGTACATGTGAGTGATCAACAACAAAATTGATTTTGGTGCACTTTCATTTTTGTGACAGTCAGCAGAAAGAAAAAATGTACACTGTGTTGGCTGACATAAAAACGTCACAAAATCATCATATATTATCATTCTTCCACTTTCACTCAATGTTTGGCAACCTTCGTCCAGTTTATCATTAATAACTAATGTATTTTTAAAAACTTTAACTGTCAAACATTTTCTGTTTATTTCTCAATACTATCATAGAAAAATCATAAAAAAAACTAAACATACACAAACTGCTAAAAGGGAAATCTCTTTGTTTTAGAACTTTACAGCCCTGGGCATGTCATTGATGATTTGCAAAATTAATATTGGTACTTTTTCTTTTCTTTGCCGTATTAGCATAAAAAAGTCATAGTTTACCAGTTGTGTCCAAAAAGTGGACACTACAGAAAATACCCATGGCATCATTAAATATTCACATATATTTGTTGTATTTCTATAAAAATACTTGTTGACATTTAACCCATAGTTTTTGGGTTTTTTTTTACACTATACACCTGATAAAGAAAATATCTATGTATTTTCCATAAAATGAATAAATAATTTCCCTTCTAACAAAGAAAATATGTGGGAAAATAGTCTGGGTAGAGTCAGTGATCATCAACAAAATTCATTATGGTGTATTTTTTTTGCTGTTGTCAGCCTGGCCTTTAATTATCCAACATTATAAGCTGTGATGGAGCAATAAGATCAGAAATCATCACATTGGACGTGGGTTTAATTATGGCGGTTTTTTGCCAAAAACTGCCATAATTGGTAAAAGTGTGATTATTCTGACTGTCATGTGGAGTTTCCATGAACAACCTCAGAAACAGTGTGTGTGTGTGTGTCCTCAGTATGGACCAATGGGACCTGAGCGTTAAAGCCGTTACCTTTAGAAAAGGCCGCAGTCCTTCAGGTTGTTCTTGATGATGACGTCAGTGACAGCATCAAACACAAACTGCACGTTCTTGGTGTCAGTGGCACAGGTGAAGTGGGTGTAGATCTCCTTGGTGTCCTTTCTCTTATTTAGGTCCTCAAACTGGCACTGAATGTAAGCTGCTGCCTCCTCGTAGGTGTTGGAGCCTGAGGGAAGGAGAAGAGGAGGAGGAGGGCAGAGAGGACACATTTAGGAGGAAGAAAAAGAAAATCAAACTCTACTTCTGGAAGCCTGGAAATATATCAGTCAAAAAGCAAATATTAAAACAACGATGCTGGAACAGACTGATATGTTCCCTTATGCCTGATGGCCGTTCTTTACCAGATAAACCAGTCTGCAGAAACTCAAAGTGCTTACTCATACCGCTTTCCCACTAAAATCAGCGGGGAAACAGGCTTTTTCAACACGGGTAAACCCGCTAACAATCGGCAAGTGACTCCTTTCCCACTGCCAGCAGACCAGGGTCTAATCAGTAGCAGACGAGCTGCGTGGCTGTTTTTTTTTCCTCTGGTGTGTCAAGCTGTTGACGACATCATCAGCACGACGAAACACATGCATGTAAACAATGGAAATGAGCATGGAAGCCGTACATGGTGGTCAACTGTTTTCCATACTTCGTACTTTTGTCCCTCTTTAAAATATACAAACGCAGCGCAGACTGAACAACACTGATGATACAAAGGTGGATGGAATTTGTTTGGAATTTGAGATGGCAAAGAGTCGCAGAAGTTACAGATGGAGGAGACGGTGCAATATTATGCCGTAGGCATGTTACGCCAATGTCGTCCCATAAATTAGCGGGTTCACCCGGATGTGATGTTCCCACTGGAGCCAATCGGAGGCGAGCTGATAAAAACCCGTGTCGCTTGCAGGGTCAGTTGACCTGGGTCTAAACGTCAATTAGACCCTTTCCCACTGCCAACAGGAGCCAACTGTTACTGTGTTAAAACGGGTTTTTTGGTTGGTGGGAAAGGGGTATCAGTTACCCCCACTACTGTAAATGGGAACGTCATTCCATGTCTTCATAATGGTGGTTTAATAAGTGAGAAAATGGGTGGATCAACTCCTTTTATCAGATGAAATGGTATTTCAAGAACTTTGTTTAACTATGTGATCTATATCAGATGAAGCACAAGAAACTTTCATTAACTTAAAAAAGTGTTTTTGTTAGTTTCATTCATGTAATCATGAACCTTGAGCTTTTTTTTAACTGACTATATACTTTACAGTTGCTCCATGCATGAATGGTGCTCTATAAAGAAGTTGCCCTGCCTTATATTTTTAACCTATCCTGAAAAAAGTTTGAAAGAATTCTTCCCCCTTAATAAACAACGACACAGGCCAGGACATTACAAATAAGACCGTTTCCAAGAAAAACAAGGAGCAAACAACCTCTGCATCTCTCTGTGTTCCTCTGCAGAGCATGTGACTGTCAGTAGACAAGCTTTAGACATCACCTCTGTGCACACATCAAAAACCGCACCTCACTGCTTAAACCAAGCAGCTCAAAATATGTTTGAGACTCTTAATGCAGGAAGCAAAACTACAGTAAAATTAAATTTAAGATCCATACGCGCAGAAGTTTCCGCATAGTTGTGGTAAGGGTTGGCGAGGTGTCTTCATTGGGTCTCACTCTGGGTCTCGTGTTCATATTTGTATGAAGTGTGTTTGTATCTCTGATTCACGCTGTTGTGTATAAGGCTTTATTATTCTTAGGATAATCTGCACATTTGGTACTCATTTCTTTATTTATCTTTGTTTAATTCAATATTCTATTTTAACTACTGATTTTTGTATACTCTGTATTTAGAAACTGTGACAACCACATTTCACCCAGGTGATTACTGAACTATTTCTGATACTGATATCCTCACACTGACGTAATTATCAACCTTATTCATACTGAATTACTAAAACACTGTAGAGCTGCTTTGTAAAGTGGCTCCTGCTTCTTGGAGATACTTGTGTGTTGTATTACAAAACCCAAAACCAGTAAAGTTGGCACGTTGTGTAAATCGTAAATAAAAACAGAAAACAATGATTTGCAAATCCCTTTCATTCTATATTCAATTGAATACACAGCAAAGACAAGATACTTAACGTTCGAACTGGTAAACTGTGTTATTTTTTGCAAATATTAGCTCATTTTGAATTTGATGCCTGCAACATGTTTCAAAAAAGCTGGCACAAGTGGCAAAAAAGACTGAGAAAGTTGAGGAATGCTCATCAAACACTTATTTGGAACATCCCACAGGTGAACAGGTTAATTGAGAACAGGTGGGTGCCAGGATTGGGTATAAAAGCAGCTTCCCTGAAATGGTCAGTCATTCACAAACAAGGATGGGGCGAGAGTCACCACTTTGTGAACAAATGCGTGAGCAAATTGTCGAACAGTTTAAGAACAACACTTCTCAACGAGCTATTGCAAGGAAATTAGGGATTTCATCATCTACGGTCCGTAATATCATCAAAAGGTTCAGAGAATCTGGAGAAATTACTGCACGTAAGCGGCAAGGCCGAAAACCAACATTGAATGCCCGTGACCTTCGATCCCTCATGCGGTACTGCATCAAAAACTGGCATCACTGTGTAAAGGATATCACCACATGGGCTCAGGAACACTTCAGAAAACCACTGTCAGTAACTACAGTTCGTCGCTACATCTGTAAGTGCAAGTTAAAACTCTATGCAAAGCGAAAGCCATTTATCAACAACACCCAGAAACGCTGCCGGCTTCGCTGGGCCCGAGCTCATCTAAGATGGACTGATGCAAAGTGGAAAAGTGTTCTGTGGTCTGACGAGTCCACATTTCAAATTGTTTTTGGAAAGTGTGGTCGTCGTGTCCTCTGGACCAAAGAGGAAAAGAACCAGCCGGACTGTTATAGGCGCAAAGTTCAAAAGCCAGCATCTGTGATGGTATGGGGGTGTATTAGTGCCCAAGGCATGGGTAACTTACACATCTGTGAAGGCAACATTGATGCTGAAAGGTACATACAGGTTTTGGAGCAACATATGTTGCCATCCAAGCAACGTCTTTTTCATGACAATGCCAAGCCACATTCTGCACGCGTTACAACAGCATGGCTTCGTAGTAAAAGAGTGCGGGTACTAGACTGGCCTGCCTGTAGTCCAGACCTGTCCCCCATTGAAAATGTGTGGCGCATTATGAAGCGTAAAATACAACAACGGAGACCCCGGACTGTTGAACAACTTAAGCTGTACATCAAGCAAGAATGGGAAACAATTCCACCCGAAAAGCTTCAAAAATTGGTCTCCTCAGTTCCCAAACGTTTACTGAGCGTTGTTAAAAGGAAAGGCGATGTAACACAGTGGTAAAAATGCCCCTGTGCCAACTTTTTTGCAATGTGTTGCTGCCATTAAATTCTAAGTTGATGATTATTTGCAAAAGAAAATAAAGTTTCTCAGTTCGAACATTAAATATCTTGTCTTTGCAGTGTATTCAATTGAATATAAGTTGAAAAGGATTTGCAAATCATTGTATTCTGTTTTTATTTACGATTTACACAACGTGCCAACTTCACTGGTTTTGGGTTTTGTAAACATGGCTGCAGGATACTTCACTCTCAAACTGACCTTGTGGCTGAATTTCTGACTGACGCTTTGACCTGCGTGCTACAAAGTAGCTTTATTGAACTGCCTTTACCCCAATTCATCTGACAAAGGAAAGATTTGTTACTGAGGGAGAACTGAGGGGAAAGGTTGGACTCTTATGTAAGTTTGACTGGATCACATGAGCAGTCTGGTGGTGTAGGGAAACTTAACAAAGTTATTATTGACAAACTCTGCAGAAGTCAAAGAGCTCCAGCCCAGAGGAACAATGCTTGTTCATCTTAAAAGAAATTGTAATTAATGAGGATTCATTTTGCTATTATTGATTCATGAGTATTGAATTGATAAACCTGACAAGGACCCATTGTTATCAGCATGAAGCAGCCCACACGGTTATGGAGCAGAGCAGATAGGAGAAGAAAGAAATATTTTTGCAGTGGTCTGCAGAGACCACCACACCTTCAAAGAGCAAACAGCTGACTGTCAGATTGTTTCAGAAATGAAGTGAGTCAAAGTCTCTTCTTATCTTAGTTCACTCGTCTTAGGGACTGATCAAACAAGGGTACATTGCTAGAAAACCATCACCAGTTGAACCAGTGTTTTTCTATGTTTCAGGCATTTTTCCACTGTGTAACACAATTTTCCAGTGCTTTTTGGGTGCACACTAAGGTGGAAAAAATCCTTTTTTCCACCCAAGATGCAGAGTTGCAGTGCTTGTTAATGTCACTTTTGGCAGAAGCAGGAACAAGAACAGCAGAAAGCAGATAAAGAGGAGGATGTAGGTGAGCCGTAATGCTTTTGCTGAACCAACTGCAGTTTTATTTAGGAATATTCTCGTTCTAAATGAAGATGCACAAGAGAGGGAAGAAAAGTGTCTTGTACTTAAACCACGGAGTTGCATCCCGTCTTAAATGCTGTGTGTGAGTGTGTGTGTGTGTTAGACCTTCATGTACTCAAAAACCCAAAAGTAACAACAGATTAAACTTTAATGTCAAATGTCTGTAAAATAAATGACTTTCAACATTTGAACTTTTTATCCAAAAGTGTTGACCTTTTCTCTTTAATTGAATTGAATGTTTTTTCCTATTATTGCATCCACCAAGACAGCTGTGCTTTTGCAGTGTTGGTCGGTGTGTTTGTCTCTTTGTGAGCAAGACAGCTCAAAATGGTCTAACCAGATTTTATGAAATCTTCAGGAGATGTTGATCATGGCACCAGGAGGAAGTGATTCGATTGTTGTGGTGATCCAAATCCAGACGCAGACCCAGGATTTTCAGAAAGTCATTGCGCAAGACAGAAGTGCTCACATTTGGATGGTTACCTGAATCTGTATGCAGAACAGTTTCTTTAAGCATTTGTCAACATTGCGAGATAGGACAGTTTTACACATTTGGCTGGTAACTTGACTAGCAGTGTTAGAAATGCCTTTGCAGTAATTTGTGCTCCACAACATTTTCAGTACCTTTTTCCTCTTTTCATATTAACTACTACCTTTTAAACTATTCCTCTCAAAATTACAACTTTTATCTCTGTAGTTTTTTCTTTAACTTTCAAAAGCTTTTCTTAAAACGTGTAACACATTTATATTTAGACTTATGTCTCTCAACATTTTCACCTTTTTATCAGTACTTCAACTTCTTTACCTCAACTTTTTGTTTTTTTTTTCTTTTGGAAGTTCACCACTTTTTCTTTAATATCTTAACCTTACTCTTTTTGGACTTCTATTACAGTTAGAAATTCTCCTCTAAAAATGCATCTTTTCCCATCTTTCTTACCTTAGTACTTTCACTTCCTTTTCTAAATATTGTGACTTTTTGTTTTGTGATTATTCTGCTCAACAAATCTGTCTTTTTCTCATGTTTTTTTTCTCTAAAAATTAAAATTTCTCTTTATATTCGACATTTTTTCTTTTTTGATTCTTTTGACGTCCGGATTTTTTTTCTTAGCATTCTGACTTTTGTCTTTTAAATATTCAACATTTTCCTCTTAAGCTTTTTTTTTTCTTTTACTCAAAATTTTGACTTTCTCCCTCTCTGTATTTTAGCTTTTTGCACTCACATATGAATTCTTTCTGTAACCATTTTGACTTCATTTCTTAAAATTTGTCTTCTCACAACGATTAGACTTTGTTCTTTCTACACCGACTTCTTTCCCTGACAAGCCTCTCATCTTCAAGCACACCATGGAAAAAAAAACGTCTGACCCTTTTACTCACGCCTAAATGTCTATACAAAATAATTCATTATTTTGATTTTCTTCGTTTGACCATTTCCACATCCCTGACAAGCCGTGACAAAATACTGGGGACAGCTCTCAAGATTCATGGACCTGCTGACAGATTCAAATATAAATGAGACATTTCACCCAAAGTATTTTCATCTTGAACGTGCTGATTTTTTTGTTTTCTTTTCTGCAACACCAACATGGAGGTCGGAATTTGCATGTTCAACACATCTGCTCACCCACATACAAATGTTTGTGTAAGTGCATGTCTTCTCACCTGCATATTCTGGGTAGCAGATTGTGAGAGGGCTCTTCTTGATCTTCTCCTCAAACAGGTCTTTCTTATTGAGGAAGAGGATGATGGAGGTGTCTGTGAACCACTTGTTGTTGCAGATGGAGTCAAACAGCTTCATGCTCTCATGCATCCGATTCTAAACAAAAAAGGAATAAACAGGTTTTGAGAAAACCAGCAGATATATATGCGAGCATGTGATGGCCGGTCAAATTTTTACCATCTCCTCATCTTCAGCCAGCACCAGGTCATAGTCACTCAGAGCCACGCAGAAGATGATGGCGGTGACTCCCTCAAAACAATGAATCCACTTCTTCCTCTCTGATCTCTGTCCACCTACATCAAACATTCTGCAGAAAGATCAGGCACGCACTGTTAGATAATATTCCAAACACATATTCAACCCAGATGAAATGTTTTAGATGTTTTGTTCATGGCCTTCCTGAACTAATTCTCCATTATTTCACTTTTTAAGGAAAATGTCTTTCCTCCTCTAAACTCTGCACTCACTACAGCCCATAGATCAAGCCAATGAAAACAGTTAAGCATCTATGGTGGGAAAAGGTGTGTGGACTTCATTATCATGTCATAACAGATGAATGAGAGGACAGCCAACTCGCTGCTTGTACTCACTTGAAGTGCAGATCCTTGAAAGTGAAGTGCGTTTCCACGATACCGGTGGTTTTGACCCTGGTCCTCAACACATCCTGCTGGGTTGGCACATAAGCACCGTTGGATATCCTGTCCAGGTCATTCAGGTAGCTTAGAGAAAGAAAAAAACAAAACAGTCGATCAGAAACAGAGATGGAAGGAAAAAAAGAATCACTCTGAACAAATAAAGAAAAAAATCAAGACAGAGTTCTTGTGTATGCCACAAACCAGAATTTAAAATGATATTCTACTAAAAATCAATTAGCAAAAATGAAAGTATTAGGGACCCAGTAGGTAATTCTTAAAAAAAGTACACTTTTAATATACATTATACACTGTGTTCTTATCTAAAAACGTGAACAACTGAAATCATTTAGAGGTAAAAAGAAAAATTCTTCCACCAATATAAAATAGATTCAACAGCTGTGAGCTGCAAGATCAAGACGCACTTTGTCTTTTGGAAGTGTTTTTCTTCCTGATACATGTTTTTTAATTGATTTCATATCATAAAATACACTAAGGGTGTTTGTGAGGTTTTTGTTTGTTTGAAAGTAAACTCGAGAATTAGTTAAATTATACAGTAGATTAGCTCTCTCTTCTACATAGCCTTCCTCCTGTTCCTGTAAATTAAAGACCAGAGAAAATTTGGACGACCTCAGTATATGTACATTTTTCGTACAACTTAGGCTTTGTTTTTGAGTTTGTATGCAACTTTTCATAAATAGAAAGTATTAAGTGTTGCTCAGTTGGGTGTGGAGGACCTCTATTTTTGTTGTAGGGTATCACACATGTAGTTAAAATTTCTTCAGAATCATATCAAAATGTATAATTCTGATATTAAAGCATTCATATTTTTTTTTTTTACTAACCAAAAATGCTGACATACTTCCATGGGATGTTGCCATGTACCTGGAAAGTGTTGGAATTTTGCTTTGGGTCCAAGTTACACAGCCCTAAATCAGACACACTCCCCCTTGTGACTTTTGCAACAGTTAAATTCCATTGCATTAATAATGTGGAAAAATATGTCAGATAGTCAATAACTGTCACATGCAGTTGGCAGACTGGAGACCTGCTCAACCTCCACTGCTCTCTGAGATAACCCTGTCCATTTGTAACAGCTGCAGTGTGTGTCACCGTCATCTCCGCGTATCAGGACTGGCAGGTGAACCTCTTTTCTTCAAACAGGACAACACACTCTCCCTCTCTCTCTTTCTCAGTGTCCGTCTCTCTCTCTACTTCTGTCTACAACAGACACACTCCTGTGCCAGTGCTGTCACTGCGGATGAAAATGTCCCCTAGTTATCTGCCTGTGTAATTGCTGTCTTGTTTGGTTAGGAGATTAGAGGGCTGAAACTCTTTGTGTGGTCTTGCAGATTGAACAAACAGGCACCAGTAGGAACCTCCCTGTCCAAAAACCACAAGACAGACTCTTGTCTGTGTGACGCTAGCAAGCCAGATGGACTGCAGGCGCAGGTGATAATTGTGCCGGTTGGCACGTTGATGGACTACGTTAGGGTTTGACGATTGTAGCCTCATTTGTAAGTCATTCTGCTCTATGCTATCACATTTCCACTCACGAGGAGTGGAGTTTTCTTCAGAGTGAGCAATTTTGCTCACATATAACAACCTCATGACTCTGATTTCATAGAACACAAAGAAGATGAAGGAGCAGTTACGTTTCTTCTCATAGGACCACATCTGTGGCCATCAAGTGCAGCAGTGTTGGAGTTTTTATCTCAGTTATTTGCAGAATTTAACACAGGTTTTGAAATGAAGTAAAAGAAAAGTCAAATCTCTTGGTGTTCCATCCTCTACTGTCGTATAAAGTCAGTCAGTCAGTTGAGCAGAACGTTGGTTTATAATGATAAATAAAGGGTTTAGCCATGCAGTGGATTATGATGTTGGAAGCCATCTTAAAGATAAACAAGTTGGAAGATTTTTGATCTACAGAAGTGGAGCGTTTTGCATAGGGATGAGATTTTATTGTTGCCAATGCTATGATCGATCCTGCATATTTACCCAGTCCTTTATGGATCCCCATATTGATCCATGTAGATTTTTTGTCTAAGAAAGTAGGCCTGTACAGACTTTCTGCTTTATAAATGTCAGACACATGGCACTCTTGATATTTAACGCTGTGCTGTGTCAAATCAAACAGCCACATATATTACATGTTGCTCTGTCAGCCTGATTTTGTACAAAACTCAGATACTCTTTGAACCGCTGTTGTTCCCTGTTGGCCATGATTACTTCCTGAACTCATTGCTGTCAGCCGTGTCCAGTGCGGCGCATAGACGATAGAATGAATGCCGAAGATATATTGCCGAACTGACCAATGACTACAGAGCAGACCAGTCAAGCTGTCAGAGCAGGCTTAGACCACCTTGGGAAGGGGGCCTTAAAATAGCAGGAGAGCAACAGAGCATCTAAGACAGACTTAAAATTCAGCTGAGTCAGGGGTGCTCAGTATATGAAAGCTAGAGGGTTTTTTTTGCAAATGAGGGACTGTGGACATATTGTAGCAGTCCTTAGAATAGAACATATGGACTTGGGTTAAGGCAAATCATGTTTTTTTTTCTTTTGAGAATGTAGCTGTTTCACCGTGGGGTCTCTTTTTTTATTCTGGCACCATAGATAAACTTCTTTGTTCCAATACTCTTTTAAAGTCTTTTAATCTCCGAACCCACATTTTCAATCATAAAACAAAGTCAGCCTGAAACCAAAATACTTGTGACTATGAAACAAAGACAAAAGAACACAACTTTTTCCTGGAAGTAAGGGACATTTGCGCCACACATCTATTCAGATTTCCCTAGTTGATTACGGATGATATCTTTTCAAAAACTTAAAATTCACACTAAATTTTGTGGATTTAAATCTTCATTGTTGTTTATCTTCTGAGCTATGATATTGTTCCACTTTTTTTTTTTGTTTAAGTTATGTTTCTCAGTGTTTTCAGTATTGTGTTAATACTCCTTATCAGAAGTTTTGGGGGAAGGTGTAAACATTGCCACAGTAACGCAGCATGCCTCACCTATTGAGAACATAGCTGTGACAAAATCCCTCCTCTCCCTTTACTGCTTGCTCAACCTTTCAGGAAGTGTGTGCTGAAACAGTCATTTTGAACAGAATCAATTTTTTTTTCTAGTGATGTCATCAGGGGATGTGCTACCTCCTCAAGACAGGAGACGCTCCTTAAACTTGGGGTGTCCTCAGCCCACAGGCAGCTAATGTGGAAATAACATGTCAAGACATGTCTGTGTGGTCACAGTAAATGTTAGAGCACAGTGCTGGAAAGCCAAAGCAACATTCTCTTGAAGATGGGCATGTTTAGACACAACTCAGTAGGACTTTGATTAAATCAAGCAATATTGAATATATCCAAGGGGATTTTTTGGCAAGAAATTTCAAAAAGATGATCTGGAGACAACAAGAACCAGTGGAAACTTATTGGAAAAAATATGGGACCATCTACCACAGGAGCATGTTTTATTGTAAAGCCAAATCCAAATAACCAAGCCCTCATCTGAGAATACAAGTTTATCTCAGGACACACTTTGTTGAGCTGTGTTGACGAATGTTATTCTTAATTCTCTTGTATGAATGACTTTAGCTGCTCAGCAAAAAACTGTGCATATGAGTAAGATAACATACAACTAAACAGCGAATTGGTTTGATCTTTCAAAAATTACACGTACAGATAATGGTCTAGCACAATAACGTTGTTACTATTGACTGTCAGAGTTTCAGATTCTCCAGTCTTCAGGTGACATTTTCTTGCACAGCGAAAGTATCTACTCATGAATAAAAATACATAAAACCTTCACTTTTTGCAACCCAGCAGAGATGAAATCGTTGCTAACTTTCTCCCCACAGAACCACATTCTGAAACTATTAACTAGCCAAGTGGCGAATTCGCCCATCTGAACTGACAGCCTTTATTTCTACAGTCTGCACTTTCCCTACCCTGTCTCTCAGGGTGGTATCCCATCAACAACTCAGCCTCAACCTTGTACAATGCTATGCACAGCTTCTCGCTATTAAGGCAAATTTCCATCCCAAAACCCCTCCAATCTCTGCTTTTATTTCCCCTCGTCTTGCTCCCTTTTTCTTTCTGCTCCTGTGAAAAGCGAAAAAGAGCGAGAACGTCAGCCTCCTCTTGTCACGGTGCGTCTAATCAGCAGGCCAAAAGCTCAGGGATCATGTTTGATACTGTCAGATGGCCTGGAAAATTAAAAACCCAATTAAAGTGGCAGTCCAGAGGTCAGCTCCTCTGCATATCAAAAGCTCTCCTCTGGCTATTCTACACAAATTATATCCGTTAACAGCTCACTTTGCTTAGGCTGCAGCAGCACAGCACTTAGGGAGTAATAAGTGCTATCTCCTCTCGCTCTCTTTTCCATTTTGAATGTAAACCTCAGCGGCTGCTCAGCTGCAGAAAATAGACAAAAAAATCATTACAAAATGTTTTTTCTTCCTTTGATTAAGACACGCAGGTTCTCCAGGACCGTTTTATTAATGTAGCGAAAGAAAAGAAGTACAGCCAAGAGTTTATTTTTAGATTTGTTGCCACTTTACTCCTATTCTCTTTCATCCACACTTGACATGCTACATTCTCGCTCATATTTATCTTCCGTTTTTTGAGAAATAGCCACCAGCACTACCCTGCATTTCTCTTTCTCACTTTCTGTATCTCCCTCTTTGTGTTCCATGTTTTACCCACGATTCATTAATTCCTGTACAGTGGTTAGAGCCAAAGGACAGAGAGAAATGGCCAACCAAGCTTAATGGCATGCGTCTCGGGCCAGGCCATTAATATTCAGCTTAATGTTTCTGATAACAGGGCTGGGGGGCCGTGAGGAGCCCACTGGCTCGGACAGCCTTATTAAGCAGCTGAAGTGGAATGATGCTCACTCACGTCCAGGGATCAAATGCAAGGATAAACACACAAATGCTAGGGCTGGGAAATATATCCAGTTTTTAAGACATTTTTTCAAATCAGATGTAGGGTAAGGCACTATAGTTTACATCAGTGCAATTTATTTTGATGTTGATTTTAGAGAAAAAAAAAGATTTCAGGCCTAATGCTTAGTGAAGTTCATAAGTGATAAAATATAAACAGCAATATCCTTGTTGACCATGATGTAATCTCTTTGAACGGCTGTGTCTTACTGGGGAATTTACTTTTTATTAAATTTAGGGGATTGGTATCATCAGTAAATATCGAATTGTACCATTTCCTCAGTTCATAGAGAAATGTACTATACCCCTGTGAAGACAATGCCCCTTAAAACACTCTATTTAGATATAAGATAGTTTGGAGGATTTTTGGCCTGTATTGGTGGTATAGAGACAGTAAATAAACTTAGAAATGGGTAGAGAGGGCAGGGGAAAGCATGGGCCTTTTTAAATAAAACACCTGCCATGTTTTTGGTAATTTTCTGAAAGGCCAATTATCTTTGAAAATGTTCATTAAGGAAAATGTATATTTTAGTATGATTTATGTTTAAAAGAGCCATAAATTTCTGTTTATAAAGCAGAATTAATTTTTATATCCTATTGGGTAAAGCTCTGCAGTGATGACAACTCTGTATATGTGGTTTTATGTGCATTTATTTTGAAATTAATGTACCAAGACTTTCATGAGCATACAGTTTTGGCATCCATTTAACTGTTGTTATTTACTTACCTCCCATTTACTTCTAATGTGACCCTTGAACTAGTCAGAAACCTTCATTTAATGAAAAATATGGGAAAATATTGCCAATAATTGGCCACATGATAGTCAAATTAATTTCATTATTCCATAAATTGGTGGGAAAAATCTTAAAACTAAACATATATATATATATATATATATATATATATATATATATATATATATATATATATATATATATATATATATATATATATATATATATATATATATATATATATATATATATACACATATATATATATATATACACACACATATATACACACACACACACACATATGTACATACAGAGAGAGAGAGAGATAGATAGATATACACACACACACACATATATGTATATATATGTATAAATGAAGATAATTGAAACTGAATTTAGTATTGAAGTATTGAACTGCACATTTTCCAATGATTGCTGTTGTCAGTCTGTGCTCTTTGCCACTCACCAGCTGACATTACACTCACTCGCACTGACTGTGATATGATACCCTCTATTGGAGCTTCTCACAGCACTAATCGGCTGTTTGCCCTCCTCTTTTTTTTCTAAATTCCCTTTACAAGTCTCTCTGGCTATTTATAGATTTAGATTACCTAAAAATACAGGCAAACTCATGCACACAAGTCTAAATGGTAGTGTCATTATTTGAAAACTTTTGCGCCTCACGAGTTGTACCCACTTTATTCTGATTTTATCACACAGAAATAATGTTGTATTTGAGAGGGTAAAGGATTTTGACAAGCTAAAATGTACAGTAATATTGCTAGTGTTTTTGTACATTTGAATCAGTATGCTGTGGATTATCTGGTTTTGATCAGTTAATTAAAAGGTGATATTTATTATTCATGACATTGTTGAAGCAGTACCAAACAGTCATTAAAATAATCATTTTTTATTCGAATTGTATCAAAGATGTTTATATCTTTGAACTATCGCATTTATTTCTGTGTAGAAGGAAATATCAGGATAAATATCATGTATTGGCATTTAGGTTAAAATATATAAATAAGGTTTTTGATCCACTTTGTCCAGCCCTATGCACACACACAAACATTCACTTACTCACAGTTATGATAATTGAGTTTGGGTCTTCAGACAGCTGAAGAATCCTCTTGCAACAGTGCTCCCTGCAGCTTCAAAGCTTTGCTAAGTTATGTTTGCAGCTATTTGCCTCTTTCATTGGTACATCCTGGTCAGCTTATTTAATGTTTTCTTGACATTTCTTTTTTTCCTTTTGCCTCAGATTTAGTTTGTACTCCCTCCACCTTTTCCAAGTCCTTAGCGTTGGCTCTTTTAGCTCCATCTCATTTACATTTAATGACATGATAATACACATTAGCAGACTATTTCAAATAATTACGGCCTTTCAATCTCTTTTACCCTCACCTCTCTCCCTTAAATGTTCGTCTACATCCTACATGCCCTGCTTTTTTTACACCATCTTTAAACTTTCATATTTTTAATGGCAATAATAGTAAATGCTTCTCCGACGAAACAATGTATAATAATATGTCGCAGGGACAGGAGGAAAGAGAAAAGATTGAGCAATTTTCAAAATGGTGCAGGGTGGAGGGGTGAATAGGACATTAAGCTCTTTTTTTTTCTTGCAGAGGTGGTGTTTTTTTTCTTCTGTCAAGTTGACGGGCCTGCCTGTTAGAGCAAACAGCAGATGGGAAGGTGACTACGCTCCTGTCTGGTCAGCCATGACTGATACTCAAACAGAGGTGCTGTGTTTCTCCGGTAAGTTCAAGATATACTTAGAAGACAAGGCAGAACTGATTCCATTACACACACACATTGTTTTACATGTTATATGAGGAAGGTCTGGCTAGTTAAGGAAAATCTTGATAGAGAGGGACTGAGGAGACTGGATGAGTGATTTATTTATTTCATAGGGATGGACAATGTGTCATATTTTCAAAGTATGGCAGTCTAATATTAAACCAGATGTAGGGTACAGCAATATGCAGTCACCACACTGTAAATTGTAACTTGTTGTTTAAACTTAAAAAAATGAGTGCAAGGCCTTGAAATTTACGTTAAGCCAACTGAACCAGTTAGTTTTTGTAACAAAACCAGATGTTATATTAACAAAATCTGCATGTTGAGTTGATTTTTGTTTCAGTTTATTTGATTTAGATTTTTATATTTGTTCAACAACTTTGGTAATTCTCTCAACTTAAAAGTAAATTTCAGATCAAATAAAGTGGTCTACTGTATGAACTATTGTGTTAGTTTGGTTGACTTACATTTATTAGCTAATTGAACTTGCAAATCATTCATTCATCCATTTTCTATACAGCTTATCCCTTTTGGGGGGGCTGGAGTCTATCCCAGCTGTCATTGGGCGAGAGGCGGGGTACACCCTGAACCAGTCACAAACCCACGCATGCACGGGAAGAACATGCAAACTTCACACAGAAAGGCCCTGCCCGACTCGGAGATTGAATTGGCGACCTTCTTGCTGTGAGGCACGTGCACTACCTGCTGTGCCACCGTGCCGCCCCCTTGCAAATCAATTTCTTCCCAATAAAATTAAACTGCTGTTTTAACTGTCATCATAACTTTACTCAGTGTAGTTTTATTAATATTTTGAAAAGGTTAAATTGGCGATACCGTCCTCTGGTTGTTCGTGCATCTTCATGGTTTGACTTCCCATGATGCACCTTGGAGGTAGGGACCTGAGGTCATTGCGTAGATATGTTCGGTCTTCACACCCATACAACTAGTGTGAATTTCAGTCGACATACATTGTTGATTTGTATGAACATAGTTTTTTAAGTTTGGTGTCTCTGGGGTAGTTGAGAAGTTGTCAACTCAAAATTCCGTGTTATTTCAAAAACTTGTGTAATCTTTTGTCAAACCAACATGGAATATTATGTCCTTGTAACAAAAGTGAAGAATTACATTTTACAGTGCATCCACATTATTGTTCACACCAACTCAACTGTTCTTTATGCAATAGGTGATCATCCATGGCTGCAGCGTCATGCCTTTAGGTAAGTTGACAGGGTAAGGATGTACTGCTGAAGTTCAAACAAATATGAGCATCAGAATGGGAAAGAACGATGATTATATTAGTGACTCTAAATGTGGTGCCTGAGGGTCTGGTCTGGGTGTTAAAGAAACTGCTGATCAACTGGGATTTCCACACACAACCATCTCTAAGATTAAAGAGAATGGTCTGAAAAAGAGAGAGTATCCAGTAAGTGGCAGTTTCTGGGCAAAAATGTCGTGTTGATGCCGAAGGTCAGAGGAGAATGACCTGAGTGGTGAGAGATGATGGAGAGGAAAAAGTAACTAAAATAGCCACGTGTTACAACGAAGGTATGCCAAAAACAATGTCTTAAAGTACAACATGTTGAATCTTAGAGAAGATAGGGCACAACAGCAGAAGACCACACCGGGTGCCACTTCTGTCTGCTCAAAGCAGGAAACCAAGGGTGTAATTCGCACAGGCTGACCAAAAATTAGAACTTTTTATTGACTGAGGAGTTTTGCTGAACAGGGCAAAGTCTTTTTTTTCCTTTTTTAGAAGATGTTGATTTGAAGATAGCTTCATAAGAGGCAGATATTTAAGAGCCTATATTATGCCTCTACGAATTTTCTTTGCCCTTAAGTGAAGATTGGAAAAATGTGACCTGGTCTGGTGAGTCTTAATTTCTGCTGTGGCATTCAGATGGTTGGGTCAGAATCTGCTGTAAACACACGTATCAACGGCTGTGAATACTTTGGTAAATGTTTTGTTTTTGTTTTTTTTTAATAATTTGGAAAAGTTTAAAGCAAACCTTCTTCCCTTTGTCATTATTTGGTATTGTGTGTAGACTTATGAGGTAAAAAAAATTAATTGAATCTGTTTTGGAATAAGGCTGTAACATAACAAAATGTGGAAAAAGTGAAGCACTGTGAATACTTCACGGTTGAGCTGTAATAACATGGACAGTGAGGTTAAGTTGTTTTGATATAGTTTATTTTCCTTGCCAGGTTCACCCATCTTTCCGAATGTTGCCATCTTACTTGTTCATGTAAGTCATTGCTGCTCTCTATTATGGTTGAAAATATGACTGAAGGATCACTAAATTCTGTAGTTTTTAGTACTACTGGTCATTGAAACCGTGGAAGTCGATTCATTTGTAACATAGTATTTAGGAATTCAACAAAAGTCATTGCTTCAAGGTTAAGAAATTTTGACAAAGCTTTTGTTTAGTTTAGACAGGATAGAAATCGTTTCTTTTTTTTTTTTTTTTTTTAACAAAAGGTTAATGCAAAAATAATGCCACCATTGGGCTGTATGACCTTTATTTTTGGTTGCTTTGATATTAGCTTGTTTCGGATAACATGTTTTTTTTTAATTAGATTAAATTTTTAATTTTTGGTATTGTGAAAATGGACAAATACAGAAATATACTGAACATGTTATATTTTGTAATGATCAGGTTATGTTGTTTGTCTATATTTCTGAGCCCTAATTATGACATCATTCATTTTCCCCTCAATTTTATTTATATTTTTCTGTTAATGAATAAACAGTAGCATCAATGATCGCTTCTCATACAAATCATTATTGTTCCACTACACCACATTTTTTGGCACAGCTACTACTGAACTGTGCGCCCTGTGGTCCCCGTCTTCCTGAAAAATGGCTTCAAACTCTTTGGCACTCATGATACTGTGCTCAAGACCTTAAGTCTGAAAACACTTTTGAACATACTGTTCCAGATTTACATCTTGTTAAACATGTGACTACAGGTACTGTAATCTGAGTCTAATCCCATTTGGATTAAAGGAAAGGTGTAAAAATACTTTACCTATAGCCAAGCCATAACACTTTGTCTGTCAGTAGTTGTGTATGGAAGCGAAGATCCAACTGACCACAGTTTTGCGAGGTTTTAGCGTGATGGTTGTTAAGATGCTGTTTTTGTGATGTTGAAGTCATGTGACAGTTTTAATAACTGATGTTATAGCCGATGAGATAGCACACATTCTCAGACTTTGTTGCCTTGAATATCTCTAAACACTATCTAAGTGATAATTAAGATAATTAATATAATCCTTTGTATTAGGGCAGGACAATATAATTAATTTCTTAGATATGACGGTATAGGTGAAACTACGAAACTACCTTTCAGAGAGAAAGCCTTCTCAAAATAAAAAGGCTATGCCCTGTTCAGCAAAACTTCTTAGTAAGTGAAAGTTCCCCAAAATATGAAAGCCATAAAGTGTGAGAGGAAAATCTAATATTTTTGTAAATCTTCAATTTACACAAGTGGCTTGACATTTACATTGTCTCATTAGCATACAACATACACAGAATGTTATCTTTTCATTAGCCTGTGCTATTGTATGAATACATTTGCATATACTGTATGTGCTAAATCATGTTTGCATGTGCATCCTCATCTTAATGTGTCTTTGTCTGGGGAAACAGGATCTGTTAATGAAATCAAAGCTTTCTTTAGTGTCTATATCTTTCCATAATATTGTATGAAAGAGTTATCCACGTGGAAGAATAAGCAGAGCTCCCTCGTGGTGCCTGTATGAATCTATTTCTTAGTGTTGCACTGCACTGGTCAAACAAATTAAATTACCACACCAGTACGTAAGTAATTTTATGTAAATTGTGGTGTTAATGTTCTGCGTCGCGCTGTTGATGATAGTGGTGTGTTCCTCGTCTGGTGGCTTTCGTGTGGCAGTTATCGGCTGGAAATGAACATGTACATTTGCCAAGAAGTCTGTCCTAATTTCTTCTCTTTACTGTCTGTACATTCAGAGGGATTTAGGAGATCTTCATTGGCTTGGGGCTAAAACAGAAGTGGGACTTTGTAAGAGGAGTGAAGAGGGTGGTTAAGACGCACAGGGCCATTGCAGTCAGTGCAGATACAAATCTACGTTTGAGAATATTTTGGCCGGGAGGAACACTTTCATAGAGGCATACCGGGGCAAAATTTAACTTTTACAGATGCCATAGACGAGTATATCTCTGGATTACAATGTTAAGAGATTACACATTTAAATTCTTTTTAAAGCAACTGAAAACCTGTAATGAAGTATTTAATTTACAGAAAGATTCTCTTTTAAATCTCTGTTCAATATTCACTACTTTGTAGCGGGTAATTGCAGCTGTGATTTTAAGCTTCATTTCCCTCTTGATGTTTGTTAAGCTGCAACAGGAAACATTTTTCAGTCCATAATAAATGCATCGAATTACAATAACTTTTGAGAACTTTAATTTTGAAGAACAAGGCAAAAAAATATCTTACTGACTAAACAAAGAGAAGTGGTGATTGTACAGAACTTCATTGTGTACAGCCTTCGTAGACTGAGCCTCAGACTGCTTCTTTGAGTCAACTGCTGTAGTGCTGGATCATTCCAGTACGTAGCCTGTGTGAAAGCCCCACACAGACCAATATAAAGGCTCTGCAAAGTGAACACTCAGTTATTACAGGCAGTAAACTAATTGAGAGAAGAACATATGCTAATCAGGAATGTGCGATAGTTAATGGGAGATGTGTTTTACTAGCTAGCTAAATGATAAAACAGGTAATTAGTTAGCACTGGATTTACAAGTTGGTTTATTGAAATCTTAATATTTTTTATTCATTCATTCATTCATTCATTTTCTATGCCGACTATCCCTTTCGGGGTTGCGGGGGGGCTGGAGCCTATCCCAGCTGATTTTTTATTAATACAGGCAGCAAATCCCGGTCCAACACTCTGTCTGAATTGTAACAGAGCTTGCCTCAACTCGTATCCACTAAAGTTTAAGTTAATGGCTACTACACTGGTTTGAGAATGCTCTTCAAAACAATGTAGACATGGGACACTGAATATACAGATTGCATAAGTAGCATCTCATCAAAGCAGATTGCTTTGGTTGGTTTTGATTGAGAAAACAGACTGAGTTGTCTGTATACCAGCTATGTGCATATATCTACTCAACTGTAGCAATGCTCACTGCTTTTGCATAGACATGGACATTAAACTACTAGCAGGACTAAGGGCTAGAAATGCTACCTTTGCTTACCTTAGCCACTCTCCACTCTGCAAACCCATGTTGACATTGTGGATCTGTTAGAGCTTAGAGAAACTTGAAGTCATCTTAGCGGTGTGGAATCTGGCCTGAGTTGTTTTGGTTTTCAGGTCATTGAAGGCATTTTTTAAAGAAAAGTACTGGTGTTTCAGTCTCTGCAACAATAAGAGGTCAGCTCTATTGATTGCTAAAGTGAAATTAGACAGGGGCGGGATTTCACTTAAATCCATGCTTAAAGGGAGTTGATTCTGAAACGACAGTAGAACGAGCTCAAAATTTGACACAGAAAAGTTCAGTCAGCTTAGGTCAGTGCAATCTTTGCCTGATTTTTATTGTTTTCATGTTGTGGTCAAGTATTATTGAGAGCTGACCACTCGGGTCACACCCTCTATTGTTTACTGAAGTGTAATCAGACAGGGGCAGGATTTTTACTTAAATCCAGGCTTAAAGAGAGTTAATTCTGAAACGACAGTAGAACAAGCTCAGAATTAGACACTGGAAGTTTCAGTCAGCTTAGGTCAGCGCAATCTTTTCTTGATTTTTATTGTTTTTGGATGTTTGTCAAGTGATGTTGAGAGCGTAGCACTGGAGTTTTACTTTCTTCCTACATCAACAGGAGAGGTCAGCTGGCGCAAGTCACACCTTCTATTGATTGTTGATGAGAAATCAGATATGAGCAGGATTTCACTTAAAACTAGGCTTAAAGAGAAATGCTTCTGATTTTGCAGTAGAACAAGCTCAGAATTTGACACAGGAAGGTTCAGTCAGCTCAGATGAATGGAATCTGTGCTTAAGTTGGTTGGTTGGTTTTAGGGTGTTTGTCCAGTATTGTTCAGGGCTGAGCACTGGAGTTTCACACTCTCTCTGCAACAATAGGTGAGGTCAGGTGATGTGGGTGACACCTTCTATTGATGGCTGAAGTGAATATCAGACAGGATCAGGGTTCAGCCCTATGCAATCTAACAAGTTGGAAACAGTTGTGTTTCCTACAGGTGTACAACTGCTGAACCTGCACTGTGGTACTTTTAGTCAATTTGGTTCAAACATGCGTACAAGAAAAAATGCACCATTTACAGAGAGAGTAATCTGTGAACCCAGTTTGCTTTCCTGTAATCCTCTCTTACCCTACATTCAATTAATTTTGGCCTTTTGAGCTGTCACTCCACATTAAATAAGAGATTTTTTTCAGTTTAATGTTCATATGGCCTCTACTGCTAGGCCTATCTACTGTATTTGCCCTCTATAACATCAAGAGGACATCAACTCTCTATTAGCAGACCTCCTTGCATGCACATTTAAACCTCAACAGATGATCCAGAATGCAGCAGCACGTCTGGTCTTTAACCAGCCCAAAATAGTACATCACTCCTCTGTTAATATTTCTTCACTGGCTTTCAGTTGCAGCTCGCATCAAATATAAAGCTGTACTTGTGCCTTACATAACAAGCATGGCCCCTGCCTACCTTGAATCCCTCATCCAGGTCTACACTCCTCCTCACCCACTATACTCTGCCAGTGAAAGACACGTGGTGTTTCCATCTCAGCATGGCTCAAAATCACTAGCGAGACTCTTCTCCTCTGGTGTTCCCAAGTGGTGAAATGAATTATCAAACTCCATTTGATCTGTAGAGTCCCTATATACTTTTCAGAGAAAGTTGAAGAATTGTTTTTATAGGGAACATTTATGGACTTAATTTGATTAATCTCCTCTGTAGTCCCCAAAGGCAGAACGAGTTAGAGGGTTTGAGACCCAGCTCTTTAGGAACAACTCAATACTGAGAATGATGTTGCTAAGTATGATGTCAGTGTCAATGTCAAGAAAACATGAAGATAATATTTAGGTGTCTTTACAATGTTCTCTGGCAATTGCTTGGCAGATATAAAAAATAGGCACTACCTCTACCACTACATGGCAGCACCTTTGTCCAGCCAGACTTAAAATACTTTGCTACACTTCCTGATGTTTCCTCAGGTCTACATTTTTGCTTGTGTTGTACTTGCTCTCAGATGTACGTTGCTTCTGATAAAAGTGTCTGCTAATTGGAATTGTAACATTGGTCGCAGAACCCCAATTTAAAAACATATTTATGGACAAACAAACTCAGGTAGATATATTATTCACCAAAAAGTCAGCAAGCATCCTCCTTCCTTCCCTCTGATACATTTGACACCACCACAGAGGAGTTCAGGATTTACGCCAGATTTTGTTTCAGCCATCGATGGAATTAAGAAGTCTATCCTTGCATTTCATTAAATCCTGCCTAATGAGATGACTGTCTCTCCCCAAAGAGCACATGATAAAGTACCCGATGCCACGGTGCATAAATTAGTATGGTGAGGTTAAATGCTGGAACTGACTCATGTTTCACAAGAGGACCCTATCCAGCAGTTCAGTTTACTCACAGTGAAAACTGTCAGAGGAAGTCTGGATTCACCTGAGAACCTAAAGAGCCTGCATCCAAATTTGAGTATCATTTATTGAATCATAGATTATTTAGAAGAAGAAGATGATTGTTTAATGAGCTGCCTGCCAAACCTCTCCTCCTAGCAGCCTGTAGTTGATTTTGGTCAGCATCAACAGACCCTCCCCACTAACCAAACAAAAATTATGTTAAATATATGCATTTATATGAAATTATTATCAGGGTTCAAAGTAATGAAATCAAAATTGCTTCTAACAACTAAGATCATTACTTGCAGACCACTTATTTTAGAGTCTGTCAAATAGAAGCAGGTGAAAAAATTCACTTCTCAGTTTGTGTCTAAAGCAACTCATTTGGGATGTGTCCTTTGTTAAATTAACAGTTCAAGCCCCAAAGACTGCTGATACACTGTTGAAGACCTGGATATCAGTTCCCTCTTTTGTGGGATTTGAAAACAGGGTAAGCACAAAAATCTGCACTGAGAAAACAGATTGTTGATATTTGCATTTCTGATTTTTCTCAGATGAAAAATCAGAGGACTGAATAAAATATCAAGAGTAAAATTGATTTATTTTACAAATGCTGAATATCAAGTCACAACTTTTAGCTTTTAGCTTCTTTGCATTATTCTTGAAACTTGTTTCTATATTTGTTGGCTAACTGAAGCAATGATAAATTCCATTTAAAAATATTTTGTATAACTGTTAAGGCAATCAGCACAGTGGCATTTTCTGATGCAATGGATGTATTACATTTTTAATTTCATTAACTGCAATTTAGAGGCCAATGAGCTAAAGAAGCAGGGCAGCAGCTTGATATAAGTCACCTTCGTGTTTTCTACTCTTACAGTGATGAACAAATTAAATCTGCTGCTTTAAGTGTTGTCTCAGACAACTTAGTGGTAAAGGCCTGACTATAAGCTCCCTGGATATCAAACTTTCCACTAATTCTCTTTGGTTGCTTACAGCTATTCTCTGACTGTAGATTAGATAAGTAAATGACAACAGTAAATTAAAAAGGACAAACTAGTGTTTCAAGTTCTGATCTACAAGATTTTTTCTTTCAAAATAAAGACAATTTTTCACACATTGACTGTTTGTCGAATTGGTTGTTTGTCTCTCTGTGTCAGCCCTGTGTTTGGATGGCAACCAGTCTAGCGTTTACCCTGACTTTTGCCCAATGTCAGCTGGGATAGGCTCAAGCCTCCCAAGAGCCCAAAAGGATTAAGTGGTATAGTTAACTGATGAATGCATCTCAGAACCAAAATTCTCCATTTCAGAGTATTGTTAAGATTCACTCACTGTAACCACGAAAGCAACTAATATGTGTTGAAGGACGTATTGGTCGTAATTTTTGCATCTGTCATCTCTCTAAATGTGGTTGTTAAAAACACAAGTGGCTGATTTGTACTTGAGCCCAGGATTAGCATGATGTGCCTACCACAAGCCATGAAGTGCTCCACATGGGTTGTGCACTTTGAAGGAGGTATTCACTATGTGTTCTGCTAATTAGCAGAGATTTGAAAATAAACTAATTTTCCTTTCATGAGATCATATGAGCCATGGGTACTCACATAGACACAGAGAATAAGACGAAAGACAGAGGAAGAGTGAAGTGATGTTCATGCATGATTTGATCATCACTTCTAATTGGAGGATAATTTTCATGAAGTCTTTTGAATAACTGACAGCATCTGTCCTCCACTCGTGTCCGTCTCTACAACTCTTTCCCTGTGTTACTCTGTGTTTTAAAAAGATGCCCTCGGCAGGAGAAAGAGAGTGATTGGAGGGTATGCTGGGAGTTTTGCTGATATTCCAGGTATTTTAAGCTTTTGGGTCCATATGGACGTAATGGACTTATTCTCAAGCAGTTCTTGTCTCTCTAATTAGTGATCCCCCCTCGAGCCGTAACAAGGGCACTGACGAGAGAGGCTTTTTTCCAATGATAATGTGAATGGATACCTGCAGGGGGAGATTTCTGCACTGTTCCTCATCCTGTCAGCCTCTCTGGGTAACACTGGGGCTTAATGAACCTGAAAACAAGACACTGTGTGTGGTGAAAGAAGTGTGTGTGAGTGTGTGTGTATCAAATCCAGATGGGTACTGTGCTGTATCTTAGAGCTGGCTGTGGTTTATTTAAAAATACATTGTGTTTCTGGTGAGAGATGTGCCCTCTGTCATGATGATGTAGTCAGTTATTTGTCTGTATGCATACAATTTTCAGAAGCTGTATACAGCCGGAGAAACAGTTGTCTGCATATTGCTACATCAGCACAGGCACAGTTTTAGGTGTGTCAAGTCAAACTATGAGTGCACCTCAAGGATAGTACAAAAACCTGAGGAACTTTGTTTTCCTAGGACTTGTTTTTTCTGTACACCTCCAAAGTTTAAAAAAGATTGGATGAAGTGGCCAGGGTTTCTTTTTTTCTTTTTTTTTTTTTTTTTCTTTTTTTTAAGAATGGGGATATATTATGGCTGAAATTTGTGCATTCACGTTGACTTGAACATCTCAGCTTTGATCATTTTTAAAGTACACTGTTTTGTGAACATCATTTCCCAATTTCAGAAGGCAGGACGAGCCCTCATCCTGAATTTCAAAAACCCAATTTTGCTTCCTGAAGAGCTCCAAAAGTTAATGGAAGGCTATAGAACAAAGTTTTTAGGGCTTTCCCCTACGTGATTTTTGCCTCAAACTGGATTTTACTCCACTCCAGCATTTGGGTTTCCATCAGGGATCATTAATTGTACTAAGGCTGTCACTTTTCCCAAAAATCAAATCGATTTTTAGGCACGTATGCTAATAACCAAAGATATTTGAACACCCCCTGCTGGTCTGCCTGCAATATAGACACAAGGCATTCCATTAGGTCATTTTACTATTTACCTGCCGAGGCTGGGATGGCCTTTTTACATGCCTCTGGTGCCTCTGGGGAGCATATCACAAAGGACGTGGTGGCATGGGGCTGAGCACTTGGTGAGGCACGACTGGACTGCAGTGGGTGGAAAGCTGGCAAATGGGCCTGCAGATTTGTCATGGATTAGGAGTGGGGCCAGCTGCTTTGCACATTGTTGACACACAGCCTGGTCTCGTTTTTTATTTCGCCATTGGTGGTGTTGAGCCAAAGTGTTTCCATGGAGTGGCCTTAACTGTTTTTCTCAGTCTACTTCCTGTTGAGGTCAAGAGAGCAATGGACAGTCAGCTTCAAAGGGAATGCCTTTGGTTAAAACGATGATTTTGATTTTGATGATCTAATGATTTTATATTCAGAGGTTTATATTCAGTTTCAGTTTGGATTTTACCCACATACTCAAACAGAAACTTAAATATCAAGAGTAAGATGACGTCCTAACCTTGTACCTGGCACAGTTTTGTGTATCTCCTCCAGCGAGATTCCAAGCGAGCTGAGATGAGTGAAGACCAGCGCTGGAAAGTAGCACCTACCACCAGCCACATGCTTGTGTTTATGCTAAGTGTGTGGAGAATTAGCTAAGCCTGCTACCACTGCAGCAGGCTAAATAAGCATAGTCACAGGGTGAATTAACAACATCAAATATTTATTGCTATTCCCTGCTTGTCCTGCTCTTAATTTATGTTACATGTTTACTGACTACAGGACTCTGCCTCCTCGTGTCAGAGCAGATACTACTATTCACAGCAGACTATGTGATTGAATAACTGAACTGTTTTTGAACAGATGAGTTTCTTGTATTGAAATCAAGAAAGTAAAAAAAAAGATGTTAATACTTGGCTGTGACTGTGGCTCATTGTCAAAGTAGCACCTATAATTACTGTTTCTTTCTATAGAGTCGTTGTCAGTCACCACTGATTGTTACTCCAAAGAAGCCTAGTTTATTTAATGAAAAAGATATTATATATGATATTATATTTGAGAATCAGAAACAAGAAAGGAACCAGTTAATAAGTTGTTGAAGTGCCTTTATTTTCAATAGTCATTTATATAAAATGGGTTGTTTTCAGGCACAACATGACACTACTGAAGTTAAACAACAATGAAAATTTAATCACAGAAGTGAACTAGATATTCCTAAATAATTAAAGCCATTATAATAATATTATATGGCATGCCACA
>JBAMNC010000259.1:600000-822408 GCA_037902135.1 Cetoscarus ocellatus
TGTCAGTAACACAAGCAATTGCATAAATGAACAATGCTTACATATAGACGTGTCCACCTGCTCTGCTATCGCCTGTAGCCCTCTGGTCTTGTCCTCTTCTTTACATCTCTTTGCGATATTTCTCAACAACAGCGGATATCGAGTTAGCCTCTGAAGCGGCGCCACCAACAGGTCACGCAGTTGCAGCCTCCGACACTGTTCATTCCTCTCGCACCACTTTGGAGAAAAAAGGGGAGAGAAACGGGATGGGGTGAGAAAAGAGAAAAGAGGAGGAGGTCAGAGAGGTGAAAGCTTGTCACAGTGTTTGCTAGAACCAAGGGGGGGATGGGCGACAAAAAGCAAAACACCATAAAAGCCCAACAAACAAGTCAATGTGAAAAAAAGGTGACAGGAGCATCATAACCTTAGATTCTCTTCATGTGAGGGTGAACTGGATGTTTAGGGGTGAAATGTCTGTGTGTGCGTTCTTTAACACTTGGCACTCTCTCTCATTGAAAAGGTACATAGCGTCCTCGTCACTGCTCTCACTTCCACCTCCTATACCTTCACATAGGATCCAAAGTCCTCCCGTGGCTTCAGGCTGTCCAGATAAAGCAGAGCGGCGGAGTAGTTGAGGCAGTATTTCTGTAGGCAGTGACATACGCTCTCCTTAAAAGCCTGCCAACAGAAAAGAGTGTCATAAAACATCAGAAGGCAAAATGACTGGTCATATGAACCAGACTGTGATTAACTGTCCAAAAAAAGACAAGATGGTTAAATATGAGTTCAGGCATAAAAAACAGTGTACAAACTAATGAAGTAGAATAATTTTATTTACCTACTTATATTTTATGGCAAAGTGTGCATTAGTTACCAAGTGCATTTTTACTTTATTTCCTATGTTTGATGTTCGCTAACAGTAGAAGAAAATAAATAAATAAATTTCCAGGACAATTGGACTCCCTTTTTTAGATTGATTTTTGTAAATCTTACTTATCTAGGTATTTATTTTTCATTATTTTTATGTATGCTTAGTTTTTATTTTGCCCCAAAGTTGATGTCCATTGATCACAACCTCATTGCTGGCAGCTACTGATGTATTGAACTGAGTGCAACCAGTACATGCATATATTTAAGATGAATAATATTTTGTTATGGACATTCAAGATTATATTTTGGACAGTAAGACACTTTTGTGGCCAACGTTTACTTGTTTGTATGTTGTAATGTAGTGTTTGTTTGTTTGTTCAAAACTGAAAAGTTGATAAAAATATTGTATAGAAAAATAATAAGCATAATTTTCCAGAACTTTTTTCAGGACATCTGACTTTTTTTCCTCATTTTCCATGTGTTTTCCATGACTGGAAAATTGGTCAATCATTTTCCAGGTTTTCCAGGACGCGTGGGAACCCTGGAAAGTCTCCAGTCATAGTAACAGCCTCATTTTAGATGCATGAATGACAGATAAAAAAAGCCCCATTAAGAGCATTAATGTCAGCGAAAGGCCTTACAGATATCACATTAAGCATTAATAATACTTGGCTAATGTTAAACTACTGTCTATTGGCATAAAATAATTATAAGCAGTTGAATAACTCCAGCCATAAAATCTTTTAACTCATGGAAATATAAACACTGAAGGTCTATTTCTTTTAAAAGTATATCATGAAAAACAAAATCATCTTGTTTTTAAACATTGTAGTAAAACAATCACGGCTCAGTAGCATTTTTATGACATGAAATTTTACAACTGGCCTCCAACATACATTTCTGAAAGTGTGAGGTCATTCTTCAGTCTCTAAGGTCTTATCTCTAGGGAGTTTTACGGCAAAGCTAATAACAGACTGCTGTCAGACTCATCGTGTTGGCATATGTGTCCACATGTGTGTCCATGTGTGCGTCCCTCACTCGCCTTGCTCAGCAGCTCCAGCAGGGTGGGCCCGCCACCCTCGCTTATCAGCAGCATGTCCTTGATGACACGCAGGAGGTTGTTCAGGAAACCAAAGCTCACCTGTGACAGACAAAAAAAAACACCCTGTATCAAATGTCGCTGTTAACTGGACAACAGTCTCGTAACTCTGTCACTTAAGTAACAAAAGTGGAGCAGTACATACAAGGTACAGTACATAAAGAGAGTACAAAGAACTGCTTAACATGAGGTCTGTATGAGCTGCCAGGAGGTGTTTGATGCTTTTTATATTTTCTATACAAATATCTTATGAATACTTTACTAAACTGATCAAATGTTGGATAAGCTGTCTTTTTTTTAAAAAAACAAACTCTGGGTTTGTTTCTCCATCATTTTTGGTTGACAGAGTTTGCCTTAGGGAGCGGTGTTAAAGAAACAAATGTCTCCCTGTAACATGATGTAATGTGCAAACATCCACATGAGCCAAGTAAAGCAAAAATGAAAGTTTTTTTTAAAATAAGGTTGACTATTTACAGTATAAGAGATAAATGACAACATTACAGTGTTTTTGAGCACAGAAGACAAAGAAACAGAGGGAGAGGAAGGATTTTTCTCATGTTGGGGTTGTAGACAGGCCATGGGCACATCTCTCTATATAAAAAACATTAAAATTGTATTTTGCATAATGTATAATCACAGGGATTAAACAGCAAGTCTTCATTAAAATCTTATACTTCATATCTGTGGTTCTTAGAAAGTGAGCTAAGGCGGGCTAGGTCTAGGTGTGCCATGGGATTTTTTATGAACATACTTTACAGTTATAAGGAAAAACTTATGCCTGTTTAATTTCCTCAATCATTACTGGTGTTCAAGAATTTCCTTATTCCACTAAAAATTATTTTTTAAAAAAAAACCTTTAATGGTTTGCTGTTAATAGAATCATAGTGGGTTTTTTTTTTTGGTTACTTCCATTTATGCGTTCACCTGATTGTAAATTTGTGACCTGTAAGGTTTAAAAATATACAGCATGTTGCTGGATTTGTGAAATTTGACAAAAAATTTAAATTAGTTCTTATGAAATAAAGATTTTGAGAGTATACAGCTACTGGTCAAATGTTACAAAGCACTGATAAATAGAAATAGACATGAACAGACTGCTAAGGTGCTGTAACGTGACTTAAAAGGTCATCTTTAAAGGGTGTGAGTATGTTATGGAAGATAAGTTTGCAAACCACTGCTTTTTATGATCTATTTAGAGGCTACATTCCCTGTCCCTGCAGCATTTTTACTTTGTAAGGTTACATTAGGGTTAGACTATAGTGATAATTAATGTTAGTATTATGAGCAGATATTATAAGTTAAACTAGAAAGTATGAAGAACTGCAACTGAATGTGTTTCCACACCAATACTTAAAGGAAAGTTAAACATTGTGGTCTTCATTGTATTTTAATGAAATCTAAGCTGGTTCCTTTAGCAGCCTTAGGTGGGTGGGCTGGGGGGTGAAAAAGCATTTCTCCATTGAAGAGTGGGACAGAAAAAAATAAGAACCTCTGCTTTGACAGCACAGTTAGAAGTTTGGAACTAATTATAAAACAGCACAGTAGAAAACTCAGTATACAGTAACTCCTTACTAGAAACTGGAATTGATTAGGTTTTCTGATACCAATGCAATTGTTGATTCTGCTTATTGATCCCGATATCGATAGGAAAGGGAAGATCTACACAGATTTTCAGGGTTAACAATGTCAAACACATGACACTTCTGATATTTACAACACTACTGCATGGGAAAATACTACTGAGTTGCTGACGTTATCCTCACTACTTGAAATCACACTGGTCTTTATGTAGTTAGCATCATTTTGTGTAAAATTGAGCCAAAATTGAGATTGTTTTTGTTTCCTGTCTGCAATTATCATATCTTTGACAGCTTTGCTATTGTTTCAACAAACTGCCTCTGAAGAGACCATGGCATCCTTGATTTGTAAGACATAGCAAACAAAATTAAAGGAAGATGATTGTTAAGGATAAAAACAAATATTGTATTCTTGAGCAAGTTGTTCTTGATTCTCAACTGGAATTGGTTTTCAATTTATTTCCCCTTCCCTTATCATTCTAATGCAATTAAGATTTTTGGGTGGGAGAAAATCAATTAAGTATTACAACAATCCAATGTAAGGTTTATTAAAAACCCTTAGGAGACCAGAATTAACTAATATGGAAATGTTGTACTTGACTTACTAGCTACATGCTCAACAGTACTTTGCAAGGATGCATTGACAGGTTAGTGGGCCAGAGCATAAAAAACTGAGCAAACTGACATTAGATCTGGTAGGTGTCCAACTTGTTTACACAACAAGTGTGAATATTACTTCAGATGACAACAAGACTCGGAAAAACTCAATCCTGGATATTAAGATCAGTATAAATTGTGGATACAAGCCAAAAAAGACTTAAAAACTTGTCATCATGTATTAAACACTTTTAAAAAGACATTAAATTCTTAAAAACATAATGCAGTTTCAATTTTTTGCCTCAATTGTTGCTTAACTGATCACAGACCTCCATAACATTTTAGGACCCAATAGACACCCGGTTATCAATCTTGTATCTAAGTGCTGCATTTCAAACAAGGTTACCTTTTTTGTGCTGTTAATAATATTTACATGTCGCACCATAAACTAGCCAGCCACGGTATCACATTTGCATGATACTCACCAGGCAGAGTTCATTGAGGTTTGCAAACAGCCTCCAGGAGTCAACATCAGTCAGGCAGTTCCTCATCTGCAGGTTTGTGAGCGTAGCCAAAAACACCTGAAAGTCACAATAAAGTCAAAGAGAGAATGGACTCAGGCTATCTGCTGTGCTAGTATTGAATTTCTAATCCACTGATGTAAAGAAAGGAAAAGTAAAAGACTTTCACACTGACAGGAATTCAGTGACAGGCACAAAGAAGCAGGTGTAGAGTTTCCTTTGGGTTTGGTCTGTTTGTTTGTGGTCCTACCTGTGTGTACATGTGAGTAGGGATGGGAATTTAAAGTATTTTTTGGATAACAATGCCATTTCAAATTCTGCTGATCAATACAAGCTCTGATAAAATCTCTTCTAGGTTCTGGTGGAGTTCCCAAGTTTTCTGTATCAACAATGTCAAACATATTGCATTACTGATATTTGATGTTTCAGACACTGCACTGTCAGGCTGCATCAACATCATCTTGTGTAAAATTAAGCCACACTTCGGACCACTTCAGTCTTCTGTCCAACCTAATTAATTTATTGATTCTTTGGTTGTTATTAGCCAGCCTGCCTCTGGCAAGAGAGTGACATAATTGTTTTGTAAGTCACGTGGAACCAAAGGGAAGGCATTAATGAGGGGAATGATAAGCATAAAGGCAAATTATAATGAGGCCTCAATCTAACTGAAACTGTTTCTCAACAGGAAGCCTGTTCTTGATTTCCATCCCTACATTTGCGTGAGCATTATTTGACATTTGCATGGACACTCACCTCTTTGAGCACCATCAGCTGATCCAGGAAGTAGACACACTCACTAGTGAAAAGCTCCCAGATGGCTTCCTGCCTCTTAAAGCCCTGAGGGTCAGAGTCTGCGCTCACCTGGGAGGACTGGTCCCGCAGGAACTCTGCCAAAGAAAAGTCCTAAACACAGACAACAAAAATTAAAAATAAAAGGATTACACAAGGGAAAAAAAGATTAAAAACAACACCATGACTTTTAATCACAGCTCAGAAAGATTGTCTTCCATGCAAACCTTATTTAATGTGGCTGTTAAGTTCCAACCACCATTTGTCACACTAAGGCATTTGTCAGTTTGTTTTTACATGTGTGTAGGTTTGACCTGACTGGTTTCTTCCTCGAATTTCTGGTTCTTTCACAACTTGTGTCATGTCATCGTTGCAGGAGCTTCCCTAACCGGTGTCCTGTTATTCCTGAGTCACTTGTTAAGCACACTGCACTCTATTTGGTTTGGAAATCTGAATCTCTATGTTGTTTGAGCGCTGACATAAGAAGCTGCTGCAGAACCAACACAAAGATTTAAAAGACAAATAGACTGTTGTCATTTTTTACCTTATACCTCTGAAGGTCAGAGTTCCTCCAGTCCTGAATTTGTGACGGTGAGAGAATTTTTTCCACATCTGATGCTGTGCACATCTGCAGCTTCCCTTTAGTCTGACAGGAAAAGGAAGAGAGGTACAAAAATTCTTCAGCCAGGTCACAAAAAAGGACTTTCAGTGATGAGTGTGTGTTGATCCAATGAAGGATGAATCCATCCATGCAATCTAACTAACCCAACAAGTTTGGCTCAAGTTCTGCATTTCAAGTGTTGACAAGTTTCAAAATAATGTTGACAAAGGCAAAAGAGGAACCACTTTGGGTAGCTTTAAGGGTCAGTGAACAATGTTCAAACAAATGCCCGGCTCTAACAGAGAAAAACATCAGAGCGAAGCTCAGGCACTAAATCACTACCAGAACCACATCACAACAACCGACACACAATAAACACATGAAAACACACTCACTGTGCTGCGCCTTGAAAAAGGCCACTTTGACTTCTTAGTATCTGTAAAAATCAAAAGCATAAAATAAGGATTAATCAATAAGAGACCACGTAAGAATCTGACCAATTGGATTAAAAGAAAAGCCTTTTTAGTACAAATATAAAACAGATTAGATTTGGGACTTACAGACTTACAACAATAACACAATTACTCACTCTTACTGTTTTCTTCCAAATATTAAATATTTTGTTCTGTCCTAAATAGCAACTTTGTGTTTAGCCTTTTATCTTTTGGACATGATTGTTGGTTTTATAACTAACACACACACACACACACACACACACACACACACACACACACACACACACACACAATGGTGATGGGCATCCTTTGAGGCAAAGGCACACAATGAATAACTGGACGAGGGGGAACTCTTCCAACCTGAGGCCAAAAACTGTGTAACAGCATTGCTTCCTTTAATCTGAGTTCCAAAGTCCGCAATTAACTTCAAACAAGCCCGTACATCACGTAGTGTCTTTTCAGAACAAGTAGGACAGTTACAAAATCAAAACAACAAATTTGAGCAATTGAGTTTGCATCTAAGATTAATGCTGGATTATGTACATAAAAAAGGGGTTAAAATGCAGTACATTTTAAGACCTTTTCAAGACCCCCCATAGACATTATAAGACTCCATTGCATCTTTGGTTACTTGGTTACATTACAGACAAATCTGGAAGTGCTTTGTACTGGTTGAACAATAGTACAGCTGAAATTTTTTTTTGTGATACTTCCCGTTCACTGCAACATTATTCAGGTATTAAGGTGGGATCAACACAAGAGGTTATGAGTTGAGTAAAAACTCCAATGCAGGGGTAATTAAGAGAAAAAGCTTTCAACCAATGAAATAAACAACTGAATAAAAAAGTGTAAAACTTGAAAAAGGGCCTGCTCTGAATAGTCAGTGTTCTGGGAAAGGCTGTAGGGAGCTGGTTTATGGAGAGTCATAAACTTCCTTGGGGAACTGATGTGAATCATATCTTATTATTACCTCTGCCACAGAGGTTATGTTTTTGCTGGTGCTTGTCTGTTTGTCTGTCTGCCTGTGTGCCAGATGACTCAAAAAGTTATCATTAGATTTTGATGGTGATCCAAATCCAGATCCGTATCCAGCAATTTTTTTAAATGACCTGTTTAACATTGCAAGATTGGACAGATTTCCATGTTCACTAATAAACTCAAACTAACAATGTCAGAAATGCTTTGAAAAATCTATAGAGATATATGACCTGTGGAGTCCTGAAAACCATAGTTAAGTCTGGATACAGATCAAGATCCAGAGTAAATGCCTTAGTGGAGGTTTGTGCTCTTTGAGCACTTATAGTCATATCGTATTTGTTTTTATCAATGCTGTGCACAGATGTTTAGACCACAGGAGACGGAGTTAAAAGGTGGAAAATGGGTCCGATATGTCTCATTTAAAAATATTTATTTTTCTTGTCAGGGAGACAAAAAGTTGAGTTAACCATGTTGCAGGGGACCATGCTTTAAATAAAACAATGATTAGAAACTGTTTATTGCATATGATTTTGTTGTTTTATTTATTTATTTGTCTTTAATAATGGTTTTTAATGTATTGCTCTGCTTTTAGTATTGCAATACTGTGTGGAATATTGTATCATCGCCCCTATATCAGGATATATATCACAGATTCTTGCCAATCACATCCCCTACAAGTAAAGGCTGTTAAATAAAATATACAGATGTAAGTGTACCCTGGGCCCCATTAAAAAAAAGTATATAAATGAACAGTGATCCTATGATTTGTTTAAATCCTTTGATGTGTTTAAAACATGTTGCTCCAACTGGCATAAGAACATTTAAGGACAGACTGGATATGGTATCAGGACAGTTTAACTATTCGATTCATGAAAAAGCTAATCTTAAATCAGGGGATGTACTCCCGACCCTCTGGTGGAACAGAGGCTATATCTGCCACTTACTTCAGAAAGGAATACAAACTAAAAGCAACAGCATGCAACTTTTCCACCTTAAAATATTTGATTCAATAACTTTCAGCAGTGAGGATGGTCTCTATTCCATATGCACAGAACGCCAGAGCCACTTGTTCATTGCTCAATGTAATTTGGCTGTGGGCCACAGTTCTCCTGCAAGATGTACACAAGGCTTAAACTACACTAGTTTACATGCCAGCCTTAAGCTAAAAAGAAGCTAGTAAGCCCTTTTCAGTGATGCTTGAGAAAATAGCTGAGGCAAAGGGACAGAGGACAGTGGCTGGGCAAGAAGCTGGGCACACACACAGAAAATAGAGGTTTTTACCAGAGAAGTTTGAACCATTTAAAATGTCTGCTGCTCCATTGGAAACAAAAAGATCTCCTGGTGAAACGTCCAATCCCGGAAGGCTGACCACCACAGAGCTCCGCCTCCTCTCGTGAAGCCTGAAAGGAGCAGCAAACAGGTGAAAATCTTATTTTGATGTAACATTTTATTTTTCTAGTGGGTTGAAAAGTCGTGCATTACTTCCTCAAAAGCTACCTCAAATTCCCTGCCTCTGTGTTTTAGTGTAGTACTCTGCAAAAAGAGTGGATGTGGAGAGAGCCACAGGAAATAAGGGAATTCCTTCTGTCATTTTACATGTTTGAAATGCCACTGAAAAACCAGCAACAGATTGGGACTAACATGAGCATCAGAAATTAAAAAATGCTGAGTGTTGTTTGTCTGGATCATAAATGCTGATTAAAGGATCACCCTGATTTTAAGGGGGGCAGCTTTAAGTGTGTGTCAGTCATAATCCTCTTGGTCTCCTTCACACTATTACTAACTGAGGCTTTATAATGGTTGGAAAAACACAGGCCTGCCTTTTAGCCTGTGGGTAAGCTCCAGCAGCCACTGTTCTCAAGTGTTTTGACTTATCCTCTGCTGTTGTACTCCAGGGATTACTGCTTAGACTACAAATGTACATTCATTTGTTGAAACTACAGTCAAAGTCCTGTTTATTCAGTTCTGACTGAGATCACAAAAGACACTATCTGTTAAATGTTTCCTCTTGTTGCGAGAATAAATGGATTGAAAAGATTGTTAAACTTGATTTGCAACTTTCTGACTCACAATCACAATCCAACAACAACAAAATGATTCCAGTCAACAGTCAGCAGAAATAATCATGCAGCAACCAGACAGGCTGGTTTAACTGATGGGAAGGTTCACTTTCAGCCTGGCTGACACTGATTGACAGCTGATCAGTGACCGGCATCAGCAGCTTTAGGTTTCACTTATGCAACATTTCAGGGTCTGGCATAAAAGAGAAGCAATTAGAAGAAAATATTATCCCAAGGACAGAGATAATAACACATCATCGTAACAACATTGTAAGATGATATCACTGCATCAAGTGAGCCAAATTCCTATTTTTACAAGCAGCCAAATTATTGTGCTAGTCTGACTCATAAAACTGCACTTAATATACATGTTAGCATGTTCTTCAAACTGAAATCCCCTGAGTCAAATTTGCCAAAGTCAAACTAACCTTGTGGCTTGAGAGTGATTTTTTAGCATGCATACACTTCAACTGGATGAGAGTGGAATGAGTTCATGCTTTAGTCTCTGACTCTGACCTGTAAGTTGAAAAGCCAGCTTCTATCCAACAAAATGGTAAGGCAGTGGTTTTCAAACTTTCTTTGCTCAAGGCACACCTCTATCAACTGCAGAACCCTTCAAGTCTTTGTTTAAAAACAGAATTTACAATTGTATAACTGAATGATTGTACACAAATTTCTAATGTAGTGAATTCAAAACTCATGCATTAGCTGCTAGTTGTAAGTCATGATTATATTCTCTGGACTTGCCTGCTTCACCACACAATTTGAGAACAACCTTGACATGGTACCTATGGGGCGGAGGTCCCAGGGTGTGTTTCTGCTCTTTAACAACATTCATTAGCTGTATCAGCTGATTTATTCTATAAAGATTCTCAATTGATATGTGGAAATCTGGACACTTCACTTTATATCACATAATCACAGCAGGTGAGCTGCATGTGTGAGACAGCAGTAGGGATGGGAATAATACAATTTCACTGATATCAGTGCCAACATTAATCCTACCTTATATCCAATTCTGTTTCAATTCCTTTGTCAATTTCAATGTGTTTTCTATATGGCAAAAAGTTGGCCTCCACAGGTTTTCTGTGTCAACATCACCGAACACATGGCATTCCTAATATTTAATGGCTTGCTGCATTAAAAAAATGTTTCAGCTTGTTGCTGTTGTTTCCATCTTTGCTTTAAATCACACAGTTGCTTATTGCACTGTTGGTGTCATGAAGTATGATTAACCTTCCTCCTGTGTTAGGGTCAATACGACCCATTTTAGGTTTTAAATGCATAAAAGAACCACTTAATATTTGTGTACTGCATCAAGGCTTTATTACCTCTATTTAAACAAAAAAAGAAAAGAAAAAATAAAAACAACAAATTGTAAGTGCTCTTTTGAAATAGTGTCATCTGTGTTGTTAGGGTTGGTTTAGACCCAGTTATAAAAAATAAGATTATAAAGCAATAATTAGAGCCAAAACTGAAATCATGGTGCATCTATGAAGATAAACAGATAAATGTTCATAAATGTTCACAAATACTCATGCTCAGAAAGTTCTCTTGCTTAAAAATACTTTTTTGTCTTTTTCTTTAAGTAAATATATATGGGTCGAAACTGACCTGTCACACCAGATGTTACTATAATTAATAATATTAGAATGGAAAAATGTATATACATATTCCTCTGCAATATGTGTTCTAACACCCCCTAGTAATAGTGAGGTAACAATACAACCTCTTATTTATTTATATGATTCTCCTGAGGTTCATTTTACATTTTTTATTTAAATCAACGGGTTTACAGACAAAGAAAGGCCCAAAGGCCCACAGCAAAGATTTCAAAATCAATATTTTCATGGATAATGAAGCCTAACAAGGTAACCAAGAGATAAGGAAATAAATGCACGCTAAAGAATTGTTTTTAGTGTAATTTACAGCTGATTTAAGGCATGGGTGAAAACTGACCTTGGCGTGGAGCATGTATAGAGAAAGCTAACACAGTACAAGGGTTAAGTCACACTTTGACTGACTGTGTCCTGTCTGTCATGATTACGTACTCAGTTGTTGTTCACGCTGACCTCCTCCCACTTCATTGTTTTGCAATGCACACAGAACAAATTGGGAGAGCTGATGAGGGACTTACTAAGCATTAAGGCAATGTATTTGACCTTTAAACTACCTGGAACCAATTCCAGTTCTTGATTCCCATCCCTAAACAGCATTCAAGCCTTCATTTCTAACATGACTCATTGCGCTTAAACTCCTGTTTTGAGGAGAGGGGGACGTACAAGCGGATGACGTCTCAGTTGTGTGCACAGATGGTGATGTATATAAACCTAAAAATTGGCGTAGAGGAGGTGGCATTGTTGAGGTACAGTGTTTATCCCAGTTGTACCAAAAGTAAAGCATAGTGTTAACCAACATTCAAAGCTCTGAGGTTCACCTTTGGTTTCACTGTATGACATACTATCAGTTGGCTGCTGTCAAACATAACTAACAAGGCCGACAGAAGGAGGGTTTAAATTAAGTAAGCAATAGAGCTCACCCAACTCCTTACCCTTACCCTCCATCCATGAATTGATTAACCTCCATGAATATCATGACAAGTCCAGCTGGACTGTCCTATTGAGCCATTGCCAAACAGTAGCACAACTTTACTGTTAATGAACGGACAGGTTTTGTGTCAACAATGTCAAACACAAGGCACAGTTTACATTTAATGCCATGTCAACAAATATTCTGGCATGTTGCTGGTGTTTCCATTTTTGCTTAAATCCACACAGATATTGCACACTGAACTGTTGTGATTCACTTTGTAACACAACCATCCACATTTTAGACCATTTTTGTCTCCATAATCTTTCAATGATAAACCTTGACTCCTTTGTTGTCGTTTGTGCTGACTGTCTCAAGTGGAACGTAGTCGAAGGCATTGTTAATTGTTGAAGGCAAATGGCATTGATTCCTCAAGTCGGCTTAAAAGGATGCTCAGCTAGAACTGGTTCTTGATTTCCATTCCTGATCAGAACATGACCAGAACATGAATGAGAACAAAAACAAGTGAGGCAAGGGAACAAATAAAGGCCAACATCCTTGTTTAGAAAAATTACACAACAAAGTGGAGCAGGAGTACAAGCAAGGAGAACAACACTTGTCTATTGTTCCTGTATACTCCATTCGAACGAAAGAACTTTCCTCCTCTTACAGATTATAATTTCCCCTCAAACAGAAACTGCATTGCTGCTGAGTCAAAACTGTTGCACAAGCAGGAAAATTCAGATGCACATGTAGGGCACATGGCTACAGGAACACCCTGTACAGCGATAAGTTGGACTACTATTGTCAGACCATGAAAGCACCAACTGTTCACTGCCCTCACTGGAAGGGTCTCCGTTTGTCTTCGAAAACTGATACACCCCCCTCCCCTCAGCTCTCCTGATCGATGTATAGGCAGTCGGTGCTGAATTGGCAGTAAAACAGACAACACTGAGGTGCAGCACCTGAGCGCTGGATGGGATTCGTGGCTAATGGGACGGTAAGAAAGGCACGATTTGGCCTAAACCAGGTCAGTGCCTCCTTGCAGCTCATTCCACAGCATCCTCACAATGGCATCCTGTTGCTTTGTGAGGGCTCAGAAAGCTTCCTCTGTGTGTGCCTCTCTGCCACCAAGAGCACTTGTAAAAATGGCTGTTTTGTTCCAGCACAAGAGAAATAATGATGCCCCCAAAAACAAAACTGTCCTGACCAATGGCTCACAGGGCCCTGTTCACTGTAAGAGGCACAGTGCCAGGGTGTAATTACAGGGACAATAGCTGCCTAATTATCCAGTGAGAGGAAGAGCCCTGCAGCCCATTAGGAGGGGTGTGGGTGGCAGTGAGAGAAAGCCTTAATGAGGGCTTGTCTAGCCCATACATAACCATGGGACTCTCAAAACTTAACTTGCCGAGCTGATGCTCTGTTAACAAAGACATGAATGACAATGAATGCACAATGGGGCTCCTTAAAGCAAACATCAAATCATGCTGGCTCATGGCGTGGCACTTGTGATGCTGCAGTGACATGCTATACCTTAGATAAGTCCTGTCAATGATAACTGAGGCTGGGCAATATGGCGCGTTTATTAGATATGTCAATACTTAATACTAAAAGGTAAGACACTGCTATACATATCAATATGCTTTTTGTTGATTCACAAGATAAAGGGTGTTTGGCTCCATGGTTTGTGACAGATTTTGTACATAGTGAGGTCCATCTCTAATAACTTGCATTCTGGGGCGCAGTGATGTTCCTTTAGACAAGTGTAGGTGTGCCACTGGAATATGTGCAGCCTCAAGCTCTTTATACAACTATTCAACATCATTCAAACAAGTTTCATGTACTCTGCAGTACATATGCAGCTGAAAAATTTAGCAAATGTTTTGTTTTAGCAAATATTAGTGCCCATGGCCTGTCCACAAACCCCTCCAACCTGAGCTAAATCCCTCCTCGTTCTCTGCTAGGGTTAAACAAATATGTGGAAAATCACAATCCTGATTACTCTGATTGAGACTGATCTGGATTATGTAACACAATTAACCATTGGTTTTACATCTGTACTTTACTGAAATAAAAACTTGATTAACTGGCCAGCCCTATGCTCTGCTGATTTCTTTATCTCTCAGAAAATTTGAACCGCTCCCTTTAATGATGCTAACAGGAGATATGCCACATCCCCAGATAAGAGACAATCCCTGAACCATGTGTTTGTATAGCCCACAGATGGCTCCAGTGACAGTAACATGCCTAGCCATGTCTGTGCAGTTCAGTAAACATTAGAGCACAGCACCAGAAAGCATCTGCCTCATCCACTTCTTTGGAGAGGCATAGTCAGACACAGCTCATTAGGGTTTACACTAAAACAGCTTGTACAGAGCAGGGCTGAACAGAAGGGTTTAGGAGCATGCCAAAGCCAAATAAAGGCAGATATCTTGGCAAGAAACTTTTAAAATATATTTTCTTGGAATATCCTGAACCCTTGTAAACCTTTTAAAAGGAAGTATAATATGTGACATTTTTAATCAATTACTGAATCACCGGATGCAAATAAAATTTATGCACTCATAAAAGATACTGTATCACATGTTTAAGACACCGTTATGCATTTGGCCTGATTTAAGGTGTGTCTAAGGCCAAAAACGTTTGAAAACCTCTGATCTATTTGTAATGCTTTGACTAAGATTTACAATATTATGATTCATGGTCCATGTTGACATTTGCTATTGGCTTTTATTAAACGTGCTTGTGGTCTTTTGTTTTGCATTCAACCCATTAGGACTGAACCTAAACCTGCCTTAATTTTGCTATAAAATCTTGAGACAAATTAACTGTACTGCCATTCAGTTAAATTTTTGGTGACCAGACATCCTAAGCTCACTATGGAAATTGGAGATTTATCTATTTTCCCCCACTGACGTTCAATTTTTTCTGTCACAGGAAAAGTTTGACTACATTCCTGACATGCAAACATGACCTGATAAAGATGAAAGTAAAAGTCCTGTGCACAGGGCATGCAGACAACATGCAAATCAATTCAAGGTCCACTCACCTGTTCAGCTCTCTCTCTTTCTGAAAATAAGAGGAAAAAGCTGCATCAGTCAGTGCAAACACTTTCAACATTGTCACATCATGTCCTTTGTGCCTGCATTAGTAAACGTAGGTCTACACGGATTTGAAGTGATCATGTAAATCAAATCAAGATGAAGCAGAAGTATTAAGATGCTAATATCTCCCTTCTCCCCTTATGTTTCTGAAAGTGTAATAATACTATCATATGCCATACATGCAGTGCAGTGTGTTAGCTGTCTCACTGTACAGCGAGCAATAAAGCGAAGCCACACAGGCCTCCTCCAGCTAACAATACCACTATATCACTTTCAAAGACACTCAAATTTGAATCAGTGTTTTAAGTGGCTGTGCGGACTCAAAGCCTCTGATATCTGAGGAGAATGTTGGGACTCTATTGAGAATGTGCTCTCTTGAATACAGCGAGCTGATGAATAGATCTCCCCATTATCTTTTTCCATCGCTCACTGACCCCTCCATTATTGGGTGACTGCTGACTGCGTTGAGTGGGGGCCCAAGGAGAGCACTTCCCAGGGCTCTGTGGGCAGTGGGCTTGGTCGGAGCTGTCAGTGCATGTAACTGCTGATTCATTTGCTGTCAAAGCTTGTATTGTGAGTAACCACCGCAGGAGGCAAGGCCCAATGAGGGAGCAAAGGTTTTCGGCAAGGAAGGAATGTGTAACCTTTTAATTTATAGATTAAAAAATGTTCATTAGACTTCACTGCATGATTCATTCTGATGGTGGGAAGAGGTTTGCAGAGAGATTGCCAAAAATTTTGATAATTTTTGATGCCACGTGTTTAGGAACGATCCATTATCTTTTACTTTATAGTATATAAAACTACTATATACCAATAGTGCATGACAACACTGGCACGGTATTGGCATCGGCAGACAGTAGTTTAAAAATGATCAGTTTTGGCATAAATACAATTTTTTAATAGTTATAACCAATATATTGACTATACAGACGCATGTTGCTCATTGTTTTTTTGTCATAAATCTCCGCAGTTGGTCATCCCCCACATCTGTGGGTTCATGTTTAAACCAATAAAACAAATCCAACGAATCACTAGTTAAAACACATTTGACATATAATAAGCAGTTAATCCAATTAATTGTTTTCTTTGACTTTAATGTCTTCATAAAAAATATATTTTCTAAAAGGAATCCTTTGTTACACTGACAGGAGAGACTTGAGGAGGTGTACAAAAAGAAATTGTAAGTAGATGGTTTTGGTATGAGCTAAAAATTAGTCAGGAAACATCAGCATGTCAGATATCTGCAAAAAATCATTAACATATAAAAAGTACCAAACCTATAAGGGAATTTAAGACATAAAGTGATATTTTAAGTACCTATGCAGTGTTCTTTCTCCAAACCAGGACAGGATATTTGTTCAGCTTAGACAGTGGGCATCTGCTTATTTGGCGATAAAATCCAAGAGCTGGAAAGTCGTGGTGAAGCTCAATTTGACTGGTACTGGGATGTTAATGATTAAACAAACCCTTTTGATTTAAAATGATCAAAAAACGTTTAAGGATCAAGAGGGGTTGCCACAACCTTGTAACAAATTCTGCAAGTTATCATTCTTCATTTTGGCCTGACCTCTTTAAACCAGGGGAGTTCCTCATGACTGGGGTCATTTGATCTTTCTTTTTTACCAGCAGGTACCCTTCAGTCATCTGCTTTGGCTCTCACTTCCTAAACTGACCTCAGGGTGAGCTGTGGCTTTGACTGCGCTTCACTTACAGTGATAGTTGGCCATTTTTTAAGTGGAGTTGAATTAGATTAATGTCAGTAGTTACTTAATTCGCTACATCTCTGTGGAGAGAACTGTCATGGAAGCTTGGCTGAACATTACTGCGAAAGGCGTCAAAAGCTGTGCAATTAAGTCAAATTTTGGTCAACTAAAAAAGTGCAGGATTGGGGTGATTGTACCCTGCATTGGACGCATTTACAACGTTCCTCTTTCCTACAAACAAATCTTTCTTTAGGTGCTTATTTTCTTCAGCAAAATGACAGTAGCCTATGGTAGGTGTTGATGTGCTACCAAAACGAAGAGGTTTGCTAGCGTAAAAAGTTAGGTGTTGAAAATTTGTCCAACACTACAGATGTGTATAAACAAGAATCTGATGATACAGTGCTTAGTACAGAACAGGGGGTGATGAACATGCACTGTATCGTAATCATATAAGTAGGGTGGTAGGTCACATTTTTTCTAACAAATAGTCTTATGCTATGATGCAATGATGCCCCCTCTCTGCCAGGGCAATAATGCGCAATACCATTCTAAGTTACTCTCTATTTTTATATATTTATATTTTTTTATACTTCAACATATCTAATATTCTTTTGATGCAAGTACTGTGAGCCATGGCAACGAAATTTCGTCCAATATGTGCACTGACAGTATGTTTATTGAATGACAATAAAGCAAGTCTAAGTCTAATTTAGAAAAAAAGTTATACTATAAAATCCCAAGATATTATTTGCATAAAATACTATTTTCAGTCAGCATTGTTAACATAAAGCACCATGGATAATCATGTATAATCTCTTAAGTCTTTGTGACAGAAATAATAAATGTAACAGCGAGACAGAAAGTAAAATGGCTGAATGCCACTGCCAACTAGTGGCCGAAGGCTGAACTAAAATACGAAACAAATCCTCTGTCTCTATATGCTACAAAATAAAATTATTAAACTATTGACTTCACACGATAAAATATCAAAACATTCTGTGGGTGCAACATGTTGCAACATATTAGTGAACTGATATTTTCCTACACCCCCACCCAACACAGTTTTTTGGTTTGTTTTCACCTAAAATTCACAGAACCACAGAGAAGTCTTGGCTCCCTCTGTGGCAACGTTCAGTCTTTCTTCTGTGCCTTTTCTCTCCTTAAAATAGCTTTACTGACCAACATCAGTGCTGCAAATGTATTAACTGCTAACATGTACCTCATACAACCTAACTTCAAAAATCCTTTACTACCCCTCTAAATTAAAGTGACAGCTCTTTTGGAGAAGAGGCAGAGCGCATGCTGTGCTATAAAGGGAGGGAGGATGTGCTCCATTTACCACATATGAAGAAACCTACAGACTAAATGAGCGCTGGGGCATGGTAATTGTTTAATCTTGATTATCTTGTTTTCATGATCGTGGGCGCCAAAAAAGTGGTTGAAATTAAAACTTGTGTCAGTGATTTCTTATTTGTTGTTGCCATTGTGTAGAAACAGGTTTTGATACCTTTTGAACTTAACTAGAATTGTATTGGAAGTTAAAAATCTAGTACTGGAGCCACAGATAGGGTCTTATAATGATTTGTGACAGCGTCTCCCACAGAAAACCACTCACCTTTAATTCAATTCCAGTAAATTCAAACTCCTCAGCACCAACAGGACAAGCACTGCTACATTCTTTCCTCTGGGGCACAATACAGTTGTCAAAAGTCTTTGATCTATATGATCTGGTTCTCTGTCGTCCAGATGATGAGTTGGTCTGACAGATTTCTCCATCAGACAGCGGGCTCGCTGCAAGAGGAGACCTGACTTTGTGTACTGGGGACAGGGGGTTCATCGGGGATGAAAAGCTCCCTGAGTTAGATGCCTCCTGAGTGCCCCCCATCCTGATGGTATCCCAAGTGTCCGACAATGGACGCCTAGTGCTCCTCATCCTCCTCAGGGTTGGAGATGTGGAGATGCGCCCCGGAGCTTGCCGGTCAAACTGGAAGAAAGGTGCTACCAAGCCATCAGGGTCCACCAGGGATGAGTGCCTCAGCTTGGAGTGTGTCCGTGTCAGGTCTATGTGCATTATGACCGGGCTGCTGGTCTGACTCTCCTTGTGCTCAAAGGTCTGTTCCCATTCCGTTTGTGTCTGTGCGTTTGCCACACCTGTCGTTTCCACTTCATTTTCAGCCCACTCGATGTAACTCCAGTCCAGCTTTTTCTCCACGTCCTGGTCTTTATCTTGTAGGATGACGTGCTTCAGCGCAGACATTATAACCTCAAAGGCATTGTAGTGCAGAGAAGATCAGAAAAACGTGTGGTTGAATGGTTTGGTTGCTTTGTCTCCTCAGGGTTAAGGTCAGATGATAATCCTTTAGCATTCCCACACTGTTCACCTCTTAGACTCCTGAGGGGGGTAGAAAATGTGTCAATATTCACAAAGAAAATGTACCTCCTAATCTCCAGAGAGGGGGTTTCACCCATGTTATGAGTGTCAATTAGAGGCAGAGTGGCTAAAAATATTAAGTTCTTGTATGAATAGTGTGGATTAATATGTCTGCATGTGGACCAAAAGTAACAGTTTGTGCTCCTTTATTATCATGAATATGTATTTTTACCTTAAGTTAAGTGTATTTTATGGTATTATACTTTGCTACATTTTGCTTAGCAGATGTCTTTGAATTAGAGAAGGTCAAAAACAGAGGGTCTATGCTAAGGCTGTCTGATTAAGAGAAAAATCTATAAATCAGGTTTAGTTTGATTGATCTTGATCTCAAAATTGTTGAACACAATCACTTAATCATTTTCCAACATCTCACTTCAATTCCTGTTTTGAAATGAAATACTCCTGACCACCAACAAACAAGTGACAAGGAACATTCTGCTGTAGGGAACTTAAACAAAACAAGCCGAACATGTCACGCAGCACAGTAATTATTTTGTATTGGTCATCTTGTTTGCATGACTGTAAACTTAAAAGGAAATTTAAACTTGAGTAATTGCCCAGCCCTAGCCCAAGCTTTTGATCAACTCTGGGATAAGTACTTTTGCTTTTTTTTTCAATTGTTTTTCAATGATACAAGTGCTAAAACAATGCTCTTGAACTGTGCTTCCGCCTTTCAGTTCCATAAACAGTACTGTTTGAGGAACAAAGAGCGATAAAAATGTGTACTCATGTTGTATCCCATGTAACAATGCCTCAGTTACCTGTCCTGTATTTTACTTTGGCTAGAGGAAAATATTGGACTGAGCAGGGAAGGCAGAGAAGGCTTCGCACTTTGGCTCTAAATTTTAGCGAATGGTACCTAAACGAAGTACGAATATCTGTATTGTGATTCAGTTCCATGGCCATTAAATGGTACCAGTGCCACATCATTTCCTGGCTTTGGTATCCAATCTTAATTTTATAAGGCAACCATTTATGTGTCTGGAAAATACAAAGAAGAAAAGAACAAGAAAAAAAAAACAGAATGGCAGTCATCTTGCATTGTCACAATACCAAAGGTTTTACTGTGATACTGAAAAAAGTTAGAGTATCACTATACTAGATACAAAATACTCGTTATTGATACCCCATGCTTAGTGGACCAGAAACATGCTGTCCACAAGGGTTGGTCAATAGAGAACAATGATTGTAAAAAAATACATTTACAGTTAAAGTCCATTGATTTATGATCAATTGTGTAAATGGGGAATGTATATTCATATATTTGGCCTTCCACCTTCAGTTAAATAATATTCATTCATAACTGTTATCCAAAAAGTGTATTCATACACTATGACTGATATATTAATTATCTAATCTTATAAGCCTATGTCATTACTCAGTGGTTATACTATGGGTCAAATGATATATACCGTAATATTCTTTACCAAGACAAAAAACATCTTGGCTCATCACACTCGTGCTTCTGTTGTTTTTTCAGTGTCCAGGAAAGTGTACTCAAAACACTCAGTATTCCTGGAACATTTTAATAAGATTCCTTTTACTTTAAGTGGAGTAAACCCATTAAACACTATCTACTTAACCCAAGTAGTTTTTAAATCAAAGTTAAGGATACTTTTACTTAAGTTCAATATTCTGTACTCTCCTTCACTTGTGTATTATAATCTAAGTAACTGTGCTTTACTTCAGTATAAGGGGTGGAAAGTAACTAATAACATATACTCAAGTTATTGTACTTAAGAACCTTTTTGCCTTATTGTACTGAGTAGTATTTTTGAAAAGCACTTTTCCTTTTAATTGAGTAATTTCTGTGGGGACTAATGCATATAGTTACATTCATCATAGCATCTGAGAAATGCAAAGCTTTTTATTGAGCATTGCCAAAGAAATGTAATCTAAGTACAGATAACTTCGGTAACATCACACTTTATACTGAAATAATACTGTTGCTCGCTGAATCAAGCCCCAAATGGACCCCTGAAAGATATCATATAATCAGTATTTTTTTTACATATTTACCCATTGACTTTTTTTCTTTTGCCATAGGTCAGTTCAGATCTAATTTCCCTTCTGGCAGTATCCCTGCCTTGAGGGTTATAAGGGATTTTCAAAGTAACTGGATTATCACTTTTATACCGAAATTAAAGCATATTATGTGCTTATGGAGTAAATAAAATCTTATTCTTAAGATGTTAAAGTAATACAACATGATTGTACACATTCCAAAAGCACACCTAGACTTGCTTCAAGGCACACTAGTGTTCCCAACCACAACATTTGATAACTATTGACCTAGAGTACTCTTTCTCCTCCTGGATATAATAATACTATTAACACGTTTACGGTCTTCAGTAATGGCATACTTTGACATTTAAAGCCTTAACAATGTGGCGACACAAAGAACCAGAGACCACGCACATTATTCCAACTCTCTGTCTATCGTCTGCTCCATCTTTATTCACTCAACAATACCGATTTTCGCTCTTTATATTGCATGAAAGTCTAAAAATGAAACTATCTGACATTTTCGCCACCCCTATTATCTTATTTCTTTATTCAAAGCCGCGCGAGCAGCCCGGCACATCCACGAGGCCACACAATAGGAGCTAATGTTCAAAGTTTACAGCGCTATTTACCTGTACCGAAAACCACCTGTGTAAGCGGACAAAAAGCGTGTGCGACACAGAAAACTCATTAAACTGTTATAACTGTGGTTTACTTACGTCCAGCGGTGCCTCGCGACGACTTGGGGCGGCTAAGGGTCACACCGAGGAGGAGAGAGGAGTACCGGGCGGGCTCACTGTGAACCTAACAGAGGGTGGAAGGAGGACTCCGGACGACGACTGACTTTGTTTTAAGTCAAAACACAAGTGCGAGGAAGGAACAGGTCTGTGTGGTGTGGACTGGAGGAGGGAGGAGACCCGAGTCACCGTCCCGAGCTCGAGCAAAGGTGCGACTGCCTCACTGCCAGCGCGAGAACATCACTACTCTGTTCCCTCTCTGTCAAGCACCCACCCTCTCGCTCTTTTCCTCCCTCTCTCTCTTTCAGTTCAAATCTATTTCCCTTTTTTTATATTGGCATGACGTTTGGCTACACCCGTTGTTAAAGCAAAATAAAATAAATTCCCCACATACAAATAACACCAGTAGGTAATAAACGATGTGACGATGTAATAATGATGTATGCTTGTAACTTAAGCATAACTTGTCCTGTGCTAATCAACAACGTTAAACAGAAACTTAGAAGAGTTTAAACTCTGGTATTGTCAAAATGTCAGCAATGGCAGAGTTAATTATAATTTGGATTGAGACAAAACCTTGACAATTTACTCTCAGTTGAAAAAAGACTTGGTGTCAAAAAAACAAGAGAAAAGGTGATAAATCAGTAAATCAAATCCATAGGTGTCACTGCAGGATCTTTAACTCTGGACTTTTCTCATTGAACTGTGAACTTTTAAAGTGACACTTGCAGAGTCAATCACACTGCCCGTTCCCCATTAATGGATAAAATACCAACAAGTGCAACCTACTACTGGGGTATCATGTATCAGATGGCAGTGTTAATATAGACTTAAAATTTAAGTAGTTAGAAACATGTCTGAGAGAGTGCATTCCCAACACAACATGAAAGTGTTAACCCAAAGTCACACTGTAAGGTGTTAGAAATTTTTAATTGTTAATTTCAAAAGAGTCAGCAATTAGAAGTAAGTTAAAGTACCAGCGCTCCAAAAAGAGTGAAAACAACATTTTGTGGTGTGCACCCATAAGGCACGTAAGGAGTGTTAAAATTAACTCTGGTAGTGTTAACTGGTCTTTGCAGAGGGGAGGCTCAAGGTCTTGTGACATATCCCCAGAGAATGATGGTCACTTCTTAGTGTCCTCTGGTACCAAAGGGAAAGACTGACTGTTGTGAGTGTGTAAGGGTCAAACAGTCCTGTTGGGTTCCTGGAAAGGGTTCCCCCAGGTGATTCAATCGTTCTACTGGGGTACTTCAATGCCCATGTGGCCAATGACAGAGACACCAGGAAGGGGGTGATTAGGAGGAACAACCTGTCCAACCCAAGTGGTGTTTAGTTATTAGACCTCTCTGCAAGCCTCAGATTGTCCATAATAAACACCATGCTCATAGGAAAGCTCACAAGTGAACTTGGTTCAATAAAACGAGCAAAGGTCAGTGATCAAGTTTGATGTCATGTTATCTGAACTGTGACCACGTCTTGGGGTCTTGGATGAAGAGAGAGGCTGTCGACTGATCACCACCTGGTGGTTAGATCAGATGGCGAGAAAAACAAGTAGTGAGGGAGAACTGATGACCTCTGGCAGAGGACTCTGACTGTAAAGTCTTCAACTTCCATCTCCGGGAAAACTTCTCATACATTTTGGGGGAGGTTGGGGAAGTCTGAGTGGTCCATGTTCAGAACCTCTATCATGGACCCGGCGTCCAGAAGTTGTGGTCTAAGGGTCATCAGTGCCTGGTGTGACAACAACCCTGGAACCCGCTGGTGGACACCATTGGTGAGGGAAGCCATGACGCCAAAGACAGAGGCCTTTTGGGCTTGGCTAGCCCAGGGGTCCCTGGAATCATCTGACAGGTACCAGTTGGCTCAGAGCATTTCTGCCTTTGCAGAAGGAAAAATCCAGAGCACAGAGCCTGAAGATCAAGAGGAGGACCCACATCCTTGGCAGAGTTCAGTAACAAGGCACCGGGGATGGATGAGAATCACCTTGAGATGCTGAAGGCTATGGTCATTGATCAGCTGTCATGGTTGACATGATTCTTCATGTCAGGTGGAAGTTTGAGACAGCGCCTCTGGAGTGGCAGATGCAGGTTGTGGCCCCCATTTTCAAAAAGGTGGACTGGGGAATGTGCTCCAACTAGCAGGGTATCACACTACTCAGCCTGGAAAGGACAGTCCAAGCGATTTCCACACCTCAGGTTCAGGGGGAACAATCTGGATTCCATCCTGGCCAAGGGACAATGGACCAACTCTTCACCCTTGCTTCTTGAGGGAGCATTGGAGTTCACCCATCCAGGCTACATGTTCTTTGTAGACTTGGAGAAGGCCTATGACTGAGTTCTTCGGGAGATCCTGTGGAGGGTTCTTTGGAAATATGGGTTTTTGGGGCCTCAGCTGAAAGCCATCTGGTCCTTTATTATCCAAGTCAGCATTGTGTCTGCATTGTGAACACAAAGTCGGAAGCATTCTCAGTGCACGTTGGCCTCCACCAGGGTTGCCTCTTGTCAGGATACTGTCTGTGATATTAATGGTTAGGTTTTTTAAGGTGCAGCAATAGGGAGGAAGGAGTTTATTTTAGATATCTCAGAATTTTATATCTGATTTTTTCAGATGATGTTGTTTTGTTGAACCTTCAGCAGGCATTGGGGCTCTGGGGCATTTTGCGAGTGCCAAGTGGCTGGAATGAATAAATAAATGATTTGCCTTGGTTGCTTTTTATCAAAAAAATCCTTAAAAATTTAGTGTTTCATTTAACTATTTCTGTACCTTCAAATATATTTCACTAATAAAACTTAAGTTATTAAAATAGTTTTCCCTGTTATGCATTGCTGTTTTCTTTTTATAATCACAGTTCTGACACTTTTGTGTTCAAACTCAGAACACTATGTGCTGATGACGTGACTGAAAAGTTCACTAGGCCACGTTGAGGGACATACTTTAACTGCTAAAATAACAACAATACAACAGTGACAAGTCCTCCATAAGTAGGTGAGAGCTGTGCTGGTTGTAACATTTATGCTCAGAAGTATTGCTCATAAGCAGTACATCTGACAGTGATCGTTGTTGTTGGTTGCCACCATGTTTACCAATTAAAGAGGGGGAGGTGGGGGTGATAAAATTGTGTGTATTTCTTTGTTTCAAGCGACAGACAGCGATTAAGTTCTAAAATCAAAACCCTGTGAAAATGATCAGCCATGCACTTTGTATTTTTCTAATAGTTTGAAGCAATAAAGTAAAAAATTGACATTAGGTGTAAAACTATTTATGATATTTTTTGTTTGTTTTTATGTTTGATTAGTGGTGGGCAGAGAGAGAGCCAGTGTGTGTTCTCAGGAGCATTTGAGAAAAAAAGGCAGCATATAAAGGAGCATAAAACAATTTAGGTAGGTAGGTAGGTTACATGTAAATAAAGCTGGTTTACAGTGGGTGAGTCATTATGCTTTCGCACACACAATAAACACAAAAGGAGAAGGCAAGACAAAACAATTAAGTGACAGTAGTGCTGAATACTTAAAAGGAACCCTTTGTTAAACAAGATTAAAAATAACCCGTCAATAAAACCAAGACAAAAGAAAAAAATAAAAAACAAAAACAAAAGCATAACATACCACAAACCAGTAAAAACATGATAATTAAGCCAAAATAACTGTGAAAAAAAAAAAAAAAACTACTCCCAAAGTTTTTAGGTTGAAACTTAGGTTTGTTATTGGTCAACGTGCCCAATTTATGTCAGACACACTTGAAGACAACCCTTAAGTACTAACTTGGAATTACACTTGCCTGCAACAAAACAAATCTTTAAACATGTCATACAAAGTAGATCCATTGTGAAGTTTGTGTGTTAGTTGTGGGTGAGCTGGGCCTATATGTTTGAAAACAAGACCTAGAATCAGTGAGGCAAACACACCAACTTGATTTCTGGACAGTTTTTATGGTAACAAATAGCTCTAGCTAACTAAAATAAGGTCCATATCAACGTTAACACCTTACACTTTTTAATAAAAGTTTGATTATGAAATGACTAACAGGGGAATGTTCACTACAAAACATAATTTTCATGAAAATTGACTTTCACTCACAAAATTACGAACTGTGCTCTCACCTTACAGTTTTGTCTCTGTTAATTCAAACTTCTAGATGGAAACATCAGGATGAATATTTGAGAAGCACTTGGTGACACACTGGATGTATAAATGTGGCAACCCAAGTCTAAAAGGATTAAAGTGTTTATAAGAAAAGCTTGATGTGGCTTTGGGCTGAAAGCAATGAGGAGTGAAGTGGTAAAATGAGGGACCAGTGATGTTCCTCTATGGTCTGATGATTGTATGAAAGTAATTTGTTGTCTGCCTGCCTGTTTTCACATCATTCACACATTGATAAAATGTATAAATTATGTTTTGAAAGTCAAGATTAAACTCAGAAACAAGGAATAAAACACATACAAAAGAAATGTTTTGTCAGTTTATGACACTTTTAATGCACTTGTTTTTGTTTTTAGTTTAGTTTTGTTTGTTATTGATGTTACTTTGATTTACACTGACATGTGTCAGTTTTTGTTTGTATGATTATTATATGTTGCTTATGTTGTGATGTTTTATGTGGACCCCAGGAAGATTAGCAACCACGACAGTGGAAGCTAATGGGGATCTGAATAAGAATAAAGAATAAAGAATGATAAGAATTGACTGAATAGGCACTCATGCATTTGCTAGTCTGTTTATTTTAACATGTTATGATGCTTTTCTGAGGGCACAATTTCTATCTCTAACTCACTTCTGATAGTAATTAAACCAATGCCACCTCCCCCATTTACCACAATTCATCCAAATATAAGGTTTTCACCTGGACAGAGGCCGGCATGATTTGGGTAAATTACTTAAATGTTTTTCCTGTTAATACCATCTCCAGTCTCCCTTACACATTTCGCATGTTTATTGCTAAATTATTCCTACTGCAGGTGCCAACAGCGACAGGTGGCTATTAATTTTACTGAACCATCATTTATTATTATTGCATAATTAATGCACTACAGTTTACAGCAACTTATCAATGTGTATACTATGCCATGTGATACTGCTTTGTAAAGTTTATAACCTACTAACATTTGGGTTTGTTTGGAAAGGTCAAAACATAAAGACACTGAGCAAATGTGAGAGAGAGATGAAATGAGATAGTACTTTATTAACTTAAATGTAGACCTACAGATGATTTATTTAAGAACCTATCAGTTAAATGTCTTTGAGGATAAAGTCAGGTCAAATTAGGACATATTAAGTAATGTTAATTGAAGACATTATTTTTTATTCCTCTCTCCATGCAACCTATCAAATCATTTTATCATTGAAGTACAAACTACTCTACATGCCTGCCAATAAACTTATTGGTCTAGCCTTGGATATACTTTCTTTATAGTCATTATTTCAGCTAAAAACACAAAACCAGTCTAAAAACTCTGTGTGACTTTAAATCATATTAAAGCAGTATCAGGGTAGACATGAACCAGTCTGTGTCAACATGAAATAATGTGTCAGTGGTTAAAGGTCAGTATCAATCTGTCACGCAGCAGTAATAAAACTCCTCCAGAAACTTCCGGAACGATGTGTTTTAATTTTATTTTCCGAGATGAGTCTTACCCTGCCTGTTTCTCGTCTTTTTCTCTGTTGTTAAGTTTTAGAAAAGTTCAGTCCGGTTTTATTCCAGCCCCGATATCAAGGCGGTAAGAGTTTTAAACTAATGGGTCTTTTCAGTGTGTGTCACTGTCGTACCCATAGTGTGCATACAGGTGTTCACGCCTGAGTTATTGGCACCAGCATGACAAATCTGCTGTCGTCGATTTGTTTGTGCAGAAACAAGACACAGCAGGATAATTACCTGTTAATTCGGCAAAGTAAACACGAGGGGGCGACAAAGCTCAGAAAATACAAACAGTTTCGTTCCATTTTGTGTCCGCATGTCTCCAGTGAACCCTGGTGGGTCAGTATGGACATTACATTCAAATGTCTTAAGCTACGACAGCAATCTCCTCATCGGGCAGGTCTTCAGCACATCCAGGGTGTCCCGGGGATGGGTATCTTTAGCTGTTAAAAGGGGCCAAATGGTTTATACTCATTGTCAAAGGGGCAATAAAATCCATAGTACACTTTTAGATATGCAGATATAGTTATTCATGATTTAGCAAAAGGAGCAAATACAGATATCTATATCATTATACCAACATTTGTACTTTTAATATCAACAAGATATAATGCACAATTAAATGATCTATAACAGAAGAAAACTGAAAGTGTTTAAGTGCAATACACAGAATATTTAAATATTAAATGTATCCAATACTTTCATATATTTTATATGTTTTTGGGCCCCCAGGAAGGGGCTGATGGTGCGGCAGCAAGCTTCAATAAAAACAATTCATACTGTTTTGCACTGCTACCCAAATCTTCAGTTTCAAAAAAAAAAAAAACAAGCATTACAACATCACGCCATTTTAATTGCATAAAAAACATTTTTCTGCTGTTTACGTTGAACAAGATCAAAAATCTGGTTGTTTCTAACTTCAAGTCAGGTCTTCTAAAAGTTACAATGTAAATCTAAGGAGTATTCAGATGATTACTTGAGGAGGAACTTTAAAAAGTGTTGAGAAATCCTTTATATGATCATGTACTTTTATCCTACACTTGTTTTTTTAACTTAAGCTTTAAAGTGAATGCTGTTCTTAACAAATGGTGATCTTGAGGTAGAAAGCAATATTTAAAAACAACCCAACAACACATTAGACTATGAGTTACAAAGACAGAGAGGGGAGAGAGGGATGTACTCTCAAAGACACAAAAAGGAAGAAAAAACGTTTGCTTTCTTTAAAATTTCTCAGAGTCTTCCACATGAGATATGGATTTTCTCTGTTTCATTAAAAAAAAAAAAAATGGTTTATTTGTTTTGCGAAGTAAAGCAATGGGTCTCAGGCTACATTGTTCTTCTTTTCCCTCTTTAGGGCTGCACAAGACTGTAGCCCATTTTGGTTCTCAATCAGAGAGAGGCAGGTACCCACGTCACCAGATAGTCTCAGGGCTGACAGATTCAAGCAGCTTGGCATGCTCTCACTAATCAACCTGGCATGTTTATGGTCTGTGGCAGGAAGCTGGATTACCCATGCATGTACTGGGAGAACATGCTCCACACAGAAAGGCCCAGATCAAGATCCAAATGCAACAGCACTACTGCACCACCATGCAGCCTACAATCACTTCATTTTACATATGACATATTTAGCAGTCTTATAGTGTGTAAATAAAAGCTCTTATCAATCTGCAGTTTCTTTGCCTTTAAAACAAATCTTTAGAAGTTTGAGAGCTCAGAAATGATTTCCTAACTTAAAGCTCCTGTGAAGAACATCGCTCTTGACATTTTTGGCATCCCCTTGGAAAAAGACGTAACTGTCTGATATGTAGATATGAATTGGTTTGTTTAGAATTTGAATGGAATATTTTCAGGAAAAATAGATCATTATCTGATCCCTAAAATACCACTCGTTTGAATAATTGCTGATTCACCTTTTATTAGTCAATCATTTAGTCTGACCCCTACCCCTAGGCTTTGGCTTTTAGACATTAATAGCATTTATATAGAACTTGTATGTAATTTTTCACTCTTTAAGGTCTTAAAACACAACCGCAGTACTTCTAGTCCAGGGATGGGCAACTTTTATTATTAAGAGGGCCACATAAAACCTTTTTTTCAGTGCCTGAGGACCACACAATTACATATTGTCAAATACTGAAGTAATCTGAATGAGGTGCATCATGTATAAATCATGAAAAACACTGGCAAATATAAAACTGTCATAAAAATTGATTAGAACAACATTTATATATTTTAACTCAATCATTACATATTACGGGTTGTTACAAGCCTGTCCCAGGCATTGGGCGAGAGGCGGGGTACACCCTGAACTGGTCACCAGCCGATCGCAGGGCAACACAGACAGAGAGACAACCATTCACACTCATGCCTAAGGGCAATTTGGAGTCACCAATCAACCCAATGAGCATGTCTTTGGTCTGGAGAAAGCCAAACCCATGCATGCACGAGGAGAACATGCAAACTCCCCACAGAAAGGCCCTGACTGTCATCGAACCGTAATGCTGTGAGGCACGTGCACTACCTGCTGCAATATCGTGCCGCCATTTCATTATCAATGCATGTCTAAAATGTAATTGTTCTTTAAATGTTGTTCAAATAGAGAACTCGGGACAATTGTTGCAACATTTTTGATGTTGAAGTAAGTACAAACAGACAGGAAAGATTTCAAGAGCATGATAATAAACTAAAAACTATGAAACAAAAACTGCTTTCCATTGTAGTTTAATGCATTATTTTATATTTTGTGAATAAGGTCTTTGCAGCTTTGAGTTAAAGAATCGATCCCTACTTTTTTTTCGGTATTTTCGATAATAATGCTGATTGGAAAGGTTATGGTATCGTATCGTATCGTTTTGCAAAAAAATTTTATCTCAAAAGTTTCAAAGTATCGATTTTTTGACATCCTTAGTGAGTTAGTGAAACTCCATAAACCACCTCAAAACTGGAGAATGCTTCAATATAAATGTAAAAATCATGTCATAAGGTGAAGTCTCCAGCCCAGAGGGTCTACAGTGTGCGGTACAAACAGACCCAGTGTGAGTACTGTCAGAGCTGGCTGTGGGCCCTGACAGCAGCAGTCTCCTCCCCCTGAAGGGGATGTGAAGAGGAGCACCCTCCGGTCTGTCAGACATACAGGAAGAAGTTGAATAAGTCTGAAAACACTGCGCTTTCCTGAAAAACTCGTCAGTAGTTTTTGCATTTTAGCCAGTTTTTCTTCCCCTATCCCTACGACGTGGAGCTAAGCATGAATGAGAGGACTGCTGCTGACCTGGACCCTCTGTGTTAATGCGAAGATTTCTGCGCTCTTCACGCAGAGATATCAGTCGGTCATTAATGGGAAATCAACAATAACCAAAAAAACTGGTGGAAAATGTCCGAGCACAGGTCGAGTTTTCTTCACATCGGAGACATTGTGTCTCTGTACGCGGAAGGCTCAGTTAATGGCTTCATCAGTACTTTGGGGTAAGTTCCTCATGTCTGCCTCTCACGTTCTGCTCAATGAGGAGCCAAATATGAAGTAATCCTCTTATGTGACTGCTTTCACTTTACACCCGTCACTACCTCTCACTGTATATGCACTGTAATCTGCACTTAAATAAATGACAAAGTACCTGTGGTCAGGGCCTTTCAGGAAATTTACTCACGTTTACGCAAATGTAACAGGAATGCAAAGCAGCGTGCTCAGCCAGGTACAGAAGTGCCACAGCTCGATACAGAGAGTTTACTTTTCATTCTAGTGTTTAGGGGGAAGTTTAGAGACCTACAGGGAGAAAACAGCAGGTGTTAGCCCACCAAACAAGGGAGGAGGGGGACTACTTTTCCTTTTATTTCAGGTTAGAATGTTTCAGAAGATTTCCTGCTGCTGCATTTTAGCAAACCAAAACAATATTTAAAAACTCTACCGAATTTCCTTTTACCTGTATTTGAATGTTAAAGCTTCCATATTTTACTTCTTTTCAGTGAGTCAATACTGGTCCCATATGTCCGCAGAAGTTTTTTTTAAGTTTTAGCCAAAAATTCACAGATACTGGATTATGGCAAACCCACCAATCCCTCTTTTCAGCCCTGCTCAGAACAAGCTATATTAGGTCTTGTCCACACTGAAACAAAGATGATCTGCTTCATTTCTAAAACATTTCTGTAAACACTGAATTATTTTAAGACATGTGCCTGTTCACACAAAAAGACTGAAACGCTATAGTATATATGCCAGGCCTATAAGTAGCGTTGTAATGCTGCCACAGCCATACACCAGTACCAGAGAAGAAGACATGGAGCATTTGCTTCAAACTTTTGCGCTATAGACAAGCACAAAAAGGAGAGGATGAATTCAAGAATATGTGATGTATGCTGTTCTCCATGACCATTTTTTGCTCACAGTGGTAGTAGAGGAGTAGAAGATTTAGCTGTAAAAGTCACGACAAACTCAGTAGCTTCTGTAGCATGAACACAACACTGTCATCCATCATTGCTTCTATTGTTATCAGGGTTAGTGCATGCAATGTAAAGCCGCTTACACACCGAATGCGACTTTGCGACCTGGGCGACCACTCAACATGTAAAGTCAATGTACAACCGCGATGGGGCGGGGTTAACCCAACCGCAATGCCACGGATGCGCTCTGGGCGACCGCGTCGCTTGGTCGCCAAAGTTGACAAGTTTGAACTCTTCAGGCGATAATGTGTGTGGCTGTGAGGCAACAGCCAATCAGCATTGTGTGGGTGTGTGACGGTACCTGTGACAGTTTTTATTCCGGTTCACAGAGTGACAATCCATGTCCGTGTGGGAAACATAAGTTAGTGAGTACAATTGTTCCGCCTAGACGGGACTGCAGAGAGCTCACAGACGATGCTGCTGCAGGGCCAGCAGCTGCAGTGTTTTGTAGTTGGTAGGTGAGTGAAAAGGATACAGTTGGAATAACGTCAGCTAATACATCCTATTACATCACTGGGTGACAGCGACAGTGACCAAAATGAGCTATTTATGGACAGGCGACGCTACTTGGGTGGGTGATGCGATTTCAGTTGCAATGGTGCGTTCGGTGTGAACGCAGCTTCCCGGTAAGCAAAATTGGTCTGGCCCAGTTCTGACCCACATGATGCACTTACATCTGGCCCACATACCGCAAAGAATGACGGCCCTTTACTGGCCCGGATCCAGTTTGCCATACATAAATCGTTGCCACCATTGCCAGATCTGGCCAGATCTGGTTCACTGACCACTTGCCATGCCAGCAGTCGGCCAAAAGTGCTGGCTTGATGCCAGATCTGGCCCAGTCCTGTCTGCTATGTGGGTTAAGGGAGAGGTGCAGCTATGAGATCTGAAAATATTCGTATTCGGTGTAAACTTGAAAAGACAAGGATGACATTTTCAGATATATTCACCCTGGCACCCAATTTCAAAAATGTGTGTTTTCGAGCTCCTGAAATGCCAGTTCGTGTAGACAAAATGCCCATTTGGTAATAAACCTTTGCAGATACTCCTATACTTCTGAACTCTTTGTGTAAATCCTAATGAGAGGTGTCAGACCATGTCCCTCTCAAAAACTGGGTGTAGCTTTGGCCTTCTGGGGCTGTGCTCTGCTGTTTGCTGTTGCTGTACAGATGTTCCCAAACATGGCAATTTCAATGAAGCCACATGTGGGTTGTCGAACGCCTGGCTCTAGGAGCGTCTTTCATCTGAGGGAGGTTGCATTTCTTCAATGACATCATTAGTGGAAATTTTCAAAGGAACTGTCTGAGTGCACATTTTCTGACATCTGAATCAAGCAACTTAGGGGGAGTATGCTTTTTCTTATGGGGATTGCACACAGGCTGTGTTCATACAGTATATATGGCCAATAAAAAAGACTCTTTTACAAAATATGTAGCCTGTAAGAAGAGGTGTAAAGCTTTTTAAAATAACTACTTTTACTTTAAGCTTCCTTGGTAATCTTAGTTGAAAATATTGTACCTTGATGAATTTCACATTGCATCTGAGTTTAGCAAGTAAGTCAACTGATATCATACAAACATTTTAACTTTGATATGACAAGTTTAATATCATGATACTTGCTACTGAAATTCTACTGTTTGATTCTCAAAACTATATGGATTAGAAAAAGGATACCCACAAGGGCTACTCACACTTTGGAAAGATAAAAATCAGAATTAAGAGGAAATACATTTAGTTTAATTTTTGGTGATTTAATATGTTTCGGGGCAAACTGTTAATCTTTGCAATTTATATTCACATTGATATTCTGTATTTTTTTGGTCAAACACAGTATTTTGGGATAAAACCATGAAACACAGGGAGTACAAAGTACTTTTTTCACTGATAAATCTACACACAGATCTACCAAGACAGAAAAGTTTACATTGGCTTTAACAAATCTATGAAGTTAGAACTTTTGATTCTACTATTCTGTCAAAGTTACTGTACTTTTACTTGAGCACAGAAAAAGCAGCACCCCATAGAGTGCTACTTAAATCAGCTTTCTTTCCCACTTCATCTGTTAATTAGAAGCAGAAACGACTTTGTTTAAAATGCATTCAAAGCACTGAGTATTTTGAGTAAACATTTCTGTGTTATGTAAAAAGAGGCAACAGCTGGAGTGCGGTGAGTTAACTAGTCATTTGTTTAATATGTAGAAGTTCAGTGTACAATAACAACAGAGTGGCACTTTGTACCAATAAATATATTGAAAATAGATATTAAAGATTTCAGGGCGAATGTTTTTGTACAATCTGAGTCATAATTTAATATAAGCACTATGTTTTTAACCAAATAAATACTGAATGCCAAATATGTAAATGGACAAACAAATTGCACTAGTAATCAAATTACATACCTGATTACTGAAACTAAAGTGTTTTTATGTTTATTTACGCTGAATCATTTTAATAGCTGTCATTCTCAAAATATCCCCAACTCTTATGAAGATCCTATTTATGAGCCGTTATGGACTGAGAATTTAAAACACCATCATTTTAGCTTAAAATCATGAAGAGTCCAGATTTTCATATTATATCACTTTATAGTCTCTTAAAAGCTGCAGAGTTTATGATTGGCTTGCGAGCCAAGCCACTTGCAATACGTTTTGGGTTAAACTTTCATTATCTTGAATGCAAAATTTAATTTGGCAGTAACAGTAAAATCAAGCTTCATTTGTCCCCTAAAAGGCTAAAAACAGTTGGATAAAAGCCTGCTGAATGAAAATTTACTTCAGTTATATGAAACTTACACTCTCAAATTAAAATAAATTCTTCCTTTTCAAACTCCACAGACTATATGCTGATATATGTCTATAATAGCGACTGTAAAAATCAGCTTAATAAATCATATCTGCAGATACTAATGTGATACTTATATAATTATGCAACCCTCATACTGAGAGCTTTAACATAATAGATGCACTCCTCTGCAGTCTTTCCTGACTATTATTTTAACCCCTGACTTTTGTTTTTGTTTTGCTTCTGCTCCCATACCCTTGAATTGCCTCCAGGGACTAAAACAGGTTTTTTAATTGAATTGAATTAAATACTTTTCCTGCCAGATAAAGTCACTAGCTGTCATTTAGAGCAGGAACTCTTCTAATAAGTCACAAGGTACATTTGATGGATCACGAGAAGCAAGAGGCAGGCACAGTAGTATGATTTATCTTCAGTTTGTTTTAAGTCTTTGCTTTTAACATTATAGATTGTCTGTGGATGGTTTAAACTCATCATGCACTCATGTATGCAGCCTTGTATTATGTTAAATGGCCACTGCAGCAAAGTTTGAACCAGTGCTCAGAGGTGTAATGTGATTGTTCTGTTTTGTTGAAGTGTCGCTGTTATTTTCACTCAGTTGTCAGTCGGACTTACATCATTCTTTAAGTCTGTGAAGTTGTGATTAAACTGCATTGCACTGTGTCATTCTCCATGCAGAAGAGCAAATAAAAGCCACGAGCTGCTTGTTTGTCTGACGGCTCGAAGCTTTAGTGTAAGGTGAATGCCTCAGTGGTTCCGGGTGCACTCTGTCCTCTGAGCCTGCAGAACGAGCGTGAAAAGATTGACTGGCCCTGAGGAATGAGACTGCCCCACCCACCTCCTCTCCCTTTTCTTCACCCTTGGTTTCTCTCTTTCTCACATGCTTTCTCTCCCTTAAAGTCCTCAGTCAAGCAGCAACTGTACAACAACTTGCATGTCTTCATGTGAAGGCCTCTTTTTTTAATCCCACATGGTATGGGGGAACAAAAAGGAACAATTTTCCCCTTTAACGTACTAATGTGTTGCATGCTGTAGTGTTCCCTTTCCTTTTTTCAGCAGGAGTGCTCACAGCAACCTTCTTTCTTTTCTAAAGCTCGCAGAACTGCCAGGTTCAGGCCAACACAGCGCACTGGAAAAGTTTAGGTGCAGTAGAGCCAGGCAGAGGCTGCCTCTAATTCCCGTTGTTGTTAACAAAAGCAGCAAAACTCTTATCAGTGATTCTGTATGCCATGAAGTTTGACAGGAGAGCTTAGGTAAGAATTGTACCAGTGGCATGATCTTAAGTAAAGACTATGCTGTAATGTCCCTGATTCAAGACCATAAGCTCAGAGTCACTCTAAACAAAGCTAATCATGTTTGTGTTTTCTTAAGATTACATTAAATATACATCTTAAATATAAACCTTACATTACAGACACTCAGAATACTGCTTGGCGTGTTGATGTCCCATACGGTTGTTTTTCTGATCTAGAGTCAAAAAGGAAACTGATCTCTTGCATTCAGTTTATCCAAAAAGTCAATCTAAAGCTCCCGTGAGGAGTTTATAATCTGTTTATAAAATAAGACTGAAAATAACACTGAGGCCTCTGTATAAGCTTTAGAAGGAAAAGACACCATTTGACCACAATAATAATCATTTATTAAGTTGTATTTAATGATGCTGCTGCTGTGCAGGTGTCAGATGACGTCACTGACAGACACTATGCATCTACAGTTGTGGAAAGTTTTTGGACGCACTTAAAATTTTATGCATTATCCAGAAATATTGTCAGAAAAATTGTTTTGTGTTTCAAAAAGTGTGGCTGCATCAGACAGACACAAACAGATGCAAATGATTTTTTTGTTTTAAGGTATTAACATAAAATAACAAAAGTACAATTCTTGATAGTTTCAGTGTGTCAGTTCTCAACATTGCTGGTTTCAAAGTCAACAAATAACAGAGGGCATGTTGAAAACCAAACAAAATATAAATAAACCATCACATAATCAAATTGATATTTAATATTTCTCATTACTTATCTTTCCCCAAACCATGATACTGCCTCCACCATGCTTAACGGTAGTTACTGGACATGCTGGAGGATAATGCTTCGCCTGGCCTCCTGCGTACCCAAACATTAGCAGGAGGAGGATTAACCTGAAAACTGGACTCCTCCAACCACAGAGTCTTCTTCTAGTTCCTGGCTGTCCAGTTTTTTGTGTGCTTGGGCCCAACGATGCCAGGCTAACTTCTGTCCCTCATTGATCAGGGGCTTCTTGACAGCCTTGCAGGACCTTAGCCATGATCTAGGAGTCGACCACCTACAGTGCGGGTGGAGCACTGGACATCAGTTTGGTTTGACTGTTGCTGCTGAAGCTCACTTGATGTCATTCAACTGCACCTGCGGATCAGGATTTGATCATTTCTTGCTGAGGAAACCCTTGGATGCCCAGAACTTGGTTTGTCCACCAAGCTGTTGGTTTGTTTGCGTTTATGCAGAGTGGATCCAACATCTGGTGACAGCTGTACCCTTCCTGGCTGAGAATTTGTACCTTCAGGTGTGTTTCCATCGTTAGGTTTCTTGCTTTAGCCACTTTTGTCTCTGAAGAACTTTCGAACGTGCTGCTTTATATAGGCACATAGCAAGACGACAAAAGTAGTGTCTTTGATAAAAAGCATGACCTTACTCATTAGTTGATCAGTGGTACCAAAATGATGCAATACTCAGCATTTCTTATGTATTTCTTTTGAACCAATCAATTTAAAGTTTTAACAGCTCTTTATGATTTCTTTATTGTTTTGGCTGTGACTGTACAAGAAGATATTACACTTGGAGACTCGAGTGATTCTTAATGCATTATATCACAAATGTATGGGGTGTCCAAAAACTTTTTTTCCACTACTGTATATACACGGATAACATTGTGACTACCTACAGGTAAAGTGAATAACGCTGATAATCTCCTCATCGTGGCTCTTGTCAGTGGGTGGGATATACTAGGCAACAAGTGTACAGTTTGTCCTTAAAGTTGATGTGCAAAAAGCAGTAAAAATGGACAAGAATAAGGATTTGAGTGTGTTTGACAGGAGCCAGTGCGATGGCTAGATGACTGGGTGAGAGCATCTCTTTTGGGGTGTTCCCAGTCTGCTGTGTTCAGTACCTATCAAAAGAGGTCCAGTGAAGGAACAGTGGTGAACCGGCAACAGGGTCATGGGCGGCCAAGGCTCATTGATCCACTTGGGGAATGAAGGTTGTCAGCTATTTACTGTGGACCCTGTTGACTTTGCCAAAAAGTTTTCAAGCACTTTACAGGTCATGTGTCAGCCAAAGTATACTCAACTTTATGGTTCTGTACATTTTGTAAACACTCTACACTTTACTTTTGGTACAGTTGAGATTAACTCCATCCCTCTGGTGTATATCTGAAGGCAGACGAAAACACGACTTCAGTGAGGCTTTGCATTTATCGTGTTTGAGGGTTGAAGCTCGCCGTAGAGAAACTGGAGCACATCCATAACACTTTGTCCAGGACTGTTGATGTTAAAGGAAATAGGTCACCATAGAGCTGGGTAATTAATTAAATTTAATTAAGATTATAATTACTGCCTTCCTCAATTATAAAAATAGGTTATTGAGATTTAAAGATTACTGTGCCACAGGTTGAACATTTTTTATATTTTCCATTATATTAGTAGCATTGTTTTGAGTTTTTCTTTTAAGTATATTTCTATGTATTTCCCGTTCTTTAATTCTAGAAAGGATCAGTGAGTAATCCTGTGTTATAATTGTGATCTCGATATCTACTAACATAATTGCAATGATTATTTTTGCTATATCCAAGCAGCCTGAGGTCACCAAGTGCATTTGTGTCAGTCATCTTTTAGAAATTTAAATTTTAAGGATTTCAGTATGCTTCATGTTTATATGCATTTCAGAAGCTTTCCTTGAATCATCTTTTCTAACTGTGTATAAACATTCTGACTAAATAAACAGTTTGACAGCAAAATGAAGCTGAGAAAACTCTTCATACTCATAAACAGGAAAATGGCTCAATCCCAATTTCCACATTTATGGACTCATGGACTTAAAAAATGTTCAGGATAAATTTGCAAAGGCATAGTGCCTTTCCATTGTGAAATCTTGTTAATTATGAGACTGGTTAAAGTTTTACAGCAGGAAATTACTAAATTTACAAGCAAGCGAGCATCTTCAGATTAATATCGCTTTTTCATGACGATCAGGGCAACACAGCACACCAGTTACAGGTACAAAAAAGGGGACAATTTAGCAAACCAAGACATACAAAAATAAAAGACAAAGAAAAGAATAAAACCAGCTAATTTACTGTAGGAAATCACATTTTTTAATTAAACGAACATCAACTTGTAGTGAGACGGAGAAACTACATTTATCATATGTGCTGTGATCATCACAGCCCGGTTATTCAAAAGGTAGTCTGACTGGATTTTGGATAATGGATTGGATCAAATCTTGAAAATAGGTTGTTCAAAGCCAAAATCAGATTCTGAAATCAGATTACATCATGTTATCCAATCCTAGTTTTAATCTGGATCAATCAGTTTGTGTTGCTCAAAACATTTTAGTAGGATTGGGATAACTTTGATCCAATAAATCTGGATTATTCTGATCCCAGCAGTTTATTGGATTCAGGGTGGATTTAAGGAACCAAATGTAATTTAAATCAAATTCTAATTGGTCGAATAAATAACATTCATCATGCAGTAGATACACAACTATTTATTGATACTTTTTCAACTGATTTTGAGACCATACAGTTGAAATTATAGACTACTTAACACTAAAGACAAGTAAGGTAGAAATAATATAATCCTCTCAAAAGCTGTCAAAATCAAACAAAACAGCATTAAATTCTAACTCTAATTGGAAACGGGATATTTACAGACATATCAACAAAATCCTTGTTAAAAAAATAGTTTCTGACAATGGCATCACTTACTGCATGTCCAGTCACTCTCTCATTCTGAGAGAAAGTCGGAGGTACATCTTCATTTTCAGCTGGCTCAGGTGCATCATTGACCTCATCATAGAGAGGGACATTCTGCTTTGTAGAAATGTTGTGCAGGACAGCACAAGCAAGCATTATGTTGCACGCTCCTTGGGGTCCCACTTGCAAGTATTTGAGGCATGCAAGGCGCCTCTTCAGAACTCCATTTAAACGCTCAGTAGCACACCTTGAGATCCTTGGTCATTCCTCAGAAGAAGAAGACTGAACGTGGGTGTTGTTTTTTTCCTTCAGTGTTTGTAGGCTGAAATTTTAAGTTTGAATTTGAAGCACATGGAATGTATATATATATATATATATATATATATTTTTTTTTTTTTTATTTTATTTTTTTTTTTTGTGGGACAGATATGTTCTGGCTGGTCAAAATATACTGAAAATGGGGTATTTCTACTTTCTGTGCTTTCTTTTTGTTTCTTAAAATAAATAAATTGAGTGACCCCATGCTGGCTATTCTACCAGTTTTTTTTTACACACCTAGCAGCCTTCAGAGTGATATGCAGTCTAATTTAGAGCACTCATTATCTAACCTGACACGCCAGACGGACAGTTCCATATATCCGCCACTAAAATACTGCAGGATTTCAGACAATGAATCAGGCAGGTCTGTCTGCATTGCAAGGCTACTCATTATCCAGATTTGGTAATCTTGAAAAGTTGGATTTGGATCAGGCTGATCCAATCCAACTTTGCTTTGAACAACTGTGATAAAAGTAAGACTGATTACATGATCCTGGATAGCAAAAAAAGGGATTTCAAAATCTGGATAATTTTTATCCTGGTTACACCTTTTGAACAACTGGGCCCAGATTATTCTGTCCAATGTGCAAAATACCCAAACACTTTTTTACCCTCAAAGTTAACCTGTGGAACTTTGTCAGAGGTCCACCTGGAGAAACAAACCTTAAAAATACTAGGGGTCAGGAGGTTAGATAAATAAAAGGGGACTTTACCCAGCAGGACCTTATACTGTACATTAAAATATGCTCGTGAAGTTGTCTTTGTCTATTAAATAATTTTTGTGTTTTCTCATAGCACATTTGAATAGTTACTTTTTTAAGTATGAATATCTTGGCCCACTGATGTGTTGATTTTGATATTGTGCTGAAACACAGTCACTGGCCACTTCATTAGGCATACTTTTCTCATACTGTGTTGGACCCTCTTTTGCCCTCAGAACTACCTTGACACTTCATAGATTCAACCAGGTGCTGGAATTCTGAAGATTCAAAAGCAAGGCAACTGGACTGTGTAGAGTTTGTTGGAAAGACGTTTCACTTCTCATCCAAGAAGCTTCAGGAACTGAAGAAGCTTCTTGGATGAGAAGTGAAACGTCTTCCCAACAAACTCTACACAGTCCAGTTGCCTTGCTTTTGAATCTTCAGAATGACCATGACCTGGATGAATGAGAATCTACACAGACAGGTGCTGGAAGTATTCCCCAGAGATTTTGGTCCATCTTGACATGACAGCATCACACAGTTACTGCAGATTTGTCTATTGCACACCCATGATGCAAACCTCCCATGTACCCACAGCCCAAAGGTGCTCTATTGAGTTGAGATCTTGTGATTGTGGAGGCCATTGGAGTACAGTGAACTCATTGTCATGTTCAAGAAACCAGTTTGAGAATATTTGAACTTCGTGACATGGCTTGTTATTATGCTAGAAGAAGCCAACAGAAGATGGGTACATTCTGGTCATAAGAGGATGGACATAGTCAACAACAGGTAGACTGTGGCATTTACATGATTTTCAAATAGTTGTAAAGGGCCCAAAGTATACCAAGAATATATCCACTGCACCATTACCTCCCATCAGCCTGAAACATGGACACAAGGCAGGACAGATCCATGCTTTCATGTTGATTACACCAAATGCTGACCCTACCATCTGAATGACTCATCATGTCAGGCAACATTTTTTCCACCAGATTAGATTCAGATTTAGATTTTGGTGAGCCTGTGAAAATTGTAGCCTCACAGTTTTCTGATCTAAGAAAATAAGAATGGCACCTGGTGTGTTTTTCTGCTGCTGTAGTCCTTCTGCTTCAAGATTTGACATGTTGTGTGTTAAAAAATGGTCCTCTACATACTTTGGTAGTAACAACTGGTTATTTGTGTTACTGTTGCCTTGCCATCATCTCTCTTGCCATTCTTCCCTGACCTCTGCCATCAACATCAGTTTTTGCCTGGAGAACTGCTGCTCCCTGGATATTTTTTTGGGCCATTCTGTGTAAACCCTGGAGATGGTTGTGTGGGAAAATCTCAGAAGATCAGCAAGAAAGATCTGGAATGCCATGTCACAGAAATCACCTCTCTTCTCCATTCTGATGTCGGGTTTGAACCTTGTATATATTTGAACCTTTTTATTTTCATGCTTTTCCGTGTGTTGTCTCTTTTCTTGGACATGCATATAATACAGGGAATATATCATGACACAAACAATCTGTCTCAATTTTTTAGGACTATTACTTTTTTTTTTTTTTTTTTTTTAATAAAACAGTGCTTTTGGTCACTTTCCATGTTGGTGAGTGGCGTTTACAGATTTTTAACCAAATTAAAGAACAACATATTTGTGATCAGGACAATACAATTTAAATTAATCCAGTAGTTGAGCATTTTTTCATCTCCTGAAAAGTATCAGTTTTGCAAATAGACGGTTTGTGATGATCATGACGCTATTATACAACAAAGATAAACAGGAAAATGTTAGTATCCACCATTCAAAGTTCTGATGACCCCTCAGGTACTGTTATTTCTAGCTTATCTTATCCTGTACGTGTTGTTGAACAAATTAAGCCCACCCCGCCTTTAAACAGTGATTTACTGTATATCACTCATTAGGAATATTTGCTGTGAAAAATGTAAAAGAAATGATCTTGGTGTCATTTTTTACAGCTTGTTAAAATTTGACAAGCAGGTAGCCTCTATTGTTGAAACCAGCTTTTTCCAGCTCATAAGTAAAGCCTTATATCAATAAAAAACCTTGAATAAGCGATTCATGCCATCATGATTTCCAGGCTTGATTATTGTTACTCGTTTTCTTTTGATCCAGACGAACCTTCCCTGCACTGTCTGCAGCTCATGTAAAATGTTGCACCACAAAATATAACATAACACCAATTTTAGCTTCTATTAATTGATCTCCTGTATGTTTCAGGGTTGATTTTAAAATTTATTGATAATTTTATAGTTTTGAATAGATTAGAACCATCTATCTTGTTGATCTTGTCCGATGTTATACTCCAGCTCGATCTCTCAGACCATCTAACAAGCTGCTTTTGGAAGTGCTAGATCAAATCTCATAACCAGAGGAGATCAAGCCTTTGCGGTGGCTGGTCCCAGGCTTTTGAGCTCACTTTTCCAAATAAGATCTGCTCAGTCCCTCATTTAGAGTCACTGCTAAAGACCAAACTCTTCTTATGAGCTTTTAAGAACTAACCTTGAGCCTTTCTGTTCATTGTGTTTTAGAATTATTTTATTATCATAGTGGATTTTATGGTTTTAACCCTTAACTGTTGTGCTTTCTTGTCCCATTTTAGGCATTTAAGTTTGTTTGTTGTATGGCTTGTGTAAGTGCTCATTGTTGTTTTCTTATTTTGTTTGTCTCCTTGTAGTTGTACTGCACTTTGGACAACATATGTTATTTTAAATGTGCTTTATTAATACATGTTGACTTGACTTTAACCCTGTCTTTAAATAGTGAAAAATACTACTCATTAAGAATATTTGCTGTGGAAAATGTAAAATCAATAAGGCCTTTTCAGCTCCTTTAAATAGTCTGACACAAACCCCCTGACAGCAATTTCAGTCACTGTTCAACACATCAGAATAGTATCAGAATTGTTTGGACTTAAGGTCATATCAGGGCTTCACTGATAAAATCATACTGTTTTATCACCAGTTAAAAACTCCTCAAAGCAACTCTAATCCATTTTATGATTATTTTCCAGTTGTAATAATGACAAGATACAATTAAAGATGGAGTTTATGACTCAGTGAGATTACTTTGTTGCTTTCCAGCAAGTTCGAACATGCAGCAACAAGCTTTAGCAGCACAATCTTTCCCACTGGTCCACTTTCCTTGGGTTTCTTTTTCAAAGCATTTCAAGAATTCACACAGTAGATCTCCTGCAGCTTTGCATGCTTTCTATGTTGTTTTCTGAGTCTGCTCAACACAAGCAAAGGAGCTAAAATTAGCCTTTTTTATGTCCCACCTGTCACATTTATCATGGGTTCATGTTTAACCTGGATACAGAACAAACTCACTCTCTGGCTCTGAGTGTCAGACCTCTGTTTGAACTCCTGCCCCACTCTCTGAGGACTCTAAAGTTACTTATTTATGAGCGTGAGGGACTTTTCCAGAGCCCCTTCCTGTTTGGTCATCGAGCACTTGATTCTGTTTCCTGTTGGCCTCTTTTGTTTCTCATTTAGATGTAATCCTGATACAGTCGGAGTTAGAGGGAATAAGACACAGGCTGCAGACTGACAGTGATCAGCTGCTGTGACATTAATAGGAAACGGCTCAGCTCACATCAGCAGGACTGCCAGCTTTGTATGAATTGGAGGAATTGTCCTTTGCATTATGTTTCTCCTCAGTGGACGGGATGAATGGATCTGCTTGTCCACCTCGGCCTTTGCTACAATTGGGATAAAGGGAAAGGGATGATATGGAGACTTGTGAGACTTTGAAAGTTAACCCTCAGGACCCATTCGTCCCTTTTAGGGGTGTACATGTCTTTGCTTTTCAGGTATTTTTTTCAATTAGTAATATGACGTGTAATTTGACTGAAATGAGTCTGTTTTTGCAGATGAATTTGTTAATGGGTTAGGGATGCGTGATAATATCTGCATGATACTGGTATCGGCAGAAAACAGCTTCAAAGTTTAGATATCCGTATCTGCAGATATAAAAATTTCTGCTGATATTTATAGCCCATATATCTGCTATTCATGGCAGCCATAAATATTCTTTATATCGGCTAAAGTGTTGGCACGATGTATAAGTAGATTTTTTACTAATTGGGATAAGTAAAAAAAACTGCTTCATTTTTAGAGGATGAAATGTTTTTTCTTGTTTTACATCTGTTTTAACTCAAAGAAACTGTCATAGTGTAAACTAGAAAAGCACTCTGAGAGCGCAGACCTCCGCCAAGCAGCTCAGTTCCACCCATAAATTGTGATTTCATCCCAACATTATAGTCCTATATTTATTTTATACGCACATTGTGGAATGAAAAATATCAGTCTACAAGAAGTGTGATTATTGTTGACAGAAATATCATCCAATAGAGTGACCTAGTTAGAAGTGGGTCATGTAACTCGTTGACTGAGCCAATTTGCTGCTGCTTGTACAGATGGCGCTGTGCACACCGGGCACTTCCAGTGGCCGATGTTGCCAGCCTGTCGGTCGGAGCAAAACCACGGCGCTTGCGTGGGATTTGCCATTATAAACTTGAATGTTTTTTTGTCATGTCAATTTGGATTGGATCAGCACCAAGATGTATCGGCTACTTCCTTGGACCAAACCATTTTCATGTAAATCTATCCAGTAGTTTTTGCGAAATCTTGCTAACAGACAGACAGACAAACGGACAAACAGACAACAAACAAACAAACAGACAGACCTTGGCGAAAACATAACCTCCTTGGCGAAGGTAAAAATAGATTAATTGAAGTTTTGTAGAGACTGCTTGCTTTCAACCCAAAAATGTCGACATCCATATCTGTATCATTGATAATGAGTTCAGTTTATTGGATTTCAACAAAATTCACTACTTCATCCATTACTTGTAATCACTGATGTCCCAGAGAAATATTTTTTTGTGTGTTTTTTTATTTCTTCAGTAAAATGTTAACCTCTTGAACTCAAACTTGGATTTGAGGGATTAAATGCAAAAATAAAAACAGCGTCAAAATTTCTTGCTCTTTGTTTGGTGATTTTTGAAACCAAACATTAGGACAGGATGCCGTTTTCTCCTTTTATCTTTTCTCAAAAAGCAGTGAGAGCTACTGAGACTATATACATATGTATATGGTTGTGTGTGCACCCGCGTGCATTCTAAGATCTTTAGCAACATATTTAACCAAAAGTAGGAGCATGTGAAAGAGAGAGCATTGTTTCTGTTTTTCTTATCCTGCCAGTGTTACTGTGAAATGTGGATGTTGTGCCAGTGTTGCCTGGAGATTTGAGAAAAACAAAAAAAGAGTAAAACCTCCCTTTTGACTTAAGTGTACTCTTTTATTAGATTACCCCAACACTCTATCTCAGTATGGTGTGGACAGGTTTAACCTCATTTAGTTTTCTGATTTCCCGAGGGAGAATTGGGGTTACTTTAACCGCGGGACTATGCAAAAGCCATCAAGACACTTATGATATGATTTTAAAGGATTATTTGGCATTTTTAAATCAGCACCAATAAGAAAAACAAGGACTTAAGGACAACATATGTTTAATTATATGCAAACCTGCTTTAATTTCTTTCTCATTGCTTTACCTTTTTTGTTTTCCATTCATTCATCCATTACCTGAACTGCTTACCCATTTGGGGTACAGTCGGGACAGGAGAGGGGGATGGGATTCCAACAGTCAGAGGGCGATAGTGGACAGCAGTCACTCACATAATTTGTAACTTTGACTCGTGTAATATATTTTGTGCAGCCCAAAGTGTTAACCTGAAAGAAGACTGTAAACTTTTCAAAACAACATTTTTCCTAATCATCTTAAATTAAAAACCCTCTCTGCCATTTCAGCTTTAAAAGGACCATCACTTCAGTCTTCTCAGTGCTGACTGCAGAAATGGTGGCTGAATTAAATCTTGTGTAACCTATTTTTCAGAAAGTCTATTTAAACAAAGGTGCTTTGTTTGAGACATGGACTTCCCTTCTGTTTTCATTTGCATTAAGGAAACTGTCCAGCTGCAAGATACACGTCACGTCTCCAGATATGAGTCATGTTAACCTCTTTGAAATCACACAGTTCAGTCTATCAGTATGTGACAGATTGACACTTTTTTGAAATGGTGCATTAATAATACTAAACCTGTGCACTCTGAGCATGAAGCTCTCTCTAAAGCTTAAATTCACTTTTGTAAACTCCTAATCTGCAGTTTTTGCTCTCAAAAGATCCACACAAGCTCTATAAAACTAATGTGTGAATTTTCAAGTTTGTAAAGCTGTTGGTAAGAAGCCCATAAAAGGCTTGGATGTGGAAGTCATTAGCTGGATAACATCCTGTGAATGTCCTCTGATCAACCCTGCACATAGTTTGCTTTAATGACAGCCGCGTGTGTGTGTGCTCTGGTGACCTACCAAAGACTTCACAGATAAGTGTGACCTTCAATGACCAACAACACTGATAACCCTGACGGATAAACTGTTACCAGCGCACATGATGTCATCTATGTTTTAGGGTGATAAGAAATAACAAACGGATGGATTTTAAGGTTTTGAAACAGGTACTCATACAAGTTTAAGGATTTAAAGATTAACTGGTACAGTTTTGGTAGACGTATAATGAACATCTTAAAGTGCTTTGCTCTGGAGTTTATTTATATGAAAAGGCTTCTTTCTTAAATAGATACCAAAATATTGACACACCAGTATATTGCAATATTTTGTGGTGCAAGACTCTATAACTTTTTCGTAGAAAAATACTGATATTTTATTAGCTCATAATTTTTAGAAATTCTGGGCAGTTGTTACCTTCACAAAGGAGGTTTTTGTTTTTGTTTTTTTCTGGTGTTTTTGTCTGTTAGCAAGATGACTCAAACTCTTGAATTGATTTTAATGAAATTTTCAGGGAATGTTGGTCATGGCAGAACGAAGAACTGACAAGATTTGGTGGTACTCAGAATCCAGATGTAGATTAAGGAGGTTTTTAGTGATATGGTACAGTTGCAAGACAAGGCAGTTTTTGAAATTAGGCGCCAACAAATATTAAATAATATTTTTACAAGTATAGAAAAAGAAAACCAACTCCAGTGGAGAATTGCTAAGCAATAGGTAAAGGAATTAAAATCATTTGACTTTTTGTTAAACAGTTTTATCATACTTGAACATTATTAGATCACACTGTCATTAGAGGCAGTCAGAATAAGTGACAACAAACAGGTCAAAGAAGTAAAAAAGCAGTGAAATTGTGACTTAGGGGCAGCAAAGAGAGAACACGGACAAAAACATCAGCCAGTGTGTGTTTACATCTTACATGATGTATGCGTAAGCTCCATGTCTTCTTCTCTGGTTTTGGCGTGTCTGTAGCAGCGTTACAGTGCCACTTACAGGCCTGCCTGGCATATATACTACATGTTGTCAGTGTTTGTTTGTCTGCATTTGTTTGCATGTGAAACAAGTGCATCATGCTGTCTTGGGCTCCTTCACAGCTTTATTACCTCCACCAAGGAGGTTATGTTTATGCCGACATATGTTTGTTTGTTTGTCTGTTTGTTTGTTAGCAAGATTACTCAAAAACTACTGGACAGATTTTGCTGAAATTTTCAGAAGACTTTGGTAATGGCTCAACTTAACTGTCTAACTAATAACGATATCAACATGATTCTGAGTGCTAGGTGTGGGTTTTCAGGGTCAAGGAATCATATTATGATGGTAACTTTATCATGGAGCTGTTGCTTAAAGATGTAATATGTGAGCTGCCTTGGTGGAGGTTTGCACTCTCTGAGTGCTTTCTAGTTGCTCTGTGGATTGACAAAAATATCACATTCTTGCAGACTTAATATGAATGACTTGATGTATAGTGACAGCAGAGCTTGTAGTGCCTTTGTATCAATGCAAGGTGAAAAGGCATCTGCTTGGGGTAACTGTGGATCAGTCGCAGAGGTGGTTGTCTGTCAGAGAGAGCTGGTTGTCTTTCATCAAGAATGGGCATATTCTCCAGATCATGCTGGAACATGTTGATGTGTCCTTGGGCAAGACACGTAACCTAAATTTGATGCTGTGTCAGAGATAAGTGAATGTGTGAAATTGTGGAAAAATTTGATTAGCCAATGCTGATAGACACCTTACATGACAGCTTCCACTATTGGTGTCATGCTCCTCTCACTCCCATCAAAGTAAGAGCTCCTACAGTAAGACATCTGGTTAAAATGAAATTGTTATTAGTCAACCATTACTATGCACATTTGCTGTGCATGTATGTCTGAATACAAAAAAAGCTGGCTCAGCCGTAATTTGAAGTTTTTATATAACCCAAATTGTGATTTAATCAGAGGCTGGGTGGTATGGCCAAAAAATATCCTCTTTAATTTTTTTCACACAAAAATTAATTTCTATTTTAAAGATTGTTTTTCTGCATCTCATAGTAAAAAATAAATAAATAATGAAACTAAAATTACACAATATAAATTTTGCCTTTTATAATCAAAATACTGTTTGAAACAAAAGAAAACTGAATTTACCTCCAGAATACAAATGCATGCTGTAATTTTGTGTAAAGGTCTACAGATACATTATGTACTGTGGCTGTAGGGAGGCTTATCAACAGTGACACTGGAAGCTGCACTGTTTTCACAAAACATTGACATGTCTCTCTGATGAATTAGTCCCATTACTAAATCAAATGCAAGCCCAAATTTGTGTCTGTGGACAAAATGTCTGGCCCTACCATTAGCAACAGTAAACAATTTCAGTGTTTTTGTTGTTATACAGTGCAACAACTTTGGTGTTATTGTTGTTGTGGGTCTGTAGGAAGCAAATGTGTGAGGGTGTTAAACTGAGGGGGGCCCAAGGGGAGCAAAATGGGTGGTGGAGTGAGTTGCAGGAAAAAAAAAAGTTTGTTACATCTTCTATGACACTAAAATCAAATAAATCGGTTTAATTAAATATGAATACAGGCATGATAAATTCATGTACATATATATGTACAGTGCTTAACAAATTTATTAGACCACCACCCAATGTAAGCTTTATGCCGCAGCTGCCCTATATAAACAGCACTGGCATTTAACAAAATCATTTATGATTTTTTTTTAATGGTTAATACACTAGTATGTAGAAACTCCTTAACCAAAATGATGATTTTAATGCTAAAATGTAATGATTATTTTTATGCATACATTTTCAAATGTACTCCCCCCCAAAGAAAAACAGAAAAAATAGAGTATCTTATTATTATTTCTGATAAGTTGAAAATATAGCTATTTACTTGCATTTCCAAACAGAAAAAAATGTTTTAGTGGTATCATGTTGTGCTTGATTAATTTTTGACTTCTCAGAGAAGCCCAGCCAAGCAACTCATCTTTGGGTGCATAAATGTGAACTCAGTTTGAAATTGCTCATACCTGTCTGCTGTTTGCTGAAAAATAACAATCATGTTTTTAGCTTTAAGCAAGTTTTTGAAAGACTTTTATGACAGGTGGTCTAATAAAATTAAAATTCATAAATAAATCAAATTAAAAATAAAATGTGTTAAGCTTTGTACTTATATATATATATATATATATATATATATATATATATATATATATATATATATATATATAAATCATATATAAATCTTGAGACCAGTTAAAAAAATGGCAAGAATTTGCATTTTGCACTGTTGTGTCTTACAAAGGTTCTGTGTAGAGCTTCAAAATGCAAAAAGATGAAATGGGAGTGGGAGAGAAAATCCCTGAGCAGGCATTTTATTCAAAACTGCATTTAAACTCAAACATGCTTTTGTCTTCTGATACAAAGTTTAAGACCACAGCCGTTAAAAGCCAAAATTTGCGCAAAAATTTAAATTCCAAGTCATTTTCTATCAGGTATTCACACGGTCATGAGCTCCTGATGGCAAAGGCAAAAAAGTGCTCTGTCTTTGAGAGTGGTAGTATTGTTGAGCTGCATAAGCAAGGCCTCTTGCCCTCATTGCTGCTGAGGTTGGACACAGTAAGACAGTTATTTTGATTTTCTTAAAAGTTCCTGAGGGCTAGAGAACAAAGAAGTCAAGTGGTAGACCCCAAAAAATTTCACCTGCACTGAGCCAGAGGGTCCGATTAGCTGTCTATCTAGACACGGGACAATCCCCGACCCAGATTAAGACCATTACTGTCTCTGACTGCAGCCCAATAACCATCAGATTGCATCAGCGAGGGATGGGCTTACAAAACAAAAACCTCTTCAAAGTCCACATTTCTTTCAATGCCACAAAATTGCCCATTTGGACTTTGCAAGAGAGCACCAAACATGGGACATTGAAAGGTGGAAGAAAGTTTTATTCTTTGACGAGGAAAAGTGTAACCTTGATGGTCCTGATGGCTTCCAACATTACTGGCACAACAAAGAGATCTCACTTGAGATGTTTTCTACACGGCACAGTGGAGGGGGCACCATCATGATCTGGGGTGTAGCAATGTTCCCACTAACCTCCTGGAAACACTTGGATCAAGCATGCCTAAATGAATTTTTGAAGTGATAAACAAGAATGGTGGAGGTACTCATTAATGGGTCCTTGTTTGACACTTTAATTTCTGTTTTGAGGGTGTTTTCATTTTTCTTTTTGGTCCTTACTTTTTTAATCAGCTGATGAACAGCCTATTTCAGGTTAATTGTTTTTAATAAATTTCTGTTTTTTTGTCTCTCTCTCCAATTTCTTCTTCTTGCATTTTGACGCTCTACTTACATCCTTCTTAAGATCCAGTATTTACAGTGCCCGGCATAAATGAGTACACTCCCTCTTAAATGTAATGCATTAATCAGTATCTAAATGAACAAAAGAACAATTTCCAAAGTTTTGGCAAAGCTGAGTTTAACATAACATTTTTTTTACCATAAGATAAAAATAGGGTAATATGATTTAGCTTTGCTCCCACCCCTTTGATTGGGGTGTACTCATTTTTGCATCCTGATCTTAAATTGAGAAAAATACTTTTTTGTTTGCAACTTAAAATATCTTGTTTGCAATCAATGGTACACACTTGGGGGAGTATTTTGCAGTATAGTATGCCATAGAAAATGTTGACTTTGAAAGGAAACTAAAGGTTTTCTGACAAATCTGAAGGGTTGTACTCATTTATTTGCTGAGCACTGTATATATATCTACTTTCTGAGATGCTAATTGAGTAGGAGGGGGCATCTTGTTAAGATGGGCAGCTGAACTTGTAGTGCAGTGATTGACACTGGGTATGATATGATTTGTGACCATACCATAAAAGATATAATGTAGTTAAATGGACCATGTTATGGGTGATATCATGATCACTACACAACAAAATGATAAACAGAGTCACCACTCTGAAAGCTGAGGTGAACACACACGGGTTTGTTTTTCCAGCAGCATTCAAGCCACAGGAAGTATTCTCTGTGCATTCAAATGAGCAGTTAAAGATTACCACTCTGCATTGTGTATTTGCATTTCACAGTTATACCACAGCTATTGAACAGTTGCAACATGTTAGTCTTTGTTTCAATGGCGAGCAACATAATTACAGACAGAAGCACAAAATGCTAAAGTTAAGCAGTTGAAAAATGTGTCGTTCAAGCAACTTTTTTTATCTGCAGACTTGTGGATGACCGCTGTGTGGTCCAGCCGGATGCAGGAGACCTGGCCAACCCTCCTAAAAAGTTCAGAGGTGTGTAGAAACAAACATAACACACTGGGCCAAGGTAACACACACACAAACACACACACACAAACAGAAACACAGAAACACAAACACAAGATTTTGTACTGTCAAGCCCAACCAGTTTGTTTTTGCTGAATGTTTAGTTGCGCAACATTAAGGTAAGATAAGTAAAAGAAAAGTTCACATTGTAGTATTGATAAAGGCCTTTGCTGTGTAAAAACTAATAACATTGACCGTGATTCCTGTGTGCCTGAACTCTTTTTCTCCTCTGCAGACTGCCTCTTCAAGGTTTGTCCCATGAACAGATACTCAGCTCAGAAACAGTTCTGGAAAGCCAAACAAGGAAAACAGGGAAACAATAACACGCAGGGAGACCTGTTCAAAAAGTTACAGGTAGGTTTTTTAGTGTCAGCTGTTAAAGGGATATGTCAACTTTTTTTTCTTTTCGTGTCTTGCCTCACCCCCAAGTCCATGACAAGCAGAAAGACACCATTCTTTTGTCTGTACGTCCAGTAACAAGAAAGAGATGGCCAAAGCTCGTCCACCGCTAATTAGCTTAGCTCAAACACTGGGAATCAATGGGTATAGTTAGCCCGCCTCTGCCTACAGTCATCAGATAATGTCTATTGCAACTCTTGTTGTGATTCTGTTTTTTTTACCACATTAAGTTACGTTATCTTTTACTGTCATCATATTATCTTCTACTACTCGTAAACAGAGGCTTTGTTTTGTTAAAAATAATATATCTAAGCTTAAACAAATCCAGAGAAATTTTTATTTTTATAGTTGTGTAAGGATGCACACTTTTCCATGATGGCCAGCATAATGGACTATTATGAAATGGTCTGAATAATATTGAAAATGTTTGCTGCCTCAAAAAGTGTTTGGAAGCGTTATTTTGGCAGATTATTTCTCCCCTTTAATAATAACAACTGTATTATATTTTTGGAAAGCTTGGTTAGTCTCCTTTACAATTAGGTACAACTTTAAAGGATTGTGCAACAGTTAAACATGAAGGTAGCACCCCAAAATATATGCCAAAATCTCCTGCAACTGTAGGCCTGTGTTCCGGTATGCAGAATAGCAGCATTATCTGGTGTCAGTCCAGGAACCAATTCTAAACTTAGGACCAAGTTTTGGGTGACTGGTATAGTCAAAGACAGACAGTGGGCGTCCCAGGAAGACAACGCCCCAAGAAGACCGGTTTCTCATCCTTGCTTCACCGAGGAACTGTAGGCTTTCTTCCAGGGGAAGAGAGAATTTGACGCTTTTATTTCAGGCGCTACCCACACATTTAGCTTTGTTGCTCATTTCACCATCGCACAAACCTTACAAGTTGTACCATGTTGTAAAGATGACTAATCAGGCTTCCAAATGATATAAAAGTCAAACCAATAGGTATTATTACAGGGGAGGAATACTCAACCAAAATAACTTACCCATTTTTTTTAGGAGTATATTTTATATTGATGCTCGGACATCGTCATTCAGAGACATTAAATGAGAAAGTGAATACACAGAATGAGGCACAGATCCCAAATGAATAATACTGCTCAAAACATTATGCTTTAAAAGATCAAAAACAGTGTGTAGCAAGGTGATTTGATGATTAGAACAATTAATGTAATCGAGACACAGGGCTTCATTCTCAAGGCAGACGGGTGACAACAATAACAAGATGACTGCCGCAGAAACAAAACCATTATGTGGAAAATGGGGTAGTCATTTTGAGGTGGAGGGGCCATTGCACCATACAGTGGAGCCTATTATCATCAGGCTGGATGCACACATCAGTGGGAACGCCCTCTTTGGTTGGACATCCTTCAGCTACCCCGACCTTACCAGCTGGTAACTGGAATGCGCCTAGCCGGGATGTGACGTAATTCTCACTCCACTCTGCCAAGTTTTGATGTAAATGGAGCGCCTCATAGGCACGGAGTGGCTTTAGACCTTTGGTAACTTTTAAAAAATAGATGTTTGAAAAACAGTGTGTGTTTCAGCTGCCCTAGTCTCCAGTGTCATTCATCTTCCTATTATTCCAGTTGTAGGTGTCTGCCTACTTCACTCCGGTGTTTCAGCTGGACACTGGTTGGCTAATGAGAGCTAATTAATCAGACCACACCATACCATCAACGTGAGACTTCAGTCTGACCTTCCTCCGCTAAGCCCACCTAACACACCCTCAGCAGCAATACTTCAGCCCCAAATCATTTTCAGGAAATATTATTATAACAATTAGTGTGAATTATCTAAATGAAGCAGAAAATTAAATCTGAATGATGGGATGAACAACCAGCAGCTCCCTGAAAACATTTTTAGAGTGGATCTAATAGTTGTTTGATAAATGTGAGTCCATCATTTATAGACTCTGAAAAAGAATGATGAAATTAACATGTTATCAATAAAGCATTTATTACAGTATGCATGAATCAAACATTAATTCGGCAGTAATGCTTGGAAAATGTTAAGACAAGTATCTTCTTATTCAACAATAAAGCATCTTTACCTGTGTTTATGAATAACATATGTATGATCAATGCCCAATGGTGCAACAGTTCTAAAGGTCAAATCCCAGCCTGCAGTGATATCATTATTATGAACTTTCATCACAAATCTTAACTGAGTCTCTGTTAAATTACCCAGCATGCAGCAGAGCTGGAGCAGAAGCAGAACGATTCAGAGAACAAGAAGCTGCTGGGAGAAGTCGTCAAATACAGTAACGTCATCCAGGTACAGCCCAGTCCTTCAGTAAACACATGCAGCCGCTGATTGTTTCCAGTCCACAGACTTGTTTTTGTATTTTTGTTTACCAAGGTTGTGTCGGTGTCATTCAGTCCTTGACATTTCAGGCAAATTTTGGAGACATTTACAGTGGTTTTATTTGGTTTCACAGATTGTCTCAGTTCTGATTTATGGGTTTGAACTGAAATAACAGTAGTAAGCAAGAAGATTCATACTACTACTGTATACATTCTTAGACTGGTTCATTTTTCGATCCTTTTTGCACCACACAGTTTTGTGATTACAGTAAAAGAAAAAACTAATCTTTGAAACCTTACAATTTTTCTCTAGAAAAAAAATCCTGTATAGTTATTTAGCATCAGGAAAACTCTGTTCTACTTTTATTTACAAGATACTTGTGCATACAGTTGCTCCAGTCCATCCTCTTCTCTAATAAATAATAAGAATTAGGTCTACAAAAAGATATGCAAGTATGTTTGTTTATCAAAGAACTTTCCTAAAAATAGATTAATTACATAAACTATGAAAAATGATAATACATTCTGTTTAAGCTACACAACTACAACTGTTCATGTGGTTGTGAAACTAGTTGTGACTAAAGTGAGAAGATAATAAGAAGCTGGTTGTTCTGACTCTTGAACTTTGATGCACAGAAAAATATCAGCATTTTGGTTTTTGGCAACAATATACTCTTTCTTATTTTTTCTTTTTTTTTTCCTTCTCTAAAACCTTTTAAAGAACATTTTATGTTTTAACTGTTTGTGTCTACAAAAATGTGATGGAAATTTTCCTAATTTTACACAAATTTTAGCAATCATTTTGGCAATGCACAGAGCAATCACAGTATTTGAATTTTGTCTGTAATTTAAGTCAATTATTTAAAATCATACAATTATACATATATATATATTTTTCCAACACTACAACAAACAAGTAGTTATTTAATGGATGTGTTGTAGAGCTAGATGTTAAAGAAACTATATTTTTTTTTATTCTAGTTCTTTTAACTTCATTTCATTTTATCAATAAGAGTACTTTAACAGGCAGAACAAAGAAACATGACTACATCAGATGCAGGGAGATGATGACAAATCACCAAACTCTACAATCAAAATAAAAGGGATCAATTTGATAAACAAAAAAAAGAACATAGCATGTAAGTGTAATAAACTCAGATTTTTAAATAAAATTGGACTCAAGCATGAGTCAAAAGTAGGGCTGCTCAGTTATGACAAAAATCCTAATTGTGATTTTTTTTTAAGATACTGAGATCACAATTATGTAACGCGATTACCCACTGATTATTATACACATGCGCCACATGCTGTCATTTAATGTAATGCTCTTGACACTGTCATTTTTACCTTAAAGTACAGGCAATACATAGAAATGTACTTGTTAAATACAAATACCTCATAAAAATGCTAATAATGATAATGATAATAATGATAATGGAAAAACATAAGAAAAAATCAACATTTCATTTTGCACGGTTATCTTTTCATCTCAGTTAGTCAGATTTCATAATCGTTGAAGGCAGTAATTGTAGTCTCAAACAAAATTTGATTAATGTCCCAGCTCTTGTCAAAGGTACTTCTAAAGTTGTGGAGAGGTATATCCACCAGTTACTGTTTTTGTCTGTAATGGAAAAGTTTCAAATAGCATTCAACTTAAATAATATAACCACACAACAGCAGTTCACCCTGAGGTATGTGAAATATGATCTCAAAGATATTAAAGGTATCAATTTACACTCACAGTTTTCCAAAAGTACTCTTTATATTACCTGTTAACACATAATACCTACTATGACTATTGATGAACAATTTTCCCTTATTTCTTTTACACTTAAACTGTTTGAATACAGTTGATTCCAAAATGGGACCAACCCTTAAGGATGTCCCATTTTTCAGTTGAGTCTGTGTGGTTTCAGTGTTTTGAAAGTTCAGTTCCAGTATCAAAGTTAAACTGTGGTTTAGTGACAGCACTTGTCTTTCTTTTTTTTTTTTTTTTGCTGATTACTCAGATGATGTGTGAGATGTAGGGAAGTACAATCCTTACTACAGTAATAACTCAAGTAAATGTTCAGTACTGTTATTAAAAACTACTCGAATAAGCACGTGCACAGTGAGCTACTCTGTTATAGTAATGTGAGTAAATGTTATTAGTTACTGTCTACCCCTGCAGAGAATACCGCTCAAGAGAGGGAATAACTTTAAGGGGGTTACTTGCTATTGGGTAAAAACTATAGATATTGCATCATGAATGTGCGAAGGTGTGTTCATTGTGGTGTATGGCCAAAAAAGTATTTTGATTCTTAAGCATAAAAGAAACTAGTTAAACATGGCACATGGACACTTCTTGTTTCAGTGCTTTTACAAACATACTTCATGTTCATTTTATGCACTTGGTAACTTTTTATTGACAAAAATGGAGGCCTTTCACTCCTGATGGAGTATTCCTTCAGCATGGTTGAAGTATTTTGACCTAAAATGATGAATAATTCCACCTTGCAGCTTTTTCAGAGTCTAAACCCCTTGGTTATTCTGTTGCAGCTCTTGCACATAAAGTCCAATAAATACCTGACAGTGAACAAGAGGCTCCCTGCTCTACTGGAGAAGAATGCCATGCGTGTTTCTTTGGACCCGGCTGGGAACGAGGGCTCCTGGTTTTACATTCAGCCCTTCTGGAAGCTCCGCAGTGAAGGAGATAATGTAGGTTTTGTTTCTTTTACCTAGATACAGGCTTCATTTGATGGGAGTTAGCAAAGCAAAGACAACCTTATTTTAATCTCAATTTGGCGTGCGAGACGACTTTTCCATCCTGTCAGTTTGTTGTTTGTCCTGCTCTAGTAACATTTGTGATTTTGTCCCTCCCCCTTGGCTTTAGCATCCTATGGTTAAAGGTATTGCTTTTGTTTGTGCATGGTGTTTGTGCATTACTAGTCAGACATTGAGTGTCATGTTAGCAAGCATGGATGCATCGACCTGTCACTGCATGTAGACTTCTAAGCTGAACTTAACATTCTCTTCTCGGTTGGTTGTTACTTAGCATCTGATGTCACTGAGGTTGCTATTTTACATCAAAATACCTCAAAATATTCCAATAGGAAATTAAAATAAATGTAACGAGGTGTTCATATCTGAAGCAATCATGTGCTTGTGTGTGATATACAAACTTTTTAAAATAGGAAAAAAAGCATGCATTTTGACTGCAGCGTCACAGTAATGGGTATGTCTCTATGTTACATTGAATGTCCCCTCACCACAGTTTGAGCAAACCTGTTTCCAAAAACAACTCAGCTAGGTTCAGTGTAAATATCAGTCTGTTGCATATAGCACTGTTTTTGGTAAAGGAGATGTTTACAGATCCCTTTGCATGGTCACATTTCTCCTTTATGTTTCCATAATGCTAAAAGTTAACCATGCTGTGAGCCCAGCTGAGAACTAACTGTGTCTGTCTGGATTTAAGGTGGTGGTCGGAGACAAAGTGGTGCTGATGCCGGTGAACGCGGGGCAGCCTCTTCATGCCAGTAATATTGAGCTGCTGGACAATCCTGGCTGCAAAGAGGTGGGAACAGCTTCAATATTTCAAATGAATTAAGAGTAAGGAAAAGCAATGTCAAACAAAAATCATATCTTGATAAACTTCAGTCAAAGGTAAAATTACTAAAGAAAGTCTCCTTAATAAGTTAATCTCTCTGTAAAGTGATAAACAGGTTGTGATGAATCAGGTCTTTTTAAGTTTATGCTGCATGGACAGTAGATTGAAGAAATGTTCTCTTACATCTCTTGCAATTCCAGACCTTTACACTGTATGTAGCCATCTAAGGACACAATAGCTGCCCTCCCAACAAATACAATCACAGATGTTAACAGTAGCCACTAATTGATAGCTTTCAGTCACCCAACCAGCGCAGGGGGCTGGATGGCATAAAGACGGTCAGCTAGCATTGATCACTGTGTGGATCTGGAGCAAAGGCTTTTTAATTTTCATCTCTTCCAGACAACACATGTTTACATCCTATGATAACCACAGGAAAACATGTTCTGTGGTAAACTGTATGTTTAGGACATTTTCATTTAGGACCATTTTCAGCACCTGACTTAAAACAAGAAATTCTTCAGCGCGTCACTTAAGCTATGTTTACACACTGTAATGTTGGAGAATCCTTTTCCTAAGCATAGTTGGGTAAAAAAGATGCTGCATTTGAACTTCCTGATAACACAAGCAATATGTATTGGTTTTACCAAAATGTAGAATGCAGTATGAAATATACAAACATTCCTTTAGTATGCCAAAAATAGCCAGATGTCTCACTGGTTCTTGAAAAAATAGCAGTATGCTCTCTGTCTCTGTCACTGCTTTGATGAACGAAAAAGTACAAGTTGAAATGAACTTGCTGTTAAACCTTGTGCTCATGCACTTGTCCACTTTTGCTCTGGACATAGTTGTAAATATATATTTGACTTTGTGGGATATGTGTCACTGGAGGACATTTGAGGCACAGAGAGTGCTAAACATCCTGATGTAGAAGGACTCAAGTCAGGAGTAAGAACTGATTAAATACTCATCATTAATCAATCGAAACATCAGATCAGCTCTGACTGATAGGTGAAAAACACACCACCAGCACTGTATGAATGCTGGTCTTACAACATTTCCTCTGCTCTGCTCAGAAGGTGTAGTGTTTAGATTAGTTGCCTTGTCAACTGGTGACTGTAAGCCAACTGTTTTCTCAATTTTTTTAGCAGCTGAAAAACCCCAAAATGAGTCCCCATTAGTCTCTATTTATTGGGTTTAGAAAGAAGCACTTGGCTTCCCCTGATCTTGTGTAATGGTGAGTCTACTGTGTATGTACAACGTGTGTTTTTTTCATTGTCCCCCTGCTGCTCCACAGCAAAAGCTGGTCCACGACTCTATTGTATTACTCTAAAGTTAGCTGTAGAACAAAACAAGCCTTGGAACAACTGAGATGTAACACATTTCACATGTAAATTTTCAGGTGTAAAATTCACGAAAATCTGTAAATCAGTAAGAACAGTATGTGGCAGTAATGCAACTAACATGATAGTTGTCATTCACAAGAAAACAAAAAGAAGAAGAAGCTCAGCTGGATATGGCATACTGCAAAATCATGTCTGTTTGGTATATTAGTACTACAATCAGAATGTAGTATATTCTGCACACAGTGTTCAACTGGAGTAGTATATAGTTTATGTACTGTAATATGTAGTCAAGCATGCATGCAATCTGCATTGTTTTATTTATATTTTACTTTTAAGGATTTCCTTTGTCCACAGAGCAATATACTAATTGTTAGTATCAGCAGAGACGCATTAACATGTAAGATGTGCATGATTAGAAGTCTTAAATCTGTGTTTTTGACCTTCAACCTCTGCAGGTTAATGCTGTTAACTGTAACACCAGCTGGAAGGTGGCCTTGTTCATGAAGTTCAGCGACTACAGAGAAGATGTGCTAAAGGGGGTATGATGATTCATCAAACACAGAGCTATTTCTATGTATCGCTCTTCTGCACAAAGCCTGCTCCTCTGTGAAGTTACTCAGACTGCAGTTGTCTCATGTTGTGTTCATGTCCTCTGTCAGGGAGACGTTGTGAGGCTGTTTCATGCCGAGCAGGAGAAGTTCCTGACATGCGACGAGTACAAAAAGCAACAGCATGTCTTTCTTAGGACCACGCTGCGGCAATCAGCCACCTCCGCCACCAGCTCCAAGGCCCTCTGGGAAATCGAGGTAAAACATACAAGGGACAGAGGTGGAGCTGAATGTTGATAATGGTGCTTTTACTTATTTTATTTAAGCCTTCTACAGTTGATAAGTAAGTTAGACTGAAAGACTATACACCTTTTGTAATAAGCAATCCAGTCATAACAAAAATGAGCCATTGATCCAGTTAAATTTACATAATTTTGCACTTGTTCCTTAAAGTAGTCACAATGTTGCAGACGTGAGGCCTTCAGTTCACAAATTCATCCAAAAAAGTACAATTTCTTCCAAAATAGAACTGAATATAGCCCATAATCTGCTGTGTAGTATTAGCCCCTGTCTGCCTCCCATTCTTTGTGTATGTACTGTTTGTTCCTCTTATCAGCGAGCACTAAATTGAAGTTCCTGTTCTCTCCCGCCTGGTTTTGCTGTAATGCACTCATGTTGCCCTATCAGCTGTTGACATGATGTTGTTGTGCCGGGAAACAATGAAGCATTCTTGCTGTACTTGGCACATTAGATTACTTTCATGCTGACTTATTCAGACTCCACAGTGAAAGACTAAACTGTTGTTACTGTAGGAAAAGCTGAAAATAAGGCATTTGATTCAAGAGTTACCGAAACATTTAAGAAACTGCGATAAGTTTTCACAGTTTTGCCTGCTTACATAATTGCCTTATGCGCAGCGATGTAGCACCAGCACAGCCAAAAACTTGAGATTCACTGATAGTGAACATCAGGGCAGATACTAATTCTGACATGGATATTTAAAATAACAATTCACCAAAATTTATTCATTTGTTCACCAGTTTTTCAAAATGAGCCATATCATTTGACATGTTTAAATATTTACTTGTGGTCCCTTTTTCTGAATGTCACTAGAGCATGTCTCATGAAGGCAGATCTTTCTTTGAGACGTTGTAAGACACCCACGCAGCAGACGTTTGCTTTCATGTTTGAGAGTGAAAGTGAATTGATGTCAAGCAGCTACCTTAAAAATGGTAGAAATCAGAAGTACAAGAACTTCAGCTCCTCAGCCTGGCTGCAAATATATGCCTATTTTGAAAGCAGAATAATACATGTTTAAAGCAAGGTTTAAAAAAAATGTTTTTGGTCTGAAAAGCTGACATTATTGGTACACACTGTCAAGAAGAGGGGACAGGATGGTTCTTGCTGTGGAGTGATTCAAAGAAAGTTCAGCAAAGGGTGAACACTATAACCCATTTACCTCTGAAGTGTTATCATTAAGATCATTAAGAGAGAAAATCTGAGCAAAGTTTGACAAAAATCCAACCAAAAGTTCCTGAGGTATTAAGATTACTAGCAAAAGATATTTGAAGGCCTAAAATCATTTGCCTTTCTCTCAAAATATCATCACTTTGTCTTGAGTTCAGAGTGGACATTTGTGAATCTCCTTCAATCATATCGTTGCTGTCAGGCACAATACTTCTGTCTCCAAAACTGCCACCTTTCGGGAAATGAATGAACGCATATTGTATTGTCCTGATTACAAATGGGATTTTTTGTATCGGTTAAAAAGTTTATAAAAACCCACCCACCAACACGGAAGGTGACTAACAGCACTGTTTAATGAAAAACACTGAAAATCCTAAAAAATGTAGGTACTGGTTTTGTGCCTCACAGAAGAAGATATTGTGTTCAGAAGCAGTGGATGAACATGATGCTTAATGGCCTTTGACCTCCAAAGTCTTATCTAACCAGTTTATCTAACGTTTGGAGAAGGTAAATGTGCAAAGTTTGACTGAAATCCCCCAAACTCTCTTGTGATATCAAATTAAGATCAACTGTAAACTTTTAGATATCAAAGTTTAAAGAAAATACCCTAAAGCGTCCTTGTGATATCCCCTTAACATGGCTATGTTGACAAACACGACTTCTTAGCTGTACATTCTACAGTCAGTGCAAAACATTCTGTAAAAAAGTGTTGCTAGCGTAACATGTTAGCAATAATGTATGAAGAGGGTTTTAAAAAAGGTCCCAATAACAATAATGATTCGTATAACTTTATTTATAAAGCACCTTTAAATTTCACAATCATTTTTATTAAATTTAACTTCCAGCAAGCAAGCACAAAAACATATTGCCACACATGTTAAGAAAGAAAGAAACTTTACACAGTAGATGCACCAATGACAACAGAAGTGAGAAAAAAGACAGCCCATATTAAACAAATGATTATGTTATTGATGATAATATTATAATAATAATAATAACACCAGTAAGACTCAACAGTACTACTTCAAATAAAAAATAGTAAGACAGTAAATATATAATAATGATAATAAAAAGTGTATGTACAAGATACATACACATTGTAGAACTGTTTTTTATATATGAAAAAAGTTCAGATATAAAGCACCTTTTAAAACTTGAGTTTACAAGGTGCCTCACACTATCTATCTATCGATCTATCTATCTATTTATTACATACATACATACATACATACATACATAGTATATGTATGTATGCCACAGCTCCCCTAAATTAAATAGATAAAAGCAATTAAAGTAGCACAGGGGATTAAAGCAAGTTTTCATTAGTTATATAAAGGTGGACAAAGACTTGGCTAATCTGATGTCCTCTGGCAGGGAATACCAAAGATTTGGAGCCCAAATAGCAGAGGCCTGATTGCCTTTAGTCACAAGTCGAAATTCAGGAACAAACCAAAGTTCTGGCCAGAGGATCTTACACTCCAGGCTGGTGCTTTAAAATTTTTAAAGATAAGAAGCAAGAGCTGAAGCCTGGCCATGTAGGGCTATTAGAACTAACAACCTATATTTAATAGCTAAAAAGATCCAAATATAAGAACAGACCTTTTGTATATACTGTCTTCTTTGAACAAGCAGCCTGTCAGCGTTTGCCATGTAATTAGCTTGTCAGTATTAAGTTAATGTGATAAAATAGACACACATTAGTGCATGCTTCCTGATTTGCAGATGGGTGGATGTCTGACACCGGGGAAACTGATAGCCGGTACTCTCTTACAGCATCACATTTGGATTGAGGATTAGACTTAAATTTAATCACATACTAACGGTGATTAATAACACATTAATAACTTGAAATTTAAGGTGCTAAATGCTCTTTATTCTGTGTTTCTATGGCAGGTTGTGCACTACGATCCGTGCAGAGGAGGAGCTGGCCAGTGGAACAGTCTCTTTCGCTTCAAACACTTGGCAACAGGGAATTACCTTGCAGCTGAGGTGAGTTTTAACCTCTTAAATGTTGTCTTATTTTTACAGTTCCTTGTGTTAATTATTCTTCTGTAAAGGCATGTTATTCTTCTTATTCTAGAACTTTTTAAAAATATTCAGCCTGAAACTCTTGACTTAACAGTGTGAGTCTGAGCAGAGTTGAGGATTTTTAGACGATGTGCTGTAGGTGGCAGTGTTCCCATTGATATGGTCACTATCACCCTCTTTCTGCTGATGAGTAGTTTGAATTTGGTAATGAGATAAATATGACATGATTATCATCAGAGATTTCATGATTTAAGTTTACTGTCTGCTCTGTTACTGTGCAGGTGAACCCTGAATTCAAAGACAACAGTGTGGAGCCCAAAGGAGAGGTGAGTGAGCTGAGCAAGCATATTTAAGTGATGAATCAAATATACACATACTTAGATTGGTTTAAACTTGGGTAATTTCCTCATTTAGTCATACACAGGAGATATTCATGGATAAAGCCATCAGCAGTCCAAAGACTTTGACATTTTGTGGCCAATATGAGTGAGACGGCACAGCACTAAAAACAGAGCGGGAAGATTATGAGTGTGTCAGGAAAGAAAAATTATCTCAGCAGTTAAATATTGTTGGTCTAACTTCAGCCCCCTCTCCGTCTCCTCAGTCTTTGGTTATGCAACACCAGTCCTCTTACTCTCACAAAGTTATATGTGCGCACACAAACTCAGAATCTATATCGAGACGCTTCTCTCAGCTCCAAGCTACCTTGCACATTTGTATTCTGGCGATGGAGAGGAACACGAAACACAAACTCTCTGAGCCTCACACTTTCTCATGCACATGCTGAATTTCAGACACACAGGGGGCTCCTTACATAACGTCTGGGTGTGGGGGTGCCCTGCGAGAGGGGATGGAGGGGAGGCAGACGTGCTGTCTGCTCCGCTCCGCTCGCCTGTGCTAAGCTGGTGGAGTGAGTCACCAGCAGAGGAGGGGGGGCAGAGGGAAGGTGGGAGTGGGAAGATAGAGAAGCAGAGGCATGAAGCGGTGGAGCTCTGGGGAGCTTCCCATTGACATGCAGAGAACAGTGGGAGAAATTAACCCTTGGCATCATCTGCTGCATCTGCATCAGCTCAGACTGTACCAGCGTACAGACTGCAGAATTTAACTCAGCTCACAGATGAGTCACGGCTCTCCAGCAGCATTTCTCTGTAATTTGATATCTTATTAGTGAAAGAAGCTGTGACAACATAGTTTGGCTCACATCCGTCTGTCCTCTAATATAGATCTTATCCACAGTTTGGCTCATTTACTTGTATTTACATGATTATGTGTTCCTGCGACCCTGACAGGGAAAAGTGGTTCAGGTGATGGATGGGTTCATGATTGTATGTGGAAAGACATGACAGTGTGACTCAAATTAACGCACTGCTCAGCTTTTTCTAACTTTTTCCTTGATACTCAGCTTAATGTGATGACCTGAATGAAGAATGCTGATTTGTTATATTACAGCGACATGTAGTGTATTAGAATTGACAATGCTTTCTGAATTATAAGTATGGATGTAGTTTGACATCATTTTCATGTGGCGCTGTCTAGGACCGTCACATCACACTGGTATTGACTATAGCAGTCTTTTTTAAAATAACAGAAGTATTGATATTGTGCTAAAAATAGACAGCCAGCCCCATTTAAAACAAATTAATTCATAGAGGGAGACAGTTGTGGTTCTTCACACTGGTTGTTACCTGCTGTACCAATAAAGGAAACTAAGGAGGCTTTTCACTGTATTGCTAGTCACCCCCTATCAACCGTATAGCCTCAAATAGATTGATTAGATAATTTTGTTGAAGGGGATAAAAGCTGAATAAGCATTTATTTACTCAGTGCTAGTGGTTTATTTGCCAAAGGCACACCTAAAACCAAGTCAAAATCTCAAGGCACACCATATTAATATCCATACCAAATAGCCTCCTTCAAGAGCCTCGAATAATCTTTAATTATAGTTCATATACTCATTTTTGATGACTGCTGGGGTACGCTCACAGTCCCAAAAAGCTTTACTGAAACTCCTGATCCACCTGTACTAAATTGGTCACCAGTGCTGCTCAGCGCCAATGACTCTGCGTTAATTTTATCTTCTCTGCTCTGCACAAGGCTTCCTACCTACTCAGAGACAATGGGCTTAAACTTTTAATCAAACAATAGCAGTATGTCACACTGGGAGGTGTAATTGGGGGGTTGAGGGAAGGTGCTGTTTTAGGCAGCTACTGGCGCTGTAAGCATGTTAAGAGGGAGATCACCTGATACTGCAACCTTTCTATCTTGTGCACTGAAGTACTCTCTCACTCATGAGTTTATAATACATGCAATATGATTTTATCAGTGCTTCCCAAATATTTATTTTAGCCACAAATGTCCTAGATGCCTTGATTTAGATTTGCCCTGCACTGACATGCATAGACAGCTCAGAGTGAGTTCAGCATGCTGCTGGGTTTATTAAGTAATTTAGAGCAGGGGGACCTAACTATGGTCCAGGGGCCAACAATTGGCCTGCAGCACACTGCAAAAGGTAAATCAAATTCTGCTAAAGTAAGGGTGCATCATAGTGACCCAGTCATCCTGTATATTTGTGCATGTGGCCCTTCATAAAAAAATTTGACACTCCTGTTTCTTGGGTTTTGGTAACTATTAACAGGCATATGATTAATTTTAAAAGAGACAATTTTGTGTAATACCATACCTTTAGATGTGAAAAATTCTTTGGTTTGCACCTCAAACCCACTGGTGAAGAACTCAGTTTAACTATAGATGAAGTTTGAAGGACTGTTTACAGTCTGTAACTTGTATTTCAGTTCTCCAGAATGTGGTGTTTAGTGACCAGTTGGGTCATTTTTTTTAGTTCCAGTGTTCATGAAGCTTTTCCTAACATTTATTTGTAATCTGTAATACAATTTAAAACCTTTCCAAATTCATCGAAAACAAACCCAAAGAAATGATTTAGTACCTGTAGAACTCAGGAGCAGAAAATGTTTCATATTATACTTTTTTCAAAATGTATCTATGATCACAAAAGCTGTGGATGGATCACCGTTTGGGAGTTAAAAAGAAAAATTACACTGTCAAGTGGATTGTTATTGGTTTCAGGAAAAATCTCCCATGTTCTGAAGCTGGACACTGATCATAGAGCAACAGTAGCTCAGTCAGTTGGATCAGACCACACGGGCCAGCCTTTGCTACCCAGATGCATCAATGAACCTTGGCTGCCCATGACCCTGTCAGTGGTTCACCACTGTTACTTCCTTGGACCACTTTTGATAGGTACTGACCACTGCAGACCAGGATCACCCCACAAGAGCTGCAGTTTTGGCGATGCTCTGACCAGTCGCCTAGCCATCACACTGGCTCTTGTCAAACTCAAATCCTTATGCTTGCCCATTTTTTCCTGCTGCTAACACATCAACTCTGAAGACAAAATGTTAACTAGCTGCCTAATATATCCCACCCGCTAACAGGTGCCATGATGAAGAGATTATCAGTGTTATCTTAGTCACCTGTCAGTGGTCATGGTGTTATGCCTGATTAATGTATCATGTCAAACGGTAACATGACGGTTATTAACCACAATTCTCAGTATTTACAGTTACATCCAATTTCTGTACAGGCTGTCTATTGATTGTAGCAGAGTAAACACTCTCCAGCAACCCAGCTCTGGACTGAATGTACTAAGAGAGATATTAAGTGTACACTAAGGTTTTTCTTAAAGCAGAGGAAAATTCCCTCTGTGAATTTTAAAAGTGATAACAGGCTTAAAAGTTTGAGAAATATAAGCTGCCAGAGTGCTTACATCAACTTCTACTTTTTGTTCATGTTTGTGTGTATTTTGGTGTTTGTGTGTTTGTACGTGTCCTGCAGAACGAGACGGATATCGTGTTCTCCAAGAAGAAGCATCAGGCTGCAGAGAAGATTGCTTTTACTCTGGTTTCTGTTCCCCATGGGAATGATATCGCCTCTCTGTTTGAGCTGGATGCCACCACTCTGCAGCGGGCTGACTGTCTGGTGCCCAGGTCAGTCGCTCACAGGGGGGGGACAACAGTAACAAAAACAAGTTACTACTGCTCAAGTTATATTCACAGAGGCATTTTTATAAGAGTTCACAGGCTAGTGTAGAGCAGTTCTTCTCAGAAAATCCTCTGTCACGGAGAGACAGCGTCACTTATGTTAACACTGAACCATCTGCCTTTGAGAATTGTCACTGACATAGTGTCATGTTGTTGTTGACACACTACAAGTAGGGATATTTTATCAATTTGTGGTGGATGGTTTTGGAAAAAAGTAAAACTAAAACAGAAACAATGTTATGTTTTCTTTAAGTGACTGATAAAATATACATGCAGTGTGCAAATTTGACTTCATGCCAAAAAAGCCTTGTTAGCAGCGCTATGAGGCTGCATTTAGGCAGTTATCATTGAGATTAATGCTATTGCTAACATTACCATGCTAAAATGTTAACGTGTTGTATGCTTGCATAACCTGTAGGTTATGTGGTCATAATCAGGGCTGAGCCAATGGCCAAAAATAAAATGTCGATATTTTTGTTCACACCGATCCAAATTTATGATTCTAATCAATTTTTTTTAAATAAATGATGCATCATTCTGTTAGCAGGGCTCACAAAATGAACTTAAAGTTAAAGACTGCGACGGTAACTTTAACTTTTGGAGTAATTACAGAGAAGTTGAAGGCAATCAACATTTTCTTTTTCGAAATCCTAAATTTCCGAAAACTAAGTCTATTGATAAAATTGATTACAGGCTCAGAGCTAGTCACAATGTTTTCTAAGTTTATGGTATTAGCATTAGCATGCCAATATTTTCTATTTCATTATGCAAAAAAAGTAGCTGAGATTTGCACATACTTTGTGACAACCTGATTTTGATGATGAAAAACATTTGACCAAACCACTGCTCTGTTTTAAATGTCATCTTGTTACTGATTTTAAGTTGGGCATTAGAGTTTTACTTAAAATTGAAAAGCAATCAGTTTCTTGTTTTCAAGACAAAGCAGTGAAACATTCGCTCTAGCAATAGTTAGTAGCCTTAATTGTATGACCGGCTATTATATCTATCCACATTTCAGTAGTAGTGCTGTGTATCATTATTCTTTTTGAATATCAGTGCTAAATTTATAATTCTGAAACGTTTTTGGTGCTTAAATAATTCCTGAATATATACCCATAGTAGATTAAAAAATATAGGTTGATAATTCTTACCCTTGCCATGGTTAGGGTTGGGTATTGTTAACATTTTTTCTAACACCAATGCTAAATCAGTACTTTTGAAATGGCGCTGGTTCACTGACAGTTCCTGAAAAGAGACTTTCCAGAGAAAAGAATGTTGGTAACGTTGACTGTGTTTCAGCCAATGTGGTAAAGCCTCTTTACTTGTGATGCTGATTTCTTTACCTGAATGGCAATATTAAACAGGTCACTGAGCAAAGAAGGAAGAGAGGGTGTTGACATTTAGTGAATTTTCCCAAAATGAAGCACCAGAATCTGTGGTGTGCTTTGGTTCTGTGTGTATCTGACATGTAGACACCAGTGGCATAATAGTACTGGATTTTGATACCTATCTGTACATGGTGGTTCATCCAGCTACAGCAAGGAGTAAGCCTGGGTATCAAAATCTGGTACTAATGTGGTGCCGGTACCAGTTGACCAAAACCTTCCAAACCAAAAGACAACATGGATTTACTGTATTTGCTTTGTTAAGGTGCCATTGGCTAAATTCAAGAGGTCGCTTCTCTGTTAAGATTTACCTTACTAATGCTTTTTTCTCTATTGAGAGTGTCAGTTCAGAAACAATTTATCCACTGCCGCTGTTTTGAAAATACCAACTCAACACTTTTTCGGTAACAAAACCTAATTAATACCCAAGTCTACCCAACAAGATTTGAAGACTTGATTCAAGGGTTACTGTCTTTCCAAATGGTTACCATTTTGCTCGTTTACAGCAAAAAGTATAAATCAACAATAAATGCCAAGTTTACAACTTGTTCCCTTTCTCAGAAACTCCTACGTAAGGTTGAGGCACCTTTGCACCAACACCTGGGTGACCAGCACCAACGTCCCCATTGATGCAGAGGAGGAGCGCCCTGTCATGCTAAAGGTCTATACACTTATACATATATGTTAAACACACATACCAGTAGACATGTGAAATTTAGCTTAACATTTTTCTTTCTTCTCATTAGATTGGCACCTGTCCCACTAAGGAGGATAAAGAGGCATTTGCCATTGTATCAGTTCCTCTGTCAGAGGTCAGAGACTTGGACTTTGCCAATGATGCCAGCAAGGTCCTGGAGTCGACTGTGAGGAAGCTGCAGTACGGCAACATTGCTCAAAATGAAAGGAGGTACAGTATGACAATCACGACAAGTGATGGAAAATGATGTGCATTAAATGTGTTTTCTTGTGTTAAAAATATGCTTTTGTGTATATTTTAGGTTTGTAACTAAACTTCTGGAGGACCTGGTTTTCTTTGTTTGTGTTGTACCAAACAACGGCCAGGATGTGCTGTCAGTGGTCACCTCAACACCAAACAGAGAAAGGCAAAAACTCATGAGGGAGCAGAACATCCTCGCCCAGGTCAGCTGAATTTTTTCATATTTATAAATTATCGTAAGAGGTGGATACAACCTCAGTTGGCCCTTCATCATCGCTTCTTCTCCTTTAGATCTTTGGCATTTTGAAGGCTCCATTCACAGATCAGGGTGATGGTCCAATGCTGAAGTTGGAGGATTTGGGAGACCAGCGCTATGCTCATTTCAAGTACATGTTGAGACTCTGCTACAGGGTGCTACGACATTCTCAGCAGGACTACCGCAAAAACCAGGCATGTTTTCTTCTTTTACAATATCAGAATGGTCAATAAATTTAATAATTTCATACATTTATTTTAGTGGATGGACAAGGGCAGTTTAAGAAGGACATTGGATGTGGCTGGACTCTCATCAGCATCAATTACATACACAACTGAAGCTTCTTTAATATTGCCTTTCTTTTAAACCCTTCTTTAATTAGGTGGCTGATCAGTTCAACTTATTAATTACATTCTTAAACATCCACAAAAAACATCTCAATTAAAAAAGTACATATTAATCTTAAAAGCAGACACAGGCTGATTTTACTGACTTAACCGTCAGTGCTCAGTTTGACCATTTGCTGGCTCTAGCTGAAAGCTAGCTGGCTACTAAGAAGATAGGAGCTTTAGGATTGCAAAAGTCATTTGTGACTTGTTTATTTAAACTAATGATTTTTTAATGCAATTTGCCATAGGCTATTTAAAGCTACTCAACTTTTTACCCAACCACCTTTAAAGCTAGCTAGATAACTGGCTAACTTAATTTCAATTCTAAGCTTAAATTTGTTAGATTAAAGTTAGCATTAAATACATATACATTTTCAAGAGTGAGATTAAAATTTGCTAGATAAAGACAACTAGCCAACAATTTTTTGCAGCAGTCCTGGTTGGCTCTGAACTTTGCTGTTGTATTGTGTCTTCCTTTTATCATCTGAGTAGCTTTATTTTAATTCAGATAAATTCATGTTTAATAAGAAAGCTTGCTAACTTTAATTGCATTACTAACATAGTACCATGTCATTTGACTGCCCCAGTTTATGTTACAGACCAACCTTTGCTTTTTTTCATAGATTAGGTTATAAGTTAGCTTAATTAAATTAGCCTGCTCTTGAACTTCTGAAGCATTTCTGGATGTTGCTTTCTCTGTTATTTTACTGCCCCTTTTTTGCATACAGACTTATCTTTATAAGGTTTTATTCCTAGATAAAGATTAAAATTTGTTTTGTAAATGTAACAAGCTAGCCTCTACCTGCGTATTTGATGGTTTTGAGATTATTGCGTTTTAATTTAAGAAAAAAATGTGAAAACTTGTTTTGTTACTTCTTAGGAGACATGTTGGTGGTTTACAGTTGACTTTTATTTTTTTTAACATGTCTGTTTCTGCCACATCACTTAATGAGTGCAGCCACGTTACAGCCTTTTATGAAAGATATTTAGGTAAACTAAAAAAAATGAGGATAGTGCAATATTTCTGCTAGTCATGTTTTCTTATATGTATTGCTTTCTGTTAAACTGAGAATATTAAGATAATGAAATAGTAATACAAACATTATTTGTATGTTTTCTTGAAAAACATTTTGCAAAGACATTGAATTTTCTCACTTGTCTCTGATTTTAAGGTTACTATTTTACTTTTTTGTTGTCATTAAGGAAACCAAGCTAATTTCTTACCTCATTAAGGTTTCAATTACTAAGCTTTTTTGTAAAATTTTATGAGCTACACGATAATTCAGTTGATTAAATATTAGTCAGCAGATTAAATTATTCAATCTAACTCGTTGATAGAAGCTATTAATGAAGCAGCCATTTGACCAAAAGTTAAGTAGTGGCTAACAGTTTGACAGTCTTTCCTGAGGTGTAACTTTAGATGACCTAATGAATGCAAAGTAGATTATCTTTTGGGGATGACAACAAAATATGCTGTAATTAAGTTTCTTTTTACTGATTTAGTTTTATTAAGATTGTTTTCTTTAAGCTCCACTGCCCCTTGCATCTCATGTGCTTTGTTAAAAAAGTTTTTCTCTGCCATACAGGAATATATAGCCAAAAAGTTCTCCATCATGCAGTCTCAGATTGGGTATGAGATCCTGGCTGAGGACACGATCACTGCACTGCTGCACAACAACCGCAAGCTGCTGGAGAAACACATCACAGCTAGAGAGATTGAGACCTTCGTCAGCCTGCTGAGGCGTAACAGGGAGCCCAGGTTAGCCCCAGACAACTTCAAGTGCTGGATGACAAGGCATACACCTTCTAACGGGAAATAAAGAAAAACATAGTGCATGAAAAGTAGTCACACAGGAAAGTCATCCTTTATGTATTGCCTGATTTGACTTTGACTTTCATGACAATAAAACATAAAATTACCAAATCCTGAAGAGCTAAAGACAAACATATTAGATAAGGACAGGAACATATCAAATGTGGTGATAAATCTTGCAATATTCCTAAACACAGCAATTGAAAGAACATTGAATAGTTAAATATGTTGTAAAACAATTCCAGTTCAGACTCATTGAGAAATAGCTAAAGGAATAACAATTCCCATATGAATTCCTTCCACTTTGTTCTGTTTGACTTGAAAATCAAGCAGGTTGCTCGGCCATTAGAAGCAGTTAGCATGATGACAACAAAGAAGTCAAAGAAACAAAAAAACAGTCACAATTGTGTCTTAATGTGACACAGTGTGGTGCTATCTGAATGATGTCCAGTATCTGTGTACACATCATTTCAAGCAAGGGTGAAAACATCAGAAACCTGCTGAAGCATTGGTCTATGCAAATCAGCATTTAATATCAGGAGTGCCCAGTGTGTTACATTGTTGACCCTATAATCTTGTGTAGGTTCACTTTTTTATACAGAAATTCCAAGGTTGATTTGGGAATTGATAAAAAAAATTGGACTGATAGGCAAAATCAGTAATGGAATTGGTATCAATAAAATCTTATCAATTCACATCCTTGGTTGCATATTAGATAATGGGCCATAAGATGCACCGCTTAAAGATTTTTGGTATAAATTTAGACAGCTACAAGTTTTGTCGCCTATGCTACATAACATGTATGAACACACACAACCTTCTGCAGCTCTTCTCTCCCCCCTGTCCAAACTTTTTTGAAATACCTTTTTTCTGCTTATTTTATGCTTGAATTTGTACTCACACCCACATAAAGCAAGGTTGACTATACTGAAGTGATGCTATCCTCCTTACTAACATGCACTTTTGCACATTGCTGTGAATAACCAGCAAGGATTTTTCCTTAAATCTGGTGCGTACTGGCCTCAGAGATGCCTAGAGCTACCTCTAAACACTGTTGCTTCACCAGAGCAGTGGGGTGGTGCATGAACACTTGCACATCAGAACACTCACTAGTTCTCAAGCAAAATAATTGCTTGAATAAAATGGATTCTCAAATGAAAAATTATTTTTTCTTAAGTTTTTGTAGATGCGTAGATTCAATAAAAAAAAAAATTGTAATTGACAACAAGCTAACAGTCTCATTTATCATGTTTTTAAGTCAATTCAGAACAGAACAAACACAAATTTAGGGTGGTTTCTGATTAGTTAATTAGAGTTGAATATGTTATTTAATTTTGAGTTTTACAAGGCTGTTTAGTGGTATTGCTGTAGCACATTTGCTTAGTTTCCAAATTTTTTTTTATGTTGATGTTACTCTCTCATTAAAACAAAACTATGTACAATATTTGTTTTTTTTGTGTGGACTTAAATGAAGTTTATTATGCCTATATATTCAGTAGTTGTTGGACGTGGCTGTAGACCTGCCCGCCATTTAAACAGTGTGTTGCTTTTTCATTCATTGATCAGTCGATCTGTGTGGTTGTTAAGTCATCATGTTCCCCTTTGATTGACTACAGCCCAACTGAGAAACAGTCTTCCCTAAGTACACGAGGTTTATGTACAAATTTGCTGAAACCTTTTTACAAAGCATTTATAATATGCAGTGATTCACATCTGGGCTTCTTTTTTCAGATTCCTGGACTACCTCTCTGATCTCTGTGTGTCCAACAAGACTGCAATTCCAGTCACACAGGAGCTTATCTGTAAATTTATGCTGAACCCCACCAACGCAGACATCCTCATCCAGACTAAGTGAGTCACACCCCATGGATCTATATTTAAACATCCAAGCCAAGCCTGTCATATTCCAACCGTTCATTTAAAACATGTCCAAACAGGGCTCTTATGAAATGTCTCCTGTAGACTCCTATAAATATTTACAGCAGGAGCTATAACTTACATTTTCTTTTGTTCAGTTTTTTCTGGTAACTGCTTTATATAATCCCCCCTGCCCAGGCTGATCCCTAACACTGAGACCACCCTAGAGTCCTCTCTGCTTCATGAGGAGGTGGAGGAGGAGGAGGTTTGGCTCTACTGGATTGACAGCCATAAGGAGCCTCATGGAAAGTCCATTCGTCACCTGGCCCAGGATGCTAAGGGCAACCACAAGATGGATGTAGACATTATCACCTACTACAGGTGATGGTTATAATCTTGATTCTTGTTACTCTAGCAGTTTTGTTCTAATATTACTTTATTTCTATTTTTACCTTCCCAATACCAATTCGGATGAAAACAACAGACTTGATATTTGTAAACAGACAGACACACTGATGCCAACTTTCTGCTAGCTTGTCTTGCACTGGCTGCTAGCACTGTGCTGCCGTTGTTTTCTTCTGTCTCACAGAAATTCACCTCAAATCTTTCTTTTTCTCCAGGTCATTCTTAATTATATTCTTTGTGTTTTATGCCATAGTACTTCTGTTTTTTATTGTGTTTGAGTTATGTAAAATTGGAACAAAACAGTGTACTAATATTGTGGTTGTTTTGTGGGCTTCTATTTGATGCATTATAATAATAAAAAACAGACACAGTTGTGAGATAGGAAACTCTGCTTACCTTGCTCGGGCTTGTAGTATTAAGCCTTTCATGCTAGAAGCACTGTCATACCTGGCACATTTGATTTTGCTGATTTTTTTTTTAAGCCAATTATTTTTTCTTCTCTTTTTTGGAATGAACTTCTACTTTGTATTTCTAATTCAGCTTGAACTTTAACTTTGAAAAATAAAATGTGGGCAACATTAGTGTGGTAAGAAACACTGCTAAATCCATGCTAGCACTGTAGCATTAAGGTCTTTATGCTGGCAGCTCTACGTTGTTAAACAATTCCATATAGTAAATTACTAGAATCTAGTTTTCATTGCTGTTCTTAACATTGATTTGCTAGTTGCATCGATAAAGTAATACTGTAGTTATTGTGTGTGCTACTGTTTTCTTTTTTTCTACAAGATAATGTGTTTTGGTATTAGATGCAGATATATTTCGAATTTTTAAGTCAACTATGGTCCATTAGAAAAGGTTAATTCTATTTTGTAGTAGCCTGTACAAAAAATCTGAAATAAGCAATTTACAAAGAAAATCTCTTCATCGTGTAAGACTGAGGAAAATACAAACTCACTACATCTATCTCCTTTTATTTTTATCTCTAGGTACCAACTCAATCTTTTTGCTAAGATGTGCCTGGACCGCCAGTACCTCGCCATCAACCAAATCACCTGTCAGCTTCCTGTGGATCTAATCCTGCGCTGCATGTTTGACGACTGCCTGCCCTACAACCTCAGAGCATCCTTCTGCCGCCTCATGCTGCACATGCATGTGGACAGGGACCCTCAGGAGGCTGTGGTGCCTGTTCGTTACGCCCGCCTCTGGACTGAGATCCCCTCTAAGATCACCATCCATGAGTGAGCACCTCACCATCATTTTCTGTGTGATAACCTGGGTATAGCTTTTCTTTGCACATGCAAACAGTGATTGTGCTCTTGTAGGTTTGAATATGAGTCCACAGACAGCTCAAGAGACGAGATGAAGAGGAAGTTTGCACCCACCATGGAGTTTGTAGAAGAATATCTCAAAGATGTGGTCAGCCAGCCTTTCCCTTTTGGGGATAAAGACAAGAATGAGCTCACACTAGAGGTAAATAAAGTCTTCATGACATACATTTTTGTAGAACACAGTAACAGGAATTCTTTCTTCATTTATTTCCTCACATTTGATTTTTATGACATTTCCTCATTACCTCTTTCAGGTGGTGAATCTGGCTCGTAACCTGGTGTACTTTGGATTCTACAGTTTTAGTGAGCTGCTACGCCTCACGCGCACCCTGCTGGCCATCCTGGATATTGTCCAGCACCCGCTCACCTTCATGAACAAACTCAACAAGAGCCCAGAGGCTGGTCAGTACTGTTAAAGGGTTAAGGAGGCCATGGTGGTCAGTAAAGATTTAATCTGTATGTTGAGCTTTGAAGCAAGGCAGCGGTATTTGTGTCGAATCACACATACAAACAGCAGGGTTCCCATGCGTCCTGGAAAATCTGGAAAACCTGGAAAATGATTGACCAATTTTCTAGTCATGGAAAACATATGGAAAATGAGGAAAAAAGTAAAATGTCCTGGAAAAGCTTGAATTGAATTATTTGTCTTCCTTCTACCTTGTTAGTGAACAAAAATCAAACACATGAAGTAAAACTGTACTTGGTAACTAATGCACACTTAGCCATAAAATATGAGTCGATAAAATAATGCAGGTTAAGGAAAGAAGTATAAAAACTCAAAGCAATGGTGACAAAAAGAAATAATTTAAAATGGCAAAATAAAATTTAGGCTAGTTAAACAATAAATCAACAAAATATATTTATAAAAAGCAGTCAATAAAGTTTAAAAATAAGTATAAACCATAAATTTATAACAGTAAGACACTACATAAAAGCCAGACTAAAAAGATAGCTAGCAGACAGTATTCATGCCCGTGGGTTAGAAATAAATACATTTTAAGTTCAATATGACACGGTGGAGCTAGCTAGAGATATTGGTCATCGACCTTTAATCTTGTTTTTTAGAAAGCTAAATTAACCTGAGAATTACCGACACCAATATTGTAACTTCAGTTGGTTATGTGACACTGGAATCTGTGGGTGTCATTGCGCTGTTCTATGATAAATTTGTCATAATTTCTAAGAATTTCAGAGAGTGTATGATATTTCATGGATTTGTTACAGCCATAGACCGCACATCTTGTAAATCAGACCTCTGGGCCGGAAGAGGCATAAACATAGCAATCTGGACAAATGTACAAAATGTAGGGGGGGCGGGGTGGGGACATGTCCTGGAAAAGTCCTGGAAAATGATTTCTAGAAAAGACTGGGAACCCTGAAACAGCAATTGAAAGTGCTTTACAGAGTTAAAAACAAAGACATCATTCTTCTTCTAATTTTTTTAATGTAATTTCTTCCTTGTACACCTCAGCACCATTAAACACGAGGGTCATCCCTTAATATGTCTTTTGAGGACATAAGCAATTACATTTTGATAAAGAAATAAGTCGTGATGACAGTAAGAGGGTTTAAGATTTAAAATAAGCAAAAATAAAACAAAATTGAACTGTTTTAAGCTTTTAATTATGCTTAAGATACTTTAATTTGTACTTCTTGTGTAAGTCCCTGAACTGATCTAACAGTGATCTGGCAAACTTGAATTTGGGTTGAAGAATAAAAAAGGCTGAAAGATAAATGAGATATAGTATGGTTCAGCTTGGAGTGCTGACTAAATGCTTTATTATTAATCAAAGTAAAGGACAAACACGTACCAGGGCTTATTTCTTGATGGAAAATATTAATAGTTTCAACACCATCAAGTCATATGTTGTAACTGGATATGATTTTGATAAATGTGTTTTTAGCTCTTTCACCCCAGGGCTCGTCTATCAGGGACAACAGATTGAAATTAGCCAATGGCTATTATCTGGTTTACTTTTGCTGTATGGTGTTGTACATGAACTTGCACTGCCCCCTCTCAAGTAAATACATAATGATAATGATAATGTCAAGCTCTCTTTTACCAAGGTTATTATCATTGAGAGCTGATGAAATGGCAAAAACTAGATTGTAAAAGGAAAAAAATGACTGAAACAGACATTAATTAAAAACTGGTTTAAAAACTTTTGACCGTTTGTTTCTGAAACTAACAAACCATAATGAGAATATGTCTCTGGCTTACAAGTACACTTCCTTTGTACTCTTAACTGGATGGCTATAAAAATGGTAATGGTCTGTTGAGTTATTGTACCCCACAGAGGCGTGTTGTGCAAGTCGCGGCCACACAAAAAATGTTTAGAAGGGAGAGCATTTAGAAAGGGTCATGTCAGTATGCTGGGTGGCAAAAAAAATGGGAAAGAGAGGCATTTGAAGAAACGCTTTTAGCCTTGTTTTGCTCCATCATATGAAAGGGAAAAGTATAAAAAAGGGGAGGTTTGGGGTACATTAAATTTAAATTTAACACCCCAACACACAAATAGCATAAAGTAGGTTACCACTGGGCAATTCACAGGACTGTATTTTTGTCCTTCCCATTCTCAGTCAGAACTATTCATAGTGTTTCCTAAATAAAACCTCAGTTGGCTTACAAAGCACTGTGGCACTCACCTCCACCTGTCTCTTGCCATATATGGTTGTTCTGGCCAAAAAAGACAATAACGGGTACTGAAATACTGCACCTTGATGGGAAATTTTTAAAAAGGTGTTAATTTTTAAGTGTGTTAAAGCAAGAATGGAGAACCACATTGTGCAGCTGCAGGCTCAACAAGGATTTTGCTGGCAATGCTTTTCTGGAGATGTGCCACAGCGTAATGGCACCTAATACTTGTTCTTGCCCTGTTGGTCTTGCCTTGACCAGAATTTTTCTGTAAAACTAAAGGTGCAAAAACCTCTGCAAAAAATTAAAGGGAAACAATTTTACAGAGAACCAAAGATTTCTTTAATAGTATGGAAACCATATTAGAAATAACAGGAGGTTGAAGCAGATATGAGGTATGGTTAACAGTCTGGATTTATAGGCCTTGTTAGAGTTTTATTTTCATGATACAGACTTGATCAAAAAGTCAAGGTCTCACTGCTTTCATCTGATCTGTTGTAATGGATCTATTTTTCCAATGGAGGATCAATAAGATGTCTTTTCTATAAGTAAAAGTAATAATATTAAAACTAAACATAAGAATAAGAATAAAGATGATGACAAGAAGAAATTACAGATTAGCTATCAGGAAGAAAACTGGGATACATGGGAAACTGACTCTTCAGACATCTAAGTGAATATTTGAGATAAGTGTAAAAATGGAAAATACACGTTTTATGTATAATGAATGTTAAACTGATTATTTAGATTTAACTCCAGCTTCAACTCCTTCTTTGCTACAAATTTGAATTCCTTGAGGGATGTTTGAGATTTAGATATAGATGCCTGGACTGAGATACTCTCTTAAAATATGTTAATGATTGGCTTTATCCATATGTGCACAGTATCCAATACTGTTTGTGGTTTGTCTGTTTAGGCAACAATGTCCTCCGTACAATCCATGGAGTTGGGGAGATGATGACTCAGATGGTGATGAGTCGAGGTGTCCCTCACAGCCTCCCTGACACTCCTCCCTCCCTGCGTTATGGAAAAGGACACTTCCTACCAGACAATGAGGACGTCATGGTGATGGACACAAAGCTGAAGATCATAGAGATTCTGCAAGTTAGTGCCCCCTGCTGGATATAATTAACTGAGTTTTGATAACATAAGCATTAATTGACCTTTTAATTCTTTGTTTGTGTGCTTTTTGTCTCCTTTTTAGTTCATCCTGAGTGTGAGGCTGGATTACAGGATCACTTACTTGTTGTCAATTTACAAGAGAGAGTTTGGGGAGAAGAGCATAACTGAGAGCTCTGCCTCTGGGGCTGACCTGCTCCCATTTATTCGTGAGACGTTTTTCTCTTTTAAAAAATCTCTTTAGCTGTTGTGCACTGCCTGCTACCTTGCATACTTTACCAATCTAATGTCCATTTTGTTTTTGTCACCAGCTCCTGAACCAGACATAGATGAGATTGCAACAAAAGCAGAGAGCATGTTTGCAGGAAGGCAAGTCAAAGAGAAATTTAAAAAAAAAACTTTGTACCATTGTAAGACTTCACCACTGCTGTTGAACACCTTCCAGCTTACCCTCTCAAATTTTATCCCTGCTCAACCAGTAACTGAACCATTTATTACCATAAATCTTGTATACAAGAGAGCCCTTGCCGAAGCAGCAGCACAGAAAAAATCCACTCAAGAAAAAAAACAATAGATCGTCTGAAGTAAATATTGTTCAGTACCACAGTCATATATAAGACATAGTGGAGAAATAGCTGCAAACTGCTCACATCTGGTTGGGTTTTGTCTGTGAAGTGTGCAGTTTAAGGGAAATGTTAATTCCATTTCAATTTTCTTTTTCACAAAAACAAAATTAAAACGGGTAAATGCTATCATAATTCATTGTGTAAAAGTAATTCGCGAGAAGTGAACTCACAAAGCTAACTAGAGCTTATGTGTGAGGTCCCATACAATCAACTATACACAATCACATCTGTTATTTTTAACTGACAACTAATGACTAATCTGAAAAGGTGCACGATATTGGATTTTTACAGATGCCCAATATGCTGATATTTTTTAACTCATTATCAATGATACTGATATCAATACTTTCCTGTTAACCTTATGGTGACAGTCCATTTGTGTTAGAGCCAGATGTAAAACAATGAAAACATTCATTAGGAAGAAATACTTTTGATCTATAAGAGTGAACAGTCTGTGATGATGAAGTGTGGTACATTTGTACATTCTGCCAATATATTGGCATATACTGCCAAATTATCGGCAGTAAATATTGGAAAAAATGGTTTCAGGCAATTATCTGCCAATACAGGTTTTTTTCCAATAATACTGTGCATTACTAAAAGGTATCCTAAGATTACTCAAAAGATCCTAACACAATGCCAAAATATACAAATACAATACATGAATAAACTTGCCTCATTTTAGTTTTTCATATTTCATAAGTCAAGCTACTCTGCCTTTAGAGTTGTTGCTCTTGTTTATTTCAACATTTATTTGGATGGCATATTAATGAGCGTACAATGTTGTGGGAGACCATACAAGACAGACAAAATATGCCAGATTTAGCACAATGCTAATTTCCATCCGTAGCCCCAACATAAATGACGAACGTAATGGAAAACATAACGTTGTTGCTTTTCTTTAGGCTCCTTAAAGCTCTCTTTGAAGCTGAGATGTCAGTGTTTTTATTGTACTTCCACGCACGTTCCAGATCCGTAGACCTCTGCAGGTCACACTGGCTATAATAGACCTGTGTCATGTTCCACTTTGCAATTATGGCAGGAGGCATTGTGCTTAGAGTAGGCAGATATTTCTTGAAGATCTTGTTAGCAGCTTTTAAAAAGGCCGTTATGAAGGAGATGGTGTCAGTCTGACTGAATTGTTTCTGAAGTGATTTAATGCTCAACACTGTAGCTCCAACTTTGTTGATAGACCAAAAGGTTAAAAGCTCTTTTCCTAACGACAAAGCAAGTTTAAGGAATTTTATACAGTACAATTCCACAGTACGATACTACGATTTTAGTACTGTCTTGTAAAGATGATGTACCAGTGTTGCATTCTCCCCCTTGCAAAGCAGCTGGATTCACCAGTTTCCATGCCTTCCATCAGGCAGATCCATTTGGCAAAACTTCAAGCTAAAATGGTTGTTTTGGTCAGAAAATGTCTGGGTGTATCAGCGAGGAGAAAGAGGTGATTGCCAAGACTGCGGTTCAGTCATCTCCAATTTATTTGAAAGATTCTGCTTCTGCCAAACACTATCTATGGGATGTCAGGTTAACATGCTTCTATTAAGTGAGGAAAATCTGTCAACTGAAAGACACAGTGATGTATGAAACTCAAACCAAGACAAAACACAAGGGGAGTTCCACATTTTCAGTGAGGATCATGCCGTAGACTTGTACAGCAGCAGCCCATAGTCGTCATATTTGAGGTAAAGCTCTGCACAAGATGAGTATGCAAACTTGAAATAAACCAGCGAGCTTATCTCAGGCCTTGCGTTTTGGCTGTCAAAGCTTAAGCGGTGCAGATGAATGTGAGAGAATGAAGTTATTTTTCAAGATAAATGCACTGTTTGCCAAAATGAGGAATTTCTTGTTTGTATTTCTGTAAGCCAAGATACCAAATGATATGTGTTCTGTAGGTTGAAGACATCTGAATAAAGAATTCCACCAAAATCAATTGCAGACACATACATTGGTTGAATATGCTTCTTTCTGCTGACTCTTATGTACCAGTGGATTTACACTGCGCTTATGTGTGGTTTCAGTTCTGAGCTGAGTGCAGTGGAGCTGGACGATGAGGGTGGCAGGACATTTTTAAGGGTCCTGATCCATCTGATCATGCAAGATTACCCCCCACTGGTGTCTGGCTCGCTGCAGCTCATCTTTAAACACTTCAGCCAGAGAGCCGAGGTGCTTCAGGCCTTCAAGCAGGTAAATACACAGCAGTGTGACTCTTATATTTGATACTGGGCGAACTCACAGAGTGTGCACAATAGGTACTTCCTGAGTTAAGTTGAGTTTTGTCAGTGAGGATTGGAGGGTCCTCCAAACAGCTGATGTTTCGAACAATCTTGGTGAGAGCTGCACAAGCTCCAAATTTAACAACGCACTGACTTTCATTGTGAGAGCACCACTTTCCAGAAATCAGATATTTGAGATTTAGTTATTTAGACAATAATGCTTTATTATTTTGTCAAATTTTAGTCATTTTTTTCTCCTCTGCATCAGCCTTTCTCAGATGTATGTATACTACAGCTGAACATGTAGCCTGACAATGTTCTGGGTCCAACCAAAACTCTCATACAAACATGTAGCAAAAGGAGAGAGTGAGATTGCACTGACAACAAGCTCAGGTATTTGTGCTCCATATTTAGCCCTTCTTTGAAAATGCCACATGGTTGACAGGAGTTCAAAAGAGGGCATATTGTACATTTTTCAGCCTCACCAAAAAACAGTGTTTGGAATCACTGATTTAAGCAATGATTTGACTTTTTAAATGATGTTTATGGACTCTATTTATTGTAAATGACCATCTACAGTCCACCTACAGTACCTCTTGTGCCCACCAGAGGGCCATGACTCCTATTTTGGGAAGCACCGCTCTGTAGTTTTAGATGGACACTCGGCAATATGATTTCCAAGTTTTGTAAAATTAAAGTAGATGAAAAACTTCTTTTTTAGGAAGTTCTTGTAGTCAAAATATTTTCTCTCATTTAATTAAATCCCTGGTAATGTACCAAACTGTAAAATAACATTAATATTAATTCATTATCAACATTAAAATTCTTTCAAAATAAACTGATATTAACCAACCTAAGGTCAGGAACTTCTGTTTGTTTGAATCCTTTCATGGCAGGGATGAGGATAGTTATTTTCTTTTGATATGGATACCCTGATTGTTGCTTTATCAATAATAATGATATTCCTTCTCTTTTGCTCGGTGGAGAGATGAGACAATATTACACTTAAAAAAAAACATGTACCTTATTTTCCGGACTATAAGTCGCTCCAGAGTATAGGTCACATCAGTCAAAAAAATTCGTCATGAAGAGGAAAAAAACATATAAGTCACACCGGACTATAGGTCGCACTTCTTTAATGCTCTGATAGAGAGGTGGTTGCCTTGAATAGTGATAACACCAAGAAGGCCCACCAGTCTCATTTATATTCATCTCCTTGGCAGCTACCACGGCATGGAGACGTAACTGCACCGTTAACAAGTCTCTCCCGGCAGCCCGTTGTTCAAGCACCCATCTGTGGACTCATTTCTCCAGCTCTGGCCATTTTGCTTTCGGCCCGCGATTAGCTTTCTTCATTTTCTGCATTGCAGTAAGAATAACCTAGCTTTTCGTCAGTCCCTCACGAGTTCTTCACTCACTCCAAACTTCATTTCTGCTCGGTTACTGCTGCATATTTACTACCTGCAGTTTGTTATCTGCAGAATAGGATTTTCATTTTGGGGGCATTTTGTTTATGTCTAGCCTAGCCTAGAGCGCCCTCTCGCGGCTGTAGATGGTAATGTTTACTCCTTGTTTCATGTCAGTCAGTATGAATTAACGTTTAAAAACATGTTAAATTATGTATATTTGGATATGTCAGTCGCACCTGAGTATAATTCGCAGGACCAGCCAAACTATGAAAAAAAGTGCGACATATCGTCCGGAAAATACGGTATATCTATTTATATCGTTACTTAAAAGCCTATTTTTTATGATTTATATGCCTTTGCATTTAACCGGCCAAATATAAACACTTAATGACAGGGCAACATTACATCCCCTTATTCTGCAAGCCAATTAACTTCTATCCTGTTGATTTCAACATGGATTTCAACATTGTGTTGATCATTTTAAATAAGTGGACTTGTCACAAAAATTACAAAAGCAGCAACCAATGTTATGTTTGTTATGTTTCTGGCAGAAGCGGCTGGAGTTGGCAAAGGTTTTTTGTTTTTTGTTTTTTTGGGGTTTGTTTTTTAACCCAAAGTCCACATCATGATGAAATTTGATGCTCAATAATGTGCTTGTTGGATTTCTTTCTCTCCTTATTTAATTATTTTATTTTTTTGCGTGTTGATCAGCCCATTTCTCAACATTTTAGTTTTATCTTCTTGACAAAAACTGAAAGTGCACTTTGTTGGAGATTATATATCCAATATTGTGATTAATATGGTTTCCCCTTCACAGGATCCTTAAAAAGTCTTTGAAAGTCTTTTTTTTTTTTTTTTAGCTTGTTTAAGTTGTTAAAATCTCTTTTTTAGCTTTAAATTGGTCTTGACTTTCAGGAGACACTAAGTATAAGACTTGGTTACACTGCACAGGTAACCAAATGATTTTTTATAACCTGTTCACCTAACAATTCATTTTTGCAGCTTTCATGCCACATGTTGCTCAGGAATGGATGACATCAGCAAATGATTATCAGTGGCTTGAAAGATATGCAATAAACAAATAAATAAATGAAATCAAAATGATGATAATGGGAATTAAATCCATTTAGTCCAGTTGATATACAAATTTACTGTCTGTACATATTGCAAAATTAGTACTGTTTTCTTCTTTTGGTTCATAAAAAGTCTTATAAAGTATTAGATGTGATTTCAAAAAATGTGCAGCAACAATACTTCGTCATAAGTGAAAAAGATTGTTGACAAAAATAACACTGCCAGAGACAAGCTTTCACACACCTCTGTCTGGTTTATCAAGGTGTGTGTTGCTCTGTTTCCCAGGTCCAGTTGCTGGTGTCTGAGCAAGACGTGGAGAACTACAAGCAGATTAAAACAGACCTGGACCAGCTGCGTCTCACTGTGGAGAAGTCTGAGCTGTGGGTGGAGAAGAGTGGAGTCTACAGCAGTGAAGACCTTGGGGTCAGACCGGGCAAAGAGCAGAACATGGAGGTGGTGTACCATCATTTCATGGTACCTAGCATCTAAAAAAGCACTTAAACATCAGTGTTTTTCAGTGTCATATTTTCCCTTCACAGGAACTCACTTAATTTATCCATAGCAGCACTGCTGACAGCCTCTTTAGTTGTTGTTGTTCACCAAAGCTTGTTGGCTCTAAATGAAGACATAATGAAAAATAATGTGTGACAGAACAGGAACCAACTGTAAATAAGTTTTTATCTGTCAGGTCTGTAACATGTTTTGTGTTTCTTTTTATGTCAATATTGAAAGACTAATGCAATAAGAAAGATGATAAGCATCTGCTCAGAGACTTTTCCCCATCAAACTCTGACAAATGCCTCTCATTACAGACTGGACGTGGAGGTTGTTGAATACTAATGATAAATTCAATTCAATTCAGTTAGTTACACTGGCATGACAGGCTAAAACTCATTTAAGGGAGAAAAGATAACATTTTACATGATAAGAGTTAAAAATGCACAGTAACAGCATTTGAATGTGAACTAATGATCAAATAATAAAAAACATATCCACTTGTAGGTAACATATTTTATCCTAATTGTGGAAAGAACAATATCAAAAATACTGCAAAATATTTAAGTTAAAATATGTACAAACATAACTGTTGTAACAAGAATAATAATAACCTATGATATTTAATAAGTTATTTTACATTAAAGCACATCTCTTCTTGTGGTTAAAGAATAATAACACCTTACGTAGAATAACTAGGTTTTAAATCTAGATTTTTCTAGTTTGTGACGTCACTCCGTCCTGACATTTGTGCACTTGTGTGGTTTCCATTTTCTTCTCGGAGAGAGAAAAAAAGCAAAAAAAACTGACTCTAAATTTTGGGGGGGGGGACTTCATTTCTTCAAATATGAGACAAGAGGTTTTAACACTGAGGTTAACACTTAAAAGTTTTTTTTGTGGTTTATATTTTTAATATGTCAGTTGATTTAAAATTGAAGAGTAAAGCCACAAAACTTCTGTCTTTTCATCAATGTGTGACCCTTTTTAGGAGGTTGTCTTGAGCCCTGTGCAGGATGGAAATATTAAACCTCAAATTGACAGCAACAAAGCAAACAACTACAACATCGTCAAAGAGGTGAGCCTCCTAGATTTTTGTTTGTTGTCTTTTGTTCAGCATTATGTCTACAAGGATCCTTACTAGCATAAGCACAAGCATCACTCATTCTTCCTGTGGTGCAACACACACAATCTTTGACAAAAATATAAAAACAAAGTAAAAAATCTCCCAGTTACGCCATTTACTGTATATACCGATATAAAAATGCCCACTTGATTAGCAGATACAATGCAAACAACACAACTGTAATCGCAAGTCATTAAATTTTATATTACACTTGACTTCTTTCCACTGAAAGAGTGTACATATATTCATACATTAATTTAGATTGGCACAAATCATTGTCTGTATGACCTTTGTAATGGAAGTATCAACTGCATTAATAATGGGATAATTTTTTTATAGTTTAACACTCTCTTTATACCTATACCAGTTTTTTTTTAACAGAATAAGTTTTTTAAACAAGGTGTATTAGATACTAAAATTTTGAAAAGATCTTTATTACTATCTTGAGTAATATGCACAAAGAACTACATCCAACCATGACCTTATACAAGACTGTTCTCTTTATTGTACCTCTTCTCTGCCTTGAGGGGGTATGAACCTTCTTGCTGTTGCACATCTTGCACGTCTTGTTTAATAAAAATGTTTATAAGACTGAGAGAATACACATCTACATAATAGACCCGTTAACCATGTTGCAACAATACTTCTGAGAAAATTTCCCAAAGCACAAGTGTTTCTGTAACTAACAGTCAACCAGCTAAGTCGGCATATATGTCACTGATTCTGTAAGAGCACATCAGGTCACTTAATTCAGAGCCACCTGTAATATTTACTACAATATAACTTGTGGGCCTGATATTTAGATCCTACTGCGGCTCAGTAAGCTGTGTTACCCCAGTAAGAAGAGTCGTGTGCAGCAGCAGAGACTGCTGAAGAACATGGGGGCTCACACCGTGGTGCTGGACCTGCTGCAGATCCCCTATGAGCAGGTAAGAAACTGGAGAACTGTTAGTTCATGTTTTCTGGTTGGTCTTTTATAACGTGACTTTGTGGTCTCTTTAATGATCCCATGTTGACTTGTTTTTTTATGCTCAGAGTGATGAAAAGATGAACGAGATCATGACCCTGGCACACACATTTCTGCAGAACTTCTGCAGAGGGAATCCTCAGAATCAAGTCCTTCTTCATAAAAACCTGAACCTCTTCCTCACTCCAGGGGTAAATATGTCTGACGTTGTTTAGCTTTTCCCTTTTCATATTAGTAATGCACCATTTTTGGATTTTGGTGGTATCTGTTATGCTGATAATTAAAAACTATTAATTGTTGCTGATGATGAGGTCTTTAAAGGATCATCCCCATACGGACAGCCTGGTTTAGAGTAAATCCTCATGAGCTTGGTCTGACCATGCTCCATTCAAGACATGGATGTGACCTCAACTTTCCAACGCTGTGCTCCAATGTTTACTGTGGCTGCATAGACATATTTCTTCACCTGTAGCTGGCTGTAGGCCAAACAGTCACCTCGCTCAGGGGATGTCTGTTTGAGCACAGATTTTCTAAGGAGGGAGCAAGTAACAGAGGAAGGGAGAATTTTTTTTCATTTTGGTAAAAAAAATAAAATAAAAAAACAAATGTTGCATTATATGGGACCTTTAACTTTTTTGTTTTTTTATGATTCAAGGCTTCTGAAGTCTGAAAAAGTCAAATTTTACCTCTGGGAGTTCTTGCAATTTCAATGGCTATATCCAGCACGTAGCTTTGAGAGTAGGCATTAAAAAGTCCTCCGTATGTGTGAATGTGCACACTGCCTCATGTCCGTGCCATTTCAGTCTCTTTGGAGAGCACTGTAGTTTGACGTCCTGTTCTTATATTTAGCCCTGTGGCTTACTATGCTAAGTTAAATAATGATCCCATTCTAGCAAATAAATTTTTAAGGACATTATAGAAATAAATATTTATTATTCCACATTTTTTGTTGATTTTGTGTATTTTTAAATGATCAGGTAGTGATTTAATCATCCTGATTGTTAAGGAAGTAATATTTAAATAAATTAAATCATGTACATGTTGCTATTTTTTTTTTGGCATTTTAAGGCACCTTGAAAGTTTTAATTCCTGCTAATACAGATGTTTACCTCTGAACTTCTATGTGTTCATACCTGTATAATCCTGGAAATATTGTGCATCATGTGTTTACATTCTTGTCTTAGAAAATGCAGCTTTAATATCCGCAGAATTTTCCCATGCTAAAAAGACAAGGGAAACAGCAGAAAATGATGTACCATTATATTTCTTAAGTGCGAGTGCAGCTGTCTTTGATTTTCTTTGCTGTTAAAAGGACAAATTATTCTCTATCTTTCTAAAGATGATCTTGTCCTGACTCCTGTTTTTTTTTCTTCCAGTTGTTGGAAGCTGAGACGATGCGTCACATCTTCATGAACAACTACCAGCTGTGCAATGAGATCAGCGACCGCGTGGTCCATCACTTTGTCCATTGCATTGAAACACATGGACGCCACGTTCAGTACCTCAAGTTCCTGCAAACTATTGTGAAGGCTGATGGGAAATATGTGAAAAAATGTCAGGACAAAGTTATGACTGAGGTAGGCGTGATATTTTTAAGCCTGTCCATTTACAATTGTTGTATTAAAATGAAGTGTTGTTTTGGAAAGACTGAAAGCCACTAATTTCCTGAAAATTTAGAGGTATGCACATTATTGTAGCTTGAATACTTTAAGGACATCGTGTTGTCTGTGAACTTGGGATTTTAAGTTTTCATATTCCTGGTAGATCACATGCATGTACTTTACTCTCTCTTCCTCTCTGTATCTCCAGCTGGTTAATGGAGGTGAGGATGTGCTGGTGTTCTACAACGACCGCTCCTCGTTCCCAGTGCTGCTGCAGATGATGGGCTCTGAGCGGGAGCGCACAGATGAGGATGGAGCTTTGGCATACCACAACACACTGGTGGAGCTGCTGGCTGCTTGCACAGAAGGAAAAAATGTCTACACTGAGCTGAAATGCAACTCCTTGCTGCCCCTGGATGACATTGTCAAAGTTGTCACTGATGTCCATTGTATACCAGAGGTGAATTATTATAATTTTGTAGAAATATTGTTACGATGTAGATAAAAACGAACAGTCTTGTCAACAGATGTCTGTATTTACAGGTTAAGCATTTCTGTATAACCTTGTCATCTTTTCACTGATTTCTCTTCCCCTTCAGGTGAAAACTGCCTATGTGAACTTTGTGAATCATTGCTATGTGGACACAGAGGTAGAAATGAAGGAGATCTACACCTCCAACCACATCTGGAAGCTCTTTGACAACTTCTTAGTGGACATGTCCAGTGTGAGTCTCTATCAGATTTAAAGGTCACACTGGTCTGAGTGATTCTTTCCTAATGAGGATCTGTATCTGTCAGAACACAGAGACTAGAACTTGCAAAGAAAATGGGGATTTGCTTTGAAGTGGCAGAGGTTTGATGAAAGGCTTAAGACACATTTATGCTCCATCTTTGTAAGGAAATATATTCAAATTTAGGGGCCGGTAAGGGGAGAGAAGTTGGGACAGTTCTAAGGGCCCATGACTGACAAATGCCCTAAAATTATTTCAATATATTTTTGATAATTTATTTGTTGTCTTAAGAGAAGGCTTTCTCCTGGATTTTTTTTGTTTACTCCATGTTCTTGTTGGAGCAGCATAGTGGCACAGAAGGTAGTGTGCATGCCTTACAGCAAAAAAGGTTGCTGGTTTGCACCCCATGTGGGTCAGGGCCTCTCTTTGGGGAGTTTGCCTGTTCTCCCCATGCATGTGTGGGTTCTCTCTGGGCACACTGGCTACCTCCAACAGACCAAAAACATGGTCATTAGGTATTGACTCCAAATTGCTCTTAGGTATGAGTGTAAGCATGTGTGGTCATCTGTATCTCTGTGTGGCCCTGCGATCGGCTGGTGACTGGTCCAGGGTGTATCCTGCCTCTCGCCCAATGTCAGCTGGGATAGGCTCTAGCCACTCGTGACCCCGAAAGGGATCAGCGGTATAGATAATGGATGGATCGAAGTTCCTCTTGCAAAAGGTACTAATTTTTAAGGTAGCATCTTTATTGTTGAAAAGGCAAGTTAAATTAAACTCAGGGGTAAAAATTGAAATACTATAAACATAGACAAGCTTAACACAAAGTGAGGTTAAATATGTTCCCCTGATTATTTTAAGTTAATCATCAATGTCAGATATCGAATTCAGAAATCAAATTAATACTATCAGGCACAATTTTTGATGCTACTTTCTATGCTCCTATGTTTTAAAGAGCTTCTGTTTCTCTGAAACATGAAGCCTGTAAAAAAGCAGCCTTTTTTCACCTGACACGAGTCTGATATTACTTTTCATTAGTGGGAGTACAGCAAGCTGCCCTTATTGCTCATTGAAAATGTGTTTTATGCTATTGATGGTTAACATACATACGTATCTTTATAAATTACTTCATTTCTACGTTTTACCTTCATTCTCTTGATGAACGTAATTACTCTTCACTAGAAATAATACATGTCTGAGAATGAAGAAAGAGAGGGAGAAAGAAGAAAGGACGGGTGATTTAGCTCAACAGTGGCGCATTGCTCTGTTGCTTTGTGAGCTGATGCCAACAGACATAATAAATGTTAAAGTCAATTTAAAGGCAGTCACAGTGAGCAGAAACACTCAGCACCACCTCCTTTCTTCTCCACTTTTTGTAATCTCAAGAAGAAATTGTCTTTCTTGTTATAAAACTACACATTTAACCATCTGAGCAGAAGGAGCGTCATTTCCTGTGGCACACGTTGGGACTCAATCTGTGAGCTCCAAGAATATGGAAATGAACTCAGAGGAAGCATGAAAGGCTCCATTTATACCTGCATGTGGACCTAGTTTAGAGTATAAATGACCCTCTAGTCTAATCAGTCTAATCCTTTGTCTGGTTTCTTCTTATATTTAAGGTGTGCAACACAACCACGGACCGTAACCATGCTGATCTGGCCCTGGAAAAGTATGTTACAGAGACAGTGATGGCCATTGTCAAAGGTTTCTTCAGCTCCCCTTTTTCCGTCAACCACTCCAACCTGCAGGTATCACTTTTCATCTCAAACAAGCCTATAAAATATAATAGCATAGGGAGGCTGCCAGTTTCCGATTATTACATTAAAATGCAAGATTTAAGGGAACTCTCTCCACAGACCTTTGTTTTAGAAGAAGTGTGTTGCAAGAGCAGCTATTAAACTAGTTTTATTCTGAAATCTGAACTAATATTTAATATCAGAGACAACAAAGACTTGTTCCCATTAAGGTTATCTTTGTCTGTTTTTTGCACACTTATATTCCCTGAATCTCTCCTTTTTCCACAGACAAATCAATCCATCTTCATCAAGCTGCTCCAGTCGTCTTTCAGGATCTATAACTGCACCTGGATCGTCTCAGCACAGAAGGCTAATATTGAAAGCTGTATCAAAACACTGGCTGATGTTGGTGAGTGCAACTACTCTGATGCCCAGCTTTGACTCTGAAAAACATTAGAGTGTGCCAAAATTTGCTTCTTGATGCACTGTTTAAGCAAATTTTTGACAGTATTTACTCAGAGATTTTTTGTGTCATGATTGTACGCACAGTGTACCTACCAGCTGGATTATTACAGATGTTTAAAATCCATAAATGATAGCAGAACACTGACATGACACACAGACATGTTCCCTTGTCCTCTTTCCCAGCTAAGGCACGGGCCATCGCCATCCCTGTGGACCTCGACAGTCAGGTCAACACTTTGTCTCTTAAGGTCCACAGCAACATGGTGCAACGGGCAGCCAAGGACTGGAGGATCTCAGCACGCACACGACCCCGGAAGGAACCTCTGGGTGGGCCTGACTACAAGAACATCATTGAGAAGCTGCAGGTGCATATTTTGTTTGTTTGTGGGCTTGCCTGTTAAGGGTTATGCTGGGCATGAATGGATTTCTTTAATTTTTGCAACAAAACTTTAGTTCTTTCATATGAAAGCATCACAGAGAGCAAAATTTAGCAGTTGACCAGGTTTTTTGAGGAGTCATAGATACATTTTTTATCATCAAATTTATTTCCTTCAACTAAATTACGATTGTTAGAGGATCTGGAAGTATGTGAAAAGATTTTTTTTCTTACTCTGATGTATGCTTTTACTGTTAGATTTCTGAGGAGCAATTATTCACTTCTGATTTTTCTAGTTTTCAAACAATTAGATTCATGTACAGCGGCGCCACCCATTGGATACACATTGGTGTTACAGACATTATTAAGAGAGGTAAATAAAGAAAAACAGACAAAGATAGGCTTTCAAACTTTTAAATACAGCGGTAAGGCAGCAACAAGTCAACCACACGATTACAATGCCGGTCAAAGAGTTCAAGAGCAAATCTAAGGGTGCATGTAGTTAAAGTAGCACTTGTATCTTTATGCTAATGCCAGCCTGCTAACATGCTTGCAAACTGTTTGTATTGCATATTAGGATGCTGTAATTTGATAATGAGCTCGTATTTTTAAATATTATATTTTAAGCATCTGGTCAACTGTAGAGAGACTGTCAAAAAAAACAAAGCCTTAATGATGACCCAAGATTAATAGTAGGGTTACGACCAAGAAATTGTTTATATTTTTTAAATAATCGCAGATCTAGGAATACCTAGGTCATTTTAAATGTGGTGCAGGGATGATGTATTTATTTAGGCCAACCGGGAAATTAGCATTCCCTTTACAAAAAAAGATCATTAGGTAGGGCATCACTGACCTGGCACACCAGATGGACTGTTCAATATATTTCACAAGTCCATCTGGGAAAGAGATGAAACATGTTGGAAGTGGAGCAAAAATATCCTTACTATAGAGAAGTTTGTTGTGCTGATATTTGCTTTTCATTTAATAAAGAAACGTAATTCAAATCCGAAAAAAACGGCTACTGAAGCTGTTAGCATCAATGCTAATCTCCGTACGAGCAGTCACTTCCTGCTGTCGTCCCATTCGTAGCTCCCACTTTGTCCGGCTATAAAAGACTCTGATTGGGATGTCCCACTTTGGGCCACCCACAATCGTTGGAGATTAGTTGCTAAGTTGCTAAGGGGCTAAATTGACCTATAGAGTTTAATTTCAGTGTGGCCAGTACTGCTAAGGCTAAAATATTGAATCATATTTTTTTGCTGCTAGTGTAGCTGAAAGATCAAGATGTATCATTTAGTTGGGTTGCTAATGTGGCAAATGGACTATTTTGTCTGTTTCTGTAGCTTAAAAGCTAAAATAGATTGTGTTGCTATGCTGCGTAAGGGCTAAAATAGATAGCATTGGTATGTTTCTTTCTGGCTGAATGGCTTGTATAGATAATGTAGTTATGATGCTAATGTGGCTACATGCTTTTCAAGTCAGAATGATCTTGCCAGTGTGGGTAATGGTTTTTCAGGATATGTAGTTTATTGCTTATTTGAGCTTCTTGCTCAGGCATAATCATAGCAGAATCTAAGTTTAGAATCTTCAGTTTGTTATATGTGGTCCTCATCTGTGTTGTTCCCTACTGGACAGCAGCTGATGAGATGTTTATGTGTCTGTGTGTATGTAATCCACAGGGGGTTGTGTCCCTTCTGGAGGAGCAGTTCAGTCCAAAGGTTCAGGCAGAGTTTTCTGTGCTGGTTGATGTTCTCCACAGCCCTGAGCTGCTGTTTCCTGAGGCTGCCCGCTTACGCTGTGAGAGTGGAGCTTTTATGTCCAAGTGAGTCACTGTTCATTATGTAGATTGGGGATGGGCAACTTTGACCACCTAGAAGCCGTGTGTGTGTGTGCATATATAAATGTGTATATGTATATATATATATATATATATATATATATATATATATATATATATATATATATATATATATATATATATATATATATATAAATATATATACACACACACATATGTATATATATATGTGTGTGTGTATATATATGTATGTGTATATGTATATATTTATGTATATATGTATAATGTTTATATGTATGTATATATATGTATATATGTTTATATATGTATGTATATATGTATGTATATATATGTATGTATATATGTGTGTATATATATATTTATGTATATATGTTTATATGTATGTATATATGTATATATGTTTATATATGTATGTATATATGTATTTATGTATGCATATGTATATATTTATGGGTGTGATATGTGTATACATATATACACACACACACACACGTACATATGTGTGTGTGTATATATATGTGTGTGTATATATGTATATATTTATGTATATATGTATATATGTATGTGTGTTTATATATGTATATGTGTGTGTATATATGTATATATGTATGTATATATGTATGTGTGTATATATATTTATGTATATATGTATAAATGTTTATATGTATGTATGTATATATACTGTATGTATCTATGTTTATATATATGAATGTATATAGATGTATTTATGTATGCATATGTATATATTTATGTGTGTGATATGTGTATATATATATATATATATATATATATATATATATACTGGCATTACTCCACATGTTTAGCTGTGTTGCTCATTCCACGAATGCACAATCCTTACAAGTTGTACCTCATTGTAAAGGTGACTAATAAGGCTTTCCAACAGTATAAAACACAGTACCTTTTTGTATTATTGAAGGGTAGCAATAATTGACCAAAATTACGTTTTCAAACTTTTTCTGAATAGTATAATAACAGGTGCACAAAAATGAGTTTCATAGAAACAGTAACAGAAAATTAAAGCTCTATTTTCTTTCAAGTATTGTTGTTTTCAATGTTGTCATGGCAGATTTTATGGTAGATTATTTTCTGGTTTTCTTCATGGGCTTACTTTTTTTTTTTTTTATATATTTTGAACTGGTTGGTGAGGACTGAGGGGGTAGCAGGTTTGCCTGTGGACCCTAGACTGCCTGTTCTCCACCAATGATGTAGATAGTTAAAAATGAAGAAGAGCAATTACAAAACCACCAGATGTGAATATAACCTCAAGGAACATCAAGATAATAGTTAATATCTTAAGAAGAAAGCTGATTTAGTGCATCTGTCCCTGGACTTTATAAGGTACATCAAAAAAGTTTGACACATTAACCTCTAGGGGTGCTGCTACTCTACTGTTTTAACCCCTTGAGAGCAGACAAGAAGATTCCCATAGTACAGATAAACAAAACACTGTCTTGGCTTTGAATGTAATCTTATGACTGACTGCATTAACAGGATATGTAAATAATACAGCACTTTCCTTGTCACTTTGTTAGATTGATCAAACACACCAAGAAGCTGATGGACAAAGAGGAGAAGCTGTGCATTAAGATCCTGCAGACACTGCGAGAAATGCTTGACAAGAAGGAGTGCTTTCAGGAGTCAGTAAGTCCGCAGCCCTGCGCACAAAACATGGTGTACATAACATTTTTGGTCACATTTAAAGTCAAATTTAAGGTTATAAAAAAGAAATTACTTATACTCTTTATTACCCCTGATTAGCATGTTTAATGACTTTATTGAAGTAAGGTTTAGTGAGGATTTAGTCCTGTTTTCTAGTATCAGCACTCCCTCACTCCCATCAGCTATGCTGTGCAGCCCTTGTTTTCTCCCAGGTCTGTCGGCCCAGAGCCCAGACTCCCCCTCATCAGTATGCTGTAGGCCTGTCTATGTTACATAAGGTAGGGAGGCACTTGAGGACACACTCACACTGAGAGGGAGAATAGGAGGGAGGAAGTAAGGAAAAGAGGGAGGAGGGGGGCAAGCACCGAACAAACAAATCAATACTGCAGCGAGTGTGTGTGTGTGCGTGCGAGTGTGTGCAGGGGGGGTAGGGTGCAGGAGCCGAACTCTGGCTGGAAAGTTGATGACAGGGGTTGCTAGAGGAGACTGAAGGAGGTGGCTTCAGGTGTCAATGTTTGTATGCACTAAGGGATGGAGGATAAAGGCCAGAGTACAAAGAGGCGGGTTTGTAATCATCGTCTGGAGGTTCAGGAGAGTTTGTTTCAGCTACGTGGTGTGATGAGGGGATGCTGAGCACACACAACAAGGAAATGCACTACTTGAAAGTTTCTCGCAGTGAAGAGAAAACTCCAGAATCATCATTTGTTCTGTATTCCTGGAGTTAGGTTTATTGCACTAAACATCATCTGGAGTTAACTTGCAAATATCTGGCTGATGATGCTGCTCTAAAAGCTGTTTTTGTTGCACTAAAACATCACTTTTAAGACTTTTCTCTTAATGTATTTGTGCCTTTGTACATTCTTTAGGTAAAACTATCATGTCAAGATTCCCCAGTAGTAACATTCCAGCCGATTGCACTCCCAGAGAGTCAGAGTTTTGATCCTAACAATTTGTGTTATTTTCTCATGTGGCAGATTTCTCAAAAGGAAAGTGCTTCAACAGTTGTGTGAAGCAAGATCACAGAAAATCAGATTGAAAAAAAAACATAATAATAAAGTGGCTCTGTGCTTTTGAGAAGCCAGACAGTGCGGTAATAATATGTGAAATGTCAGTTTGTGTAGGTGTGTGTGAGTGTGCTCGAGCATGTATTTGTGGCCTCTCTTTGTCATATCCCTGTAGCCCTGAGCGTGGAGCTACAGCCTCGCCTCACAGGAGAACGAGAGAGCAAGATAGAGAGAGAAGGAGAGAGAGAGGGAACGATTGATGGAAATAATGAGTGAGGGAGCAGCAGACGGACAAAAAACATAGGGAGAGAGAGAGAGAGACTGGAGTGACAGCATAGGCAGCAGAGGTTGGTGGCTCCCCTGGGGTACAATGAGTGGGTGGAGGAGAGTGAGAGACGGAGATGGAGGGAGAGTGATCGAGGAAGGGAGGGAGGGAGGGAGGCAGGCAGCCATGTGAGGAGCCATGTGAGTGGAAGGGAAAAAAAAAGTGGGCAGCGGCTGCAGGGTGAGGGATTGGAGAGAAGCAGAGTCTGCTCAGTCCATGAGGAGACAGGGCAGGGGGTGCGCTTACGTAACAGCCTGCAGTGGCTGAGCCAGCGTCACGTGGACCATCACGTTCTCCCCCCTCCCTCTCTCCCTCTCTCCCTCCGTCTTACTCTCACTTTCTGTCCACTCGCCGCCTCTCTCTTCCTTCTTTGCCCCCTCCGTGCTTTGTCTCAGTCTATCGCATTCTGTCTGCTCGCCTGTGTTGTTCTGTCGCCCTATCCCCCCTCCCTTGGGGTCCCACCCAGGCCACAGTCATGTTTGCCCCGGTCATGCCAGGAGCTCGTGCTGAGCAGGGAGTCACAGTGTAGAGATGTGTCAGCCCTCACTTCTGCACCTCTGTTGTCTGTGATATCAGATAAAGATGAACAAAAAAAATACTCTCAAATAAAAGTTTTGAGCTTGTTGATGCTGTTAAAAAGTTACATTAAAATAAAAGCAATATTTCCCAAACCCCTTAAAGCTCGGGTGTTATTTCACATCTTGGGAAGTTTGTCATTGGAAGGATCATGCTGGATTTTGCTGACTGCACATTTTCAATCAAAACCCAAGTAAAAACTAAATCATTAGAGTCAACATTTAAAGCTTGTCACCAGTCAATGACTTTTGTCAGTAACAGTTAACACTGATACTTGATTTGATAACAGCAACAAACAATACAAGTCTATTTTCGTTTTTAGTAATCATGTTATCTTAATGATTATTTACAAACAGGTATGGGAAACTTCTTTATTTCACACGGAGCATTTGCAATGTAATATAAAACTGTCAAAGTAATATGTCAGCAGTTTCGACCATACCTGCTCCTTTGACTATGCCAGCCCTTGTTTCAAATTTTGATTTGAAATCAAAAGTTTCTGTACTTTCAATGTTTTTGGTCGTTAAACTATACATGGAAAATAAAAAGTGTTTACAGACTTTGTTGCATCTGTCTCTAAGCTATCCGACTTTTACTCATACTCTCCATTCCTCGGCAGCAAAGCTCATTTGGTTGCCCTTGAAGATTTTAGTCTTCATAAGTGGGTCACCAAAACACACTTTCCTCTGGTAAAATGTTTTTTTTTTATCTCAAATCATTTGGGATTTGCAGTTTTCACAAATACAACTCAAACAAAAGTAGATACTGCTTTTATAAAGGACAATTACATGGATTAAAGCAGGGATGTTAAACTGTTTTCCATTGAGGCCCATCAGGGGAAAATTATGATGATTGAGCCATTTTAATAAGTGAGTCTATCCATGCTAAGACTTCAGGTTGGCCAATGAAGCACATAGCAGAGTGAATGAATGGGATTTGTGCTATTTGCTGCAATAATCCATAGTTTTTATTAAAGACAAACATAACTTCTGATATCTAACACTGACCAAAGTTAATCTTTCATTGTAAAAATTGCAGGAGGCCATTAAAAAAGAATAGACTACACTCTGCAGTTGGCTCACGAGCCAGATCTTGGAAACTCGGTGTAAAGAATTAAGGTGGTAGGCTACTAAGCTACTGATGGTCGTAACTTTATGTATATTGTATTTCGTTTATGGAGTTAGGTGTCACTGCAACAATATACTCTGTTCCATGGCTGCCCTTACCTGGTTTGTTTTCATGGCATGAAAATTCTAATTTGCTGTGGCATCTATGGGACATGTGATAGGTTACGCATCTTATCAGTAGGTGCATTGAGTCTTAATTGAGATTAAGTGTCACAATGATTATTTTAGTTTACTTGTGTCTCCATTAGCTGCAGCATTTCTGTTGCTAGTCTTTCTGGGAGATATTTGTTCATTTTGAGTTTTGTTTGTTTTATTGGTTTAGATATTACTAAACTTGTTCTTTCACGCAACAAGCTGTCTTCTTACCCATCTTTACTGAGCCTTCATCAGATGTTTTCTGTGAAACACACATGTATGTAATCATGTGGTGTCATGTGTGCATGTAAGCATGCCCTGTTGTATATAGAGGATTGAAAAGCCTATTATGTAATATAAACCACTCTCACACTGTCTTTCACACTCATCCCTGTCATTCACACGCTGCCTGCCTGCCTGCCTGCCTGTCTGTCTATCTCTCTCCCACTTTTTCTTGCAAGCCAAGTTTCACACCACCTGCCCAAGGCAAAGCAGATTTACAGATTACCACCCTCTCTATGCTAAGCCCATCACACGGACGCATGTAGACGGAGGGCAAGCTCTCTTGCACACACACTCACACACAGAGTCACAGGCGTGCAGTGCCATGCTGACTGTCCCACTATGAGCTCATCTGGCAGGGTTTCCCTGGTCTTCTGTATTCTCGTGGGAGTAGGGGAGTGTGGTTGAAGGAGCTGGTCAGACTGGCGGGCAGGGAGCAGGGCGAGCTTACAATTTGACCTTTGGATGCATAGACGTCACGTAATCATGTTGAGCTTTAAAATCTATTTGTCATGTATGTTTCAATGCCTGAGTCTTTGCTCTCCTCCTACACTCTACTTCCCACGATCCATCAGTCAGGTGTAGTCGAGTATTATGTTTTGGTTTCCATGGTGATGAGAGATTAGCACATGTTGTTTGTCTGTCTGGTCTGGCTGCGTCTGGGCACAGGAAGACTGTGCAGAAATGCCGTCAGACTTGTAGCCCCCTGAACTTTTACAGAGGAAAGAGAGACATCCTGTTAAAAAAAAGAAAAAAAACCATCATAAAACTGCAGAGGAGGCCTCACCTTCATGCATCTCAGAGCGGCTATGAATGTTGTTATTGTCACCGTGAACAATGATTGGACACAGTTCACTGTGTGTTCTCTGAATCTGATTGCATATGAGTTAGCTCGCTTGTTCTCAGGGAAGCACATGATGAGGGAGAGGTTACATTACGTATAGGAGTTTTGAGTTGTGGGCACAGTGATTGATGATTGCTGCCAGTTTTGCTCACGTGCAGAACTTGTAAAAATAAATGATGATAAGTATGTTATGTAGAACCAAATGTTACCATCCCCTTAGCTAGATGTATGATACTAAAAGCACCTATGGTCCAAAGCTTTTATCAGACCCAAAATAGTGCTGGATTAGAACTTAACAGTCTTATAATACATTGTTGAGTCCTCTAATATTTTTTTCTGATTTTAGTACCTTTAAAGTTAATAACTTTAATGCTGTGTGATAGTGACACTCAAACAGCTGCCTTTGAGCATCATGCAACTCTTTCAAACTATTTGTGGGTCTGTTAAGTTCATCTTTAAAACAGGAAAGAAAAGCGAAACTTGTAAGATGAAATTATTGATTGCAAATGTCAGCAATTAATTTTTTGCCCAGACACAGATGGCATGCAAGTGGGCTGCCCAGTGGGTGAAGTGTGACTCTCAGTTTAAGAAGTCATTAAAGCAGGGGTCTTTAGCTATATTTGTACAAGGGCCAGATTTTTTTTTCTTAAAAAAACATACTTGAGATATATTTAAAAAAGAAAAGGGAACAATATAAATGTTTTGGTCTAATTAACATATAATTCATCTACTGTTTTATTTTTAATTGAATGCACTTATTGGCCTTTAAAAGCAAGATCAGTCCCTATCCCCTATACTGCTGCCAGCCAGCGTTATGGGTTATTTAAGTGTTATAAGTTATAAGTGTTTTGAAATGGGCAGAACCTTTCAAAAGCATATCTGGCAGGTAACGATCGCTCCATCAGTCACGTTCATTACAGGCCAATCAGATAAAGCACAATCAGGTGCTTCTGTCATAGCATAAAGGACAGAATGCTAGCCACTTTGTTGAACAAACTGTCGCCAAAACATATTGAAAGTCGAGTAAAAATATCCTTTCTATTAAGAAGTTTGTAGTGTTGTTATTTGTTTTTCATTTCATAAAGAAATGGGGCAAAGATCTGAAAAGACTGCTACTAAAACTACTAGCATCTATGCTAATCTCCATACAAACTGTCACTTCCCTGCTGACGTCTCGCTTGTAACTCCCAACCTGACATGTTGCAGTTGATCTAATAAATCTCAAGCTGCATCTCAGCAATTAACCTAACAAGCATGTTTTTGATCCGTGGGAGCTGGAGTGCCCGAACAGAACTCTCGCATGCACCCATGGGGAGAACATGCAGACTCCACCCAGAAATGCCCTGACTGACACAGGCATTGAACCAGCAGCTCTCTTGGCATGTGAACTACCTGTTGGCTACGGAGCAGCCCGTACTTTAGAAAGAGATTTTTAAATAATTTCTGCTGCTGTTTGTCTCTAAACTTTTAAAATGTTTGTCTTTAATTGTCACTGCTGTTGGGACTATAGAATATCTGTATTTCCCAATCATTCCAACAATGTTTATTCCTAGTTTAAGAGGTTCACAGAAAATTAGCAGCTTAATGGTGGGTTGATAAAGCATAGCCTCTTACGTCGACTGACCCTCAAAGCCCTTTCACACCCCAGGTTACACTTGCCCATCCATGCAACACACTGATGGTATTAGCTTAAGCATAACTAATAGGTAGTTGCTATTCACATTCATACATAATCACACAACACTCAAGCAACAGTAGGAGCCATTTGACATCAGGTGACTTGCCCAAAGACACATTAACATCTGACTTTAGCAGATGGATATCAAATCCCTGACCCCGCATCCTACCAAATTTACAGTCACCTTTGGTTCTCACTCTTCTATTGATAAGAAGCATTGTATTCTTGCACCTTTTCAGCTGACCCACCTTCAATATGACTGTCTCCAGTCCATAACAGCTAACTCTCCTCTTAATGTTGTTTGTCAGTCACGTGTAACACTTCCACCGTGAAGTGGCCTGCTAAAAGTTTGCCTGTTCTCTGAATGCGTGTTTATGCTGCTGTCTTGAATTTTCCTCCAGCAGTCTCACCAATTGCTCTCACATGGCGTCATAATTTGTTTTGGTGATGTGCTTGTTTGTTGGGTAAAAGCATTTAATGTGCTGCGGAACTTCAGTCTTTTGTAAATGGTGGCACATGATGCTCATCCCAGCACATGCATTTTTTTTGAGCTTTATGAGATAGGGTAGTTTTAGCTCTTATGAGCTTCATGTAGTAAACATGAGACAAGACACATTCTTCGACATTGAAAGTGTTACAGACTTGTCTGTTTGCCTGAATCTATGTTGATCTACACTATTGCCTCCATGGTGCATTAGGAATGTTTCCCTGTTTGATCAATGGCAGTGTTTCATATGTATGCCTCTCATGCCTCTATCTGCTCATCCTGCAAAAAGCTCCTTAGTTTTGAGAAATCACAAGGTCACCAGTCAACTCTATCACCACACATTTATTAATTATCCCTTTATATGAAACTTTTCTCAGAAGAAATATTTAAGATCACAAACAGCTTATAAACTATAAACATTAAATTTAATTGAAAAAAACACATACTGTTTCGAAAAAAAGAAAGAAAATCTAATAAAGACAAAGCTGAAGGTCATCTCTCTTTTACTTCATGCCACTAAGTGTCTGCACTTAAACAGAACATTTTCAAGAGGTGAAAAGAACCTAATAACATTTGCTCACATTACTTTAATTGAGTATTTCTCTTTATAAATATTAAATAAAATTGAAAGATATGCCAAATTAAACTTACTGTTCACTAGTGTTGTTACAATACCAAAATTTTAAGTTTGATATGGAAACTAAGTGTAGTAAGACAATACTAAATACTTTAAACATTATTTTAAACCTTGATATTATAGACTTGATGATCAGTATGTTATTGATCAGACAGATTTTTAAATAGATAGAACTAAAGGTCCTACATGTTACTCATTTTAAACAGGTTAGCACTGCTCCCATATGTCCAAATTGTATATCTTTAAAAGCTACTTGCCTTAAAAATCCACTCAGATATTCAACTTAAGCATGCCTATGAGCCCCTCTGTGTCAACCTTGCTTATTGGGCTTATCGCCCTCCTTTTAAGGGCAAAGAGGCATTTTCCATAACCGTCTGCAAGCCTCTGACAGCCCAAAAATGAAAAGACAAAACATTTGTTCAGTCACCTCACAGTTTTTATGAAAATTCTGTTCAATCTCTCAGTCACTTTCTATGGGATGTTGATGAATGTGAAATATATTCCAGTGATATTTTAAATAGTTCATCTGGTGTGCAAGGGTAAAATAATGTGGAGTTATCGCACATGTGGTTTAACAGACATGCTGAAGGGTATGTTGACAATGTATATGGTAAATGGACTTGAGTTTAAACAGCGCTTTTTTTAGCCTCTTTGACTACTAAAAGAACCTTTACACGCAGGTCACATCTACCCATTCACACCCATTCACTCTCACATTCACTCACTGCAGCTAACACATTTACACCCTTTTATACCTGTTTACTCGCCACTGACACAGCAGTGGGAGCAACTTGGGGTTAAAGGATAAGTTCGGTTTTTTGACACCTGGACCTTATTTTTAGGATTAAATACGCTCGTAGACTCACCCAGACAGTTTTGGTGGAGCTCGGAGCCATTTTCGAGCAATTTAGATCCATCCGACGGCGTTTTTCTCTCATGCCGTAGTAGCAGACGGGGCCAGAAATCGTATTTTAGGGGGCATCAATACGTTTTTCCTCCGGTCTCAAGTCCCACTCTGAGCAGCAAAGGCACTCCTCCTCTGTTGTGTTTGCCGTGCAACGTCCACAACAACACCACCAGTTAGCCCCCATTCGTGGACGTGCATTGGTTGCTTGTTCTCTGGCCAGCTGTTCGGCTCTTTCCCTCTGCATCCTCCTTTCAAATAGCTCCTCGTCGGTATATTCTGGCTCAAAACGATACGGGCATCCATTATACTCAAAGTCGTCATCAGACACTTCTACATCGGATAAATATTCCGCCATGTTGCACAAAAATAGCCGTGTAGCCGTGTAGCCTAGCAACAACAGCGGCTCTACTCATGTTCTTGTCTATGACGTCACCAAAAGTTACCCATCCTTGTAAAGCCCCGGATGACCATAACAACAAAGTTGAGCTGACATGGTGTTAACACTGGCCATTCATTTATAAATTGTAGCTGAAATGAGTGAGTTTCGCAGCAGATAATGTCTAATTTAGGGGCTTCGATTTCTGGCCCCATCTGCTACTACAGCATGAGGAAAAATGCCGTCGGATGGATCTAAATTGCTCGAAAACGGCTCCGAGCTCCGCCAAAATTGTCTGGGTGAGTCTACGAGCATATTTAATCCTAAAAATAAGGTCCAGGTGTCAAAAAACCAAACTTATCCTTTAAGTGTCTTGCCCCAGGGCACATTGTCATGTGACAGCCAGAGCTGGGCTTGAACCTGCAACCTTCTAGTTACCAAATATTTAGCACAAAAATGTCAATTTCTTGCCGTAAAGTCAATTAAAGACATCGCCACCGATGCAGTCTGTAAATAATATCTCATGATGAGAATGCTTTAAATTGATAAGTCATTTTAAAAAGTTACATTAAACAACTAGAAATGTTAATTAATAAGAATTTATTGATACATGGGGTCTGAAAGACTGCAAACATTATTATCAAGCGTTATTTATTTGAGTATGTAACAATAAAGTGTTCATTTAGAATATATGACTAAAAGAACTGTATGAGTAGCAATTTCCTATAATGTAATTAAAATTATATCTATAAAATATAAAGACGAAATGTGATTTGGACACTCTGGAAGTATTTCTTTTTTAAAAAATGTATTTGGCCAAAATAAATTCAAAATATCTAATAAATGAATTTAGATTAAAAATTTGCCCTGATAAAATGTCCATGATTAAAACTTAGTTGTAAATGTACATTTGATATTGATTTTGAACCAGAAATTATACAATATAAGCAACCCTTATTGGCATCCTGGTTATGATCTATTATGTCTGGAGTATTAGACCAGTATAATTTCAGTTCCAAGTATCATATTAATATGGAGTATGTGATACCAAAGTTTTATTGTGACAGTACTTATTATTTGAAATCTCACATCAGTTTAGCCTTACATTTGTTCTGCACTTCTCAAATGTTATTAGAATTGTAGTTAAAGCACAAAACTTCTCACAGATAGTACCTCAGTTAAAGTACTTAAGCACATTAAAAAGTTGCTAGGATTTGGGTAAATGTCATCAGTTATACTCCGCCCCTGACTGATTCCGACTTCATCGTCAATTCTGCTTTTAAATCCAATTCTTTTTGAATACCTGATCAATCACTGCAGATTTTCCGTTTGAAAAAGGTGGCCTTCTTAGGTTTTGGCATGAACAATGATTATTTAATCAATGTGATTATAACTTCTGCATCGTGTTGCTGCTGTTTCCACTCTTGCTTAAAATCACACAAAATAGCATTTTGCCGACAAGCTTGGCCACATTGCTCAGGTCCAATTGCCTTGATATCAGTTGTCTTATTTGAATTAAGGAGCCTTTTCAAACACAAGTCTCACTCCATTTCTTTGGTAATTTTGTCATATCAAGCCTGTGATGTTTTGCTTCTGCTGTGAACATTGTAGGGACAGAATGGGGGCAATGAGTCGACCCCTCTTTGCTCCGTCTCCAGAGGAAGGAACAGAGGCATAATATTGGAGAGGGGTCAGGCAGACTCAGCAGGAGACAGGAGCGCTGCGAGTGAGCCTCTCTGCTTTTTGTATATGTGGGGGCCAGCACCTTGTCACGTGCATCCGAGCTGTAGTGCAGCGTGAATCAGCACAGATGTTACAGCCTCGTGGTATTAGTGTTAATGTCTCTTGAATGTCTTTACGTGTAAATATAATGGAGCCTCTTTGTGTTGGTTTTTGTGTAAAGGCACTGAATTGGGCTTTGGATTGTTCCTTGTCCGCCACACTTTGTCTTCTTTTTTGTCTTGCTGTCAGTCTGCCTTTTGTCTTTATTTTTCAAGGCATGTTGAGCCAAAATGGAAGACATGTTTAATGGCATTGTTAAGAGTAACAGTGAATTACATTTATGTCTCAAACTGGAGAACCTATTTGTTTCTGCATCTCTGCCCAACACTGCTCCTCAAAGGCAGCTTGAGATTTATTATATATCCTGCACTATACATGATCAGCCAGAGTTTCAGATTGTTCATCATGAGCTAAAGTCAACAGGAGTCTTGGATCCACCTTTATGACTTTACTGAGTAGTGGGCTCACTGCAGCCTCTGTAAATGTTGCTCCCTGATGGTGAGGGTGTTGGATGTTGTTTGGCCCTTAAACTGTCTGTGGGAAAACTTCACTTGTACTCTGTCGCTGAGTTTTTGATCAGCGTCCCCTTCTGTATACAACAGACTAGCACCCCAAGTCCTTTCATGTCTCTGTTGTCTGAGGTAGAAAAAAAGGGTGGAGAAAAGCCAATTCGAGCCATGTTTGGACAACTCTCCCCTCCTCGGTGGCCTCAGTATCCTCTGTTACCGACCTTGTCTGACCTGAGAAACTCCACCAACCTCCCCCCTCCCCCCCCCACTCCTCATGCTGCCTCCCCACCCTCCTGTTCTCGGCTCTGTCTGTCTCGGTTCACAGCTGGTGCTGCCCTCCATTGCTTGTGTGAGATTTTCAGACCACCTAAAGCAGCACAGAGCAGGCTAAGCCTTTGTCTTTTTCCTCCATGCGTCTCTCTCTGGAGTCGCCGCAGACAGAAGAGAGAGCCGTGCGGGGGGGCTGGGAGGGAGAGAAGCAGGGGGTTGAGAATCAGCAGTGGCGGCGGCTTGGACACCAGAGCCGCAGTGTGGCGTGCCGGTGCACATTTTAAAACACCACGACTGTCTGCCTCTCGCTGGGCTCTGTTTGTTCCTCTCCCACCACCCCCTTCCTCAACACCCCCCCCACCCTCTTCTCTACTTCTGTCAGTTCTTCTACCTCTATTTCTATCTCGCTTTCTTTCTCGCGGCTCTTACATCACCTGACGGGAGTTTTTTCTCGTCAATGCAGCAGCGAGCAGATGAGTCAGGCTGGGCTGAGTCTCCTCCACCGCCATCCTGCCTCCCCTCTCCTCTCCTATATCTCTCTTTCTCTCTGCAGGAAGGAGGTGAACAAGTGCAAAGCCTCATCCCTTAAAAAAAAAAGATCAAGTTCTCTGTTCCTAGAGTGTCCATTTAACTGTCTGATACTGACAAAAACTCACACATCTTCTGTCAGAAATGAAATTTGTAGTTAATAAGTAGTTAAGTCTGATGTAAAATATGATGATAAGCAACCACTTCTACTTTAGAATTGGTTCCATATGGTTTAAGGAATCAATATTATTGATTCCAGTTTCAATGCCTACCACTTCGTTACGGTGCCTTGCAAAGTAGTGAGTCATCCTCTTACAAGAGGCACAAACAACATTGAGGGAGTTGAGAGGGTTTATTAATTTTTTCTTGTAAACATTAAATGTCTTAAAATGAAAAAAAAAAACAGACAAGCAATGAAAATAATCCATAACACATTACAGTCTGGACCGATTTGTTAAAATGAGACACGTTTTATTCGAATAGGATGGGGGTGAAAACTTGTCTTGTGCTAAACCTCATTTTATTTATTTTTTTTTTTATAAACTCAAACAGTTCAAGAGGGATGCATTCATAATAAAACCAAAAAATACTAACCTGACACACCAGATGGACCATTTAATGTATTTCAATAGTCCATCTGGGAAAGAACCCATCGTGAGTGTTTCCGGCAGGTGATTAGCCACAATGGCCAGTCTTTCCACCAGTCACATTCAATAAGGGCCAGTCAGGTAATGTAGTGGGCGGGCACTACTGCTGTGGTGTAAAGGACAGAATGCAAGCCACATAGAACAATCTCACAGCAAAACATGTTTGGAGTGAAGCGAAAACGTCCTTTCTATAGAGAAGTTTGTAGTGCTGTTATTTGTTCTTCATTTGGTCCAGATCTGATAAGACCTCTACTGAAGCTGTTATCGTCTGTGCTGATCCCCATCCGAGTCGTCACTCCCTGATTTTGTTCTGCTCGTAGCTCCCACCACTTCCTGCTCCAAAGGATGCTGATTGGGCCATGCTGCTTTGGGCCACTCACGGTCGTTGTAGATTGGAGCTGGATGGATCCGTCTGATTACACGCATAGAATTAGGTGGATCCAGCAGCTGCGCAAGGTTGAAGAGACCAAGAAAGGCAAAATTTCAACATCAAAATATCAATAGTATATAAGAACTGGGCAATTGATTGAGTTCATTTTCACTGAAAATCTAGCCCTGTGTGATCATGAAAACAAGATGAGATGAAGATTGATAGTTACGGCTCAAACACACTGGATGCGTATGGTTGATGCATGTGCCAGCCTGTTGATGCTTTGGCTGCATCTCCCTACTGCTACAGCCCTGTCTTTCTTCTTATATATCATTTCAATAAAGAGTTTGAACAGAAAGTTTAGGTTGGGGGAGTGCCCCACTTACAAACCTATCCACTGTCTCTCTCCTCAATAAAGGCACAAAAATGCCCAAAAAAATAATCTTTAAAAAAAAAAGAATAAAGTTTAGGTTGAGCCACGGTAAATCTCCCTGCATGCGGCCTGATTCATTAAATTTATGACCTGTAAAAGCTCCAGGATAAAAGCATTTTGTAAGAACAAGATGCTTTTTCTACAGAATTGGCAAACTGAGCTTTCAAGTGAATAAAATGACATAATTCAGCATCAATTCTCATTTCTAAATCAACAGACTGATTTGTTGTCTCAGCGTGGTATCAAATAACAGGAATGCCATGTGTTTGCTGTGTTGAACCTGCGAGGGCCTACTTTTTCTCACACAGAAAATCCACAAGAATCAATGAGGCAGGTGTTAAAGAATTGAATTGATAAGCAGAGTAGAAGATGCCGTTGGTATCTTAACCTTTAATCATTTAGAGAGCATCTGTTTGAATTTGTGAGCTGCTGAGTTTATGTCAGTCAGAAAATGAGAAGGGCTACTTCAATAGATCCTCACCTTCAGTTCAAGAGTGTGTGTGTGTCTGTTTTTGTATCTATGTGTGTGTTTGAGACATTCAGCCAGACGACGCAGGCAGACAAATGTCTGTGCTGACTGCAGATGAGATGGAGTGTTTACTGACACAGGGAGCATCTGCTGCACGTGCTCCTCCGCATCTATACTCTTGGCTGCACAGCTGAAGAGCCTCAAACTACCCTGAACCTGAGCAGCTTTCTGATCTCTCACTGTCATCATATTGATCCAGGCTTTTTTTCAAATTGTGCTGTCTGGAGAGCTTTTAAAAATACACAATCAGTAGTGCCCAGTATTTCTCTTTGATAATTCTGTTTTACTTTCTAAGAGGTTTTTTTTCTGTTTTGTATTTTACTTTTACACTGTTGAATGTGGTTTTCTGTAAGCAGCAGCAACTGTCATCAACTCTTACAAAAGGATATACACAAATGAGTCATGGAGAACTGAATACCAGTAAGACGTCTTTGTCAGCTTTTATTGTGGTATGACTATCACAACAGGTGAATGCACAGATGCACAGATAATTGGTGCACAAATTTTTTTTATGTGATGAAGTGTGTAAGGTGTTTAAGTAATTTGGAGCCCCTTGCCAATGACTACAGGTCATCTAAGACTGGAGACATGTTGGTTGTGTGATGTCTACAGCATGTGTCAGTTTTTATGCACATTATCTAATCAGGGCTAACAGAATGCTGGAGTGAACACCTCATCTAATGTGCCAAGAATTTGGAGAATAGGCTACCACCTCTGGAGATGCAGCACACACACACACACACACACACACACACACACACACACACACACATTCTGTCTCTGCCAAGTTCACAGTGAAGGCGAAATTGTCACAAGGACATGAGCATTATGGCTTTAGATGGCAGTGTTAATGAGTCTTGTGTTAATTGCTGACCTTGAGCTGGCTTTGTCTGTAGTTACTGTGGTTTAACATGTTGAAAGCAGCAGTAGTACTCATGAAAGCCTTTTTTATTGTAGAATTAGCACTAGTCAGTCAGATATGTCTAAGTGTAAAATTAAACACAGTAAATGTTTAAGGGACATCAGTTACATAGTCAAAAGTTAACAGTATCACCAATTGACATTTCCCCAAAAATCTTCTTATGTTTAAGAAATTGTTACTGAACACATAATAACGTACAGTTGTGTTCAAAATAATAGCAGTCCCACATCACTAGCAAGATAAATCACTGTTTTTGTTAGAATTTCAACTTCTACACTGCAAGTAAGTTTCTAGAAGGTTTAGTAAAGGTATAGAAAACCAACAGACCCAACAGGCATGACGTGCATGCTGCTTATTCGTTGAAACTGAATCATTAACTGAAAGGGGCGTGTTAAAAAAAATAGCAGTGCTGAGTTCAATTAGTGAGGTAATTGATTGAGTGAAAAAAATAGGTGTTAAACAGGTGGCCCTTGTTTAAGGATCAAGGCAACTGACGCTGCATATGCTGGCTGTGCATTTGTCCTTGAAAAACAGAGTAAAATGGGTCGTTCAAGACATTGTTCGAAGAAGAGCGTTCTTTGATTAAGAAGTTAATAAAAGAGGGGAAAACCTATAAAGAACTTCAGAAAATGATAGGCTGTTCAGCTAAAATGATATCAAATGCTTTAAAGTGGCAGCCAAAACCAGAAAGGCGAGGAAGACAAAGAAAAACGACTATTCGAATGGATCAGAGAATAACCAAAATGGCAAAGGCTCGGCCAATGATCAGCTCCAGGAGGATCAAAGAAGATCTAAGGTTGCCTGTGAGTACTGTAACAATCAGACCACGTCTATGTGAAGCCAAGCTACCAGCAAGAAGCCCCCGCAAAGTCCCATTGTTAAAAAAAGACAGGTGCTGAAGCAGTTACAATCTGCCAAAGAACACATTGACTGGCCTAAAAAGAAATGGTGCAATATTTTGTGGACTGATGAGAGTAAGATTGTTCTTTTTGAATCTAAGGGCCACAGACAGTTTGTCAGATGACCTGAAAACACTGAATTCAAGCCACAGTACACAGTGAAGACAGTGAAGCATGGTGGTGCAAGCATCATGATATGGGGATGTTTCTCGTACTATGGTGTTGGTCCTATTTATGGCATACCAGGGATCATGGATCAGTTTGAGTACATCAGAATACTGGAAGAAGTCATGTTGCCGTATGCTGAAGAGGGAACGCCCTTAAAATGGGTGTTTCAACAAGACAATGACCCCAAACACACCAGCAAGCGAGCAAAATCATGGTTCCAGACAAACAAAATTCAAGTAATGGAGTGGCCAGCACAATCCCCGGACCTTAATCCCATAGAAAACTTGTGGGCTGACATAAAAACTGCTGTTCATGAGGCAAAACCAAGAAATGCGGAGCAATTGTGGAACGTAGTACAATTGTCCTGGGCTTCAATACCTGTTGACCGGTGCCAGAAGTTGGTAGACTCCATGCACCACAGATGTGAAGCAGTTATCAGAAACTGTGGTTATGCAACTAAGTTTATGATTCTCAGGAAAGTTAAATCATCAAGCAATTCTTATTTTATAAACTACATTTTTGACTTTTTAAATAAAGATGTCAACACTGCTATTTTTTTGAACATTATATTTCTTGACTTTCTGTAAAATATTATCAATTCAATTACTTTTTCCCATTTTCTAGCTTTGAAATAGAATGTGTAGTGTCCCCAATGAATTTGTGTGCATTAAAATAACATTTATTTGAAGATTTTTGAGGTTTACTCATCTTTTTAAACACACTGCTATTATTATGAACATAACTGTATCTTTATGTACAGGCATGTTTAAGTGTAAAAGCGCTAATAAAGATCTTTTGTGTAGCAAGAATTTCTTTTAAAATGGATGAGGCAAACCCTTGCTTGAGAGCACATATTTTTCCTTTACTTAGGCTCTTATATTTGAAAAACTTTAAGAGTACATTCTCATTTGCTAAAGTAAAAAAACCCTCTAGTTTCACACAAACATTACCTCTGATTCACTTGTATTCTCAGTCTGTCTGAGATGCTCTTTTAGAGCTCCTGCATTTTTAAGACCCCTTCTCCACATGGGCCCATTACACTCTGATTGGTTGACTGATCTGCTCCGTCACAATTGGTCACTTCAGTGCTGCTTTGCACCATGTTGTCAGTGACTCTGTACTCTTTCTACTGTTTTGGCTGCACTGGGCCTGCCAAACTAAGCCAATTGGCTTAATCTAATGCCAAGACAATGGTAGGACATCTCACTAGTAGGTGTATTCATGGGGGACAAGCTATTTCAAGAAGCTACTGGTGCAGTAAACAGTGCCAGAGGAAAAAGTTCCAATGCCTCAGACCTTTTGTCTTGTGCATATAAGTACTCTCACATGGAGGAGACATATTAAATGCACTAAGCAGTATATAAAACCAGAAAAAACATCATATAGGCACTTATAAAAATACCTGTCAATGTGTACACAAGGCTTTATAAAGCCAAAGAAAACCACAGCAGATATTGTTAATAAGTTTCTTGATCCCAAGAGGACACCTATAGATGCAAACTGTCCCAAAGATGTTAATGCAGCACTTGTATAATGATGCTGATACCAACAGATGGCTCAGACTTTTACTAAATTGAAAATCAATTTTCAATGTAAGCAAATCAAGAAATGAATCATTGATACATTTGTTCTTAAGTCTTTGATAATTAAACCTTATTTGATTATTTTATTTATGTGTTAGTATAAAAAACTTACTGGTATTTGCTAATATTTTTTTGGTTATACTGTACCATCATCTGAAACAAACTAACCTCTTTCCTTGAAACCATGGCCCTAAAACCACCATCCCAGCATGAATTGTTTATTTCAAGATCTACTTTGTTACATTGTTCATTTCTTCTTTTTATGTAAAGGGCAATTGCACTGAAAACATGATTTTTTTCAGTGGAAACCATTGGCAGCTCCCTAAAGTTCTTTACTTTAAAGCTCTTTTCGTCTGATCATCCGTTCACCCACTGTTCCGATCAATGATGATGAGTTTGAGGACTATTTCAAGTCTTTAGGTTGCCATAGATGTAAGTGCTGAAGTGTCCACATATTCTCTATGTGTACCATCCATCCATCCATCCATCCACCGCATCCTCCTGCTACACAATATAAACAGGTATAAATGGCTCTATACAAGTCCACCTGTCAATCTCACCAGCACGTAGATTACATAACACACTGTATGGAGATTATCTCCATGAATCCTTTAATCTCGTTCCTGCTCGTCTGCGTCAAATGTCACAAGAGACACTCACAGATGTTTGTGAGCTATGGAAAGAGAAGAAATACTGTGCTTAGATAAATGTGTAGGTAGAGGAAAGCTCATGTTGTGTAATGTGTTGTTTCCTGCATACAGATGAAATGTCTTCAAATGCAGTGTCCCTAAAGAATTACTTCACTGCAGTCTCTCTATACATTTTAAACTTGGATGTTCTTTACATTTGAGTTTTTGTCTTTTCTTCCAATAAATGCTTCACACTCATAGAAATATTTTGGAGGGATTTAATATGTGGAAGGTTATTTCAAAGAAAATGGCAGATAACTGAGACATTTTTAGACACATAGTTACATAGACTGAAAGGAGAGGTGTGTAGTTGTGTGTATGTGTGTGTGTGTTTGTGGGGGGGGAGTGTGGGTGTGTGTGGGTGTGTTTGGGTGTGTGTGTGTGCATGTCAGGGTGGGGATGACTATGGGACCAAGAAGAGCAGTGTCATTGTTATTTAAACAGGAGTAGGTGGGAAAGTGGAAAATCAAGGTTTATTTGTTTATACACAGTTTTCAGAAAACGTGCTCACAATGACAATTTGAAAAACAATTCCCTCATGATGCCATTTGGTGATTTGCTACTTGCCCCAGATGAAGACTTCCTGTACCATGTGTTTTTGTTTGGCCCAAAGATGGCTCCAGTGGAGGGCACATGACTACACATATCTGTGAGCATTGGAGCACAGCGTTGGAAAGCTCAAGGAACATCCCCTTTTTGAGAAGATTGTTGGCAGAGACAGCTCATGATGATAATGCTCATGGAAACATAGCCTGTTCTGAGCAGGGCTGAAACAGAGGGGTTTACAGACATGCCAAAAATTAATATCTGATTAGATTTTTTGGCAAGAAACCTCCAAAATAAGTTAAAGGGATCTTCAGGGCCAGTGTAAGGTTATTGAAAAGAGGTCAAATATTTGACCTGAAAAATGTATTGATTTTAAATTGAAGTAAAAAAGGTTGCGTATACTTCGTATAGGACCATCTCTTATTTATACTGCTCATCCCATTTGGGGTATCACAAGGCTTAAGCTTATTACCTGTACTTATTACCAGCCAATCACAGGGCTGACATAAACTGAAAAAGATACCTAATGTGCACACAACCAGAAAATATTTCTACAGGTACAGGACAAAGACATCATCAACTGCAGAAAAAAGAGAAAAGTCCTCCCTGTTCATCACCCAGTAAAAACGTTATTTAACACAAGGCAATGTTTCAATCTACACGATCTTTCCCAGGCAAATGGATCAAAACACAAACAGACTTTACTAATGTGGGGCAATCAGCAACAATAACCAGCCCCTGTTATATCACGACAAAATAACAGGAACAATCATACTCACGCCCATGGAGAGTCACCAATAAACCCTTCTCATGTTTTTCATGTTCTTGGAGAGAGCAAGAGTACCCTGAGAGAGCCCTCACATGCACAGGGAGAACAAGCGAACTCTACACTGCGAGGCCCCCATCAAGAGTCAAACCAGCAACCCTCTTGCTTGGAAGCCACAGTGCTAACCCCTTTGCCATGTGCAGTGCTGTATTAATGTGCATTTTTAGTAAAATTTACGTTTTATTGATGCTGTGGTGTGTATGTGTATGAGTGTGTGTGGATGGATGGGCCATGGGGTTTTGATGTAGGGGGCCTCATAAAAAACAAAAAAACAAACAGACAAAAAACTTTTACATGCCCTACTTCGACCCATGGCATCATGGAGTAACCCTGATCATTCATGAATAAATCCAACCATATATGTTTTGTTGGATGAGAGCAAAGGATGCTTTACTATCTCAAAGTCAATGCTGTGAAGCTGCCTCTGAAGGAAAACGCTTTGTTTGAGGTCTGTTCTCACTCAGACTGTGATATAGATTTAATGTCATGATTTCTGTCTCCACAGGGAAACGATTTGAGAAAGATCCTCCTCACGCGTTACTTTGGAAATCAAAAGCTTCTTTCCAAGTCAGAGCTCGGGAGTGGAAACAGCTCATCTGGAGGCTTTGTCAAGCCGTCATCTGGAGGTACTTAGAACTCTTAAAAAAACAGAGGGCACCACAATAACTGCTTGCTGCAGAGGAAACAACAGCAGCTAACATGACAGCATTTTTCCTCCTTGGAGAAGAGCTGTTTGACAAATGCAGGAAGACTTTTAACCAAGCCTCAGTGATTTTCAAACAATTGTATGCAGTCATTGCATTGAGTTATATTATTATAGGAATTATTAATACTGTCTCTCTCTCTGAAGGAGGTTCTCCCATGCTTGATTCTGATAAGCCCAGCAGCAGTATGGTGGAGATCCAGTGTCTCTTGGACAACGTTGGTGCATCAGAGCTGGTCATTGACCTCATTGTCAACACAAAAAATGACAGAGTGTTCGAGGAGAGCATCCTGCTGGGCATTGCTCTTCTGCAGGGTGGAAACACACAAATACAAGTGGGTGACACAAAATATTTGATTCTCATGCACACATATGCACTTGATTCACACACCTCCAATGATTTAGCTTTAAATTTGAGTTAGTAACCACACCAATCTCTATCCAGAACTCTTTCTACAACCAGCTGTACAAGCAGAAGAAGTCTGAGAGGTTCTTCAAGGTTTTCTACGACCGCATGCGTTTGGCACAGCAGGAGATACGAGCTACTGTGTCGGTCAACATGTTTGAGCTCAGCAGCAGGAAAAGGGACGATGATGGTGACGTCAGCATCAGGTTTAAGAAAGGTAATGCAGTGCAGTGATGAAATTTTGACGTTTATGAGGTGAAAATAAAACCAACAAAACATGGCTGCCAGAGTATGGCTAGAAGAAATTTGTAAGCTCTGCTGACTGGAATTACAGATTGCCTTTGTCTCAGACTGTATAGTTTACATACACGCTATCATAAAAAGCTCAATTAGTATATTTTACTTGGTTGCTGTTCTTGCCTTGGCTTCACTGTGGTAGGTGGCAGCATGCTCCTCTTCGGCATGTTGTTATTGGACTTTGTTCAAGTTGGCCATGCTAACAGGGTTGTGAGCAGCTAAGCCTTTTTGACATATGTTTATGGTGTAAAAAATAACAATTTCTCAGGTCAGTAAATCACACAAATGGGCTTGGCTCTACTTTTTATTTAAATGGGATGCATATTAACAACAACCACCTGCAGACAGCATGTCTCAAGTTATGCTGAGTATTTATGTTAGACTTCAGAGTGGGGTCCCGAGGCTATGGAGCATATTGAGAACTTCTAGTTCAGTTTGGGTCTGACTGGGGAGTACTTTACAGTGTAATTCAATCTTCTTCTGAATTATTTTTGTGTGTTTAATTCAGGGGAAACCTAAATATGAGTGAAATTTTGGAAGTTAAGATAAAATATAAAGGTTCATTATTTCTGGTAACTGGTGTGTCTTGTGGTTACACTCCATCATGATGCGTCTTTATGTGAGGCTGACAGCAGAGTAGGATACACCCTTTATGGAGTCAAGAGACTGAAGGGATGCAGGATGAGATGAGGGGTAAACTTTCAAGGAGCTTGCCCTACACTCCGATGGGATGGACTGGAGGTGATGGTGCATACAGAGGGGGCACTGTATGCACAGATCTGTAACCCTTTTTACTGCTTTGTGTCCCTCCGTCCTGTATTCTGGGCTTAACCCAAAATATTTAAGGTCCATGTTAGTAAAATGATGATTGATTTAAGCTGTCACATTTATCAACAACTGGTCGAGCATATGCTGGGATTGGCCAAATACCACATTTTATGAATCACACATGGGAGCTGATGTTTCTTCACTTGAATCTGTGCAGGTTTCTATCCCAGGTTGATACTGTATATTAGAGCCATTATGTAATTGCAGCTGTGTAAGTGAGATTTTTCTAAATTTACATCTGTATTAGGATGTCAGACACCCTAAAGTGAGCATCGAAGTGACCTACTGAAGTCAAGACCTTAGCAGCAACACAGAATTTCCATTGAAACAAACCCAGAGTGAGTGAAAAGCTAAAGGAAACAAAAAACACACATCTTGTTTTGTTTTTTCTTAAAACAACAATGGAGAGAAACTCATGAACAATCTTTTTTGCTCTGCTGACCTCTGTGTCACCTCTCGTTGTTCCTGGTTTCTGCAGTCACATGTCGGAGGACATGTGAGGGCCAACATCACAGGCTTATCAAAAGACCATTGTATCAAGAGCCCCACTTTGTAATTTTCCACTTTTAGAGTTGGGGTCGGGTTGCTGAATTTGTCTACATAAAGTATAAATCTTACCCTGAATAAGCAGCATGTTTAAGGCATACACACCATTAACAGTGTATTGAAATGAACCGCCTATCCTGCTCCTGCCATTGATCAAAAGTGAAGCCAAAGTCCTCCATGATAGGTGCTGTCACATATCGTGACATGATAGAGTGGCGCAAGGATGATGTACTTTTGTAGGCCAACGCGGAGGTTAGTCTCTGGCTGGATTTCTCGACTAAAAGCCTGAAAAATTTTCACTGTGCTCTTGGATCATTGTTGATAATAAGGTCTGTAAAGAAAAAAAAAATCATGAAACTTACACATTTTGTTCATCGTGATAATCTTCATGAACAACCTTGGCTTTTTTTTTATTTTCAAAGCTTAATCATTTTGAGAAAAAAGCTATTATTATGCTACTATTGGAACTACAACATGGTAGTTTGACATAGAAGCAGCTGCTATATTTCCAACTAATAACGTCATGTTGTAATGTCATGTTTGAGAATGCTCTTATGACCCGATCAAGTTCCTCATGACTGTGGCAATAGTGTGTGTATTATTGTTTTTGGATTATTGTGTAAATATTAAAGCAGGGCATGTGTTCAATCACAAACCTAATTATCTGTAAAAACTGCTTAAAAATACCATATACTTTTGGTCTGGGAACGCGGAAGTGCTAAATGCTAACTCACTTTTGCATTTTTGGAGCAAGTTGGTAGAACTCACCCAACAACTGTAACGCTAACTGAGGCACACATTAAACTTACAAACAAATAATTCTGTGATCCCTGAGATTTGTAGAGTCTGTGGCAGAACAGGGTCTTGTGTTGCTTTTAAGCAGACACTGGCAATGACCTTTGGCATATGGCCATCAAAATCTAATAGACTTCTGCTTGAGTCAAAGTTGACATTTGGACAAAGTTTGTCAAAGAAGATGGCAAAGCACACTCAAGAAATTATGTTCACAAGCTGGTGTTCAAAAATCAGACTCCTTGACTGTGTCCTTGACCTATGACCTCTAAACGTTTAAAGGTTTATAGAAATAGATAGTAGATAGAATAGAATAGATAGAAAAAGAAATACTTAGAAGTTAATACTTGGATATAAATCAGCATGATAACAGCTAAATGTCATGACAACATCCACATTTGAAAAAGTGTATTTGACTTGTTTAACAGTCTGAGTATCTGGAGGGGATGGGTTAATAACCTTCACTGCAGCCAGTCTGCAGGTGGAGCTATAAATATTTTGGTCACTCTCAAGCAGCTGCTGTTCAGTTCATCTTGATATTTAGTCTTTGGTCCTTCCAAATTGATCAAGATGCATCTGCTAATGTTTTTTCCGACAAGCACACGGATAATCACGTTCTTATTTAAAATGTCAATTCTTCTTTCCAGGGAAAGACTCAGGGCTTCACATGAGGGACGACATGCGTGGGCAGCTGAAGGAGGCCTCAACAATCACCTCAAAGGCCTTCTGTGCCTTTAGAAAGGAGCTGGATCCCGACCTGGAAGGTTTGGGTCAGAACTGTGAGATAATTGGAGCAGAGGAGGCTTTGGAAGAAACTCAAATGAGCCCTGCCATCACGATCATGAAACCAATCCTGCGCTACCTGCAGCTGCTCTGTGAGAACCATAATCCAGACCTGCAGGTACATCTGCTTTTTTGAAAACTAGAGTATTAAACGTTATTCTTCCCACCATGGAGCTAACTGTTTTATTTTTTCTGCTCTAAATACAGAACTTTCTGCGCAACCAGAACAACAAGACAAACTACAATTTGGTATGTGAGACTCTTCAGTTCTTGGACTGTATCTGTGGCAGCACCACCGGAGGTCTCGGGCTTCTTGGCCTTTACATCAATGAGAGTAATGTGGACCTAGTTCGCCAAACACTGGAGACTATTACAGAGTACTGCCAAGGACCCTGCCATGAAAACCAGGTAGGAGGAGGATTGGTCCACAACTGTTGGTGGAGTAAGTGATAAGGACAGAAATCATGATGTTCAAGTAAGAAAAGTCAAATCATCCCATGTGAAAATTTGTTTGAGCTTTTCAATATGTATCAACAATATTACCCACATGTCATTTACATAACTCAAATTATATTCAAGGAAAAATGTTCTGCTCACTATAAAGTGTTAAGAATTTCCATGTATCAGTTAGATAAGTAAATAAAAAGCAAGAAAAGTCAAATGGCATAAACTCAACCAAATGGAAATAATGGTTGAAAAAAACCTTTAAAGGAGAAGAAAAAAATATATAAATAAAAAAATATTGGATGGCTTGATGGTCATTTACCTCTGAAGGGTCTACAGTTTCTTGAAGCAACCAGTTTATCTCAGTTATAAAAAAGATGTATGGAGTGCCACTCAGGTCTTCTTAAACCTGAGAGAAGAAGTCTTCCTCTGGTGCTCTTCAGTGTGGGGATCCAACATAAAGTGTATGAAATGGTCTGAGACACTTGGAAGGGTTAATAGTAAAAAGCCTGTACTTCATCAGGGCTACAGACTTAAAGCATGTCCGCATGTTTCAGCCATTAAGGGCTTTATCAGGGCAGGGCAGTGTATCTGATCATGGTTGATACTAATCGAACAATTTTCTCTTAACTGTGTTTTTTTTCTTCTCGTCTTTGTCATATGAACTTAACATTCTTCTTTTAATTATCCAAGACCTGTATAGCCAAGCATGAGTCAAATGGCATCGACATCATCATTGCACTGATTGTAAACTCCATCAACCCTCTGGAGAAGCACCGGCTGGACCTGGTGCTGCAACTCAAGGTGAGCAGCAGGCCTCTGCACACAGACATCAGAGAAAACCAGTGTTACTATGTAAAGACTTCTGGTCTCTTTATAGCAGTAATTAGCAACAATTAGGGCTACGCTATATATCAAGTTCATTTGATCAATGTGTTTCCTTGCAAGATATCTGGTAATACAATAGCATATATCTTTATAGTTTATGTCAGTGTTGATGTAAAAACAGAGGCCAGGCTGTGCTTTTTTTGGCACTTCAAGAGCAACAAGCTGTACTTTTGTGTGTCGCGTGTATTAACAGTCAACAGGTGAGAGAGATTTTTGATATCTTAAATGTTTCAGAAGACTGTCTTTCAAAGAAGCCAGTTGAGTATGACATAACAAAAAGAAATACTAACAAATGCAATGTTCCAGTGAAAGCACACGCTGTGTAGAGACTGCAAAACAAAATGTAGGCAATCGTTAAAGTGCCAGTGCATGTTAAAATGCAAGAACACGGTTGGTGTTAAGATCAGAGATGGCTGTGGGAAAAATACTGTCTCTTAGTCCTGATGTGCGTGTTTTCAGTGACCAGTAGCGCCTGCCAGACAGCAGCACTTCAAATAGGTGATGGCCAGGGTGGTAAGAGTCTTTTAGGTAGCGTGAGGCAGCAATGTCGTCCGTGGTGGCAGCGGGCAGCCTATAGTTTTTCCTGCTGCTTTCACCACGCTCTGCAGCAGTTTTTTGCCCGCTGCTGAGCAGCCTGCGTACAACGCTGTGATGCAGTTAGGTGAGGATGGACTCTATGTCAGCTCGGCAGAAGGATACCAGCAGCCTCTTCTCCATCATCAGCCATAGTGAAGGGACATGAACGATCTGATCATGACTTCTCACCAGCCACCATTACCACCTGTCTTAGCCATTTTCTCACAGCAAAGAGGTGTTTGTTCATTCAGTCACCTTTCAGTCACGTTGGTTCTGCCCTCTCCAGACATCATCTATTGGTGTTGCGCAAATTAACTAGTGAAATACATCCCATGAAAATGTGAAGTTGTCTATCTGGCATGTCAGGTTAGGGTAAATTATGAACTATGAACTGTGTATGGCACTGATTTTTTTGAAAAGACCTCTTAGTTAGAGACAACTGGCATTCCTTTATAGATAGTAGTACTGCAGTACATGTATTTCAACAGCTATGATTTCTGGTCCATATGGCCTAGCTTTACCTATAGTGAAAGAAGCAGTGAAGTTAAGTGAATCTACTTGTTCTTCAGTGTGAAAAGCAGTGATGGAGCTCTGTTTGAGCCAAGAATAGTCTGTGATGGTTAGTTACTCACTTAATATTGAAACTTGAACTGTAAAAATTGAATGACATAAGTCAGTAAGAATTCATTAATTTACTATGTCTGTAGTGCACCTTTTACTAACATGTAGGAGTTCATTATTGACGCCTTTTGTTATAGAACAATGCCTCCAAGCTTCTGTTGGCTATCATGGAGAGTCGCCATGACAGTGAGAACGCAGAGAAGATTCTCTACAAGATGAGACCCACGGAGCTGGTAAGCTTTGGTTTGCAGTGTACCACAGCTGGTAACAGGAAGAATCTGTGTTCACATGAAAACATCATTGTCATAACTGTCTGCATCAGGTGGATGTGATGAAGGAGGCATTCGCTCAGGGTCTGGAGAGTGAGGAAGAGGAGGACTGCATTGGAGACCAGATCAAACCCAGAGATGTTGGACACAACATTTACATCTTAGCCCATCAGGTAATCAAAATACCTCTGCTTTGTTTTTGTCAGTGACAGAGGAACCACTGAATATCCTCTTTCTCTGCCTGTCTGACCCTTTGGCGACCTCAGGGCCCCGCACTGTTCTCGTCTGTGTGTGCGAGACAACATTCATGCTCTTTTTGTTTGTCTCTTCTGTGCTAAACACACTGCTCTGCCAGAATTCTAAAATTAGCTTTCAGGATGTGACACCAGTTCTGCAGACGGAGGCGTTCGCTGAAGGTGGCGTTAGTCAATGTATCGCTTCTCAAATATGGTTTGTAGTGTTCAGGGTTTTTAAAAGTAAAGGAATGAGTGTCATTGAGGAAGTTGTTGTGCATGTGTGTCTTGCCCTTTCTCTGAAGTTTTTGTCAGAACTAAAGGTCACACTGTCTGGTCAGTTTTCACTTCTGTATCCTATAACCACATGTCAAACTGGCTATTTCTGCTAAACAGACACAGTGTCATCACCTCATGGAAAGTTTTTTCAACTAATAAACTCTTGGACTTAACTGATAAAATAAACTCAGATTTTCAGCTCTTTAAACACATTTCAAAGGACATTATTCAGCTCTTACACCTCATCAGCTTCTGCTCATTCTAAATGGTCTGTATGTACAGTGAAAAACAGTTTATACTGAAAACTGACTCAGTGTAATCTTCCATTCACGTTGTATATTACAAAGACCATTTTGATATTCGTACACACTGATGATGTTTATCTGTGCACGGACCAACTTGAATCAAAAAATTAGCAGTGAATTCCAGTGATTAATTCACACAAGAGTGTTATGGACATTTTTGGCAATTGTTTTAAGTGTTTTGCAGCACAGAGTAAGTTGTCTAACAGGGTCAAGCCAACCTCAAACAATCTGTTGATGTTTCCTAATCTGAACTCTTCAGGGGTCATCGTGGATATTTTTGAAAAAGCAGCTTTTATGTGGGTTTTGTCCTTCTGTCTACAAGTAAGCTACCTTTTAGGTAACTGAAAACACATCTTTATGAAAACTCCTGCCAAGGTTAGAAACTCCATTTTGGGTGTTTCAGTGTGGGCAGAAAAATGGTGACATAGGGGGGAAAAACGTCATTCTCTGTGCTGACCTGTCTTTGAGGTGATGTCAGAATATGCAACATTCTCACTGTCGTTTACATGCGTTACAGCAGAGGTTAACTATTGCTGTTTTAGTTGTTGCTGACTGGCCTATTTACATGATCACACATATTTTTAGCTGCTCCTTGCTATGGTGCTGCTTTGAAAAAACAATACAAACGCTGCCAATGTTTTGGACAATACCTGGTGTTGTTTCCTTAGTGACCGTGTGACTGGTGACTGATGGCCATTTGTGTTGTGGTTACAGCAGTTGTTTAAACCAACAGGAGTACCCATGAGAATTTGTAATATCAGAATTTGATCAAGATTTTCAAATATGACTCAAATTTAAAAAAATGCAGAAATATTTACTCAATACAACCTCTAAAAACATGAGTTAACATAGCCATAAGTTGAACCATAACAACAGTCTGACTTAAGGTAGGAATACAGATATGACATTAGAGCTGTTTTTGCATAGAAATTGAAAAAGAAACCCTGCATAACACGGACATCGTTAAAAGGTAATAGACAGAGTGTTTTAAGCATTTTTCCTTTTTTATTTTGTTTTTAAAAACTTAGCCCATGTTGACAGGATTATTTTAGAAAACCTGCAATCCTCACCTATGCTCATGAGCTCTGGGTAATGATCAAAAGAATTAGATCGCAGACACAAACAGCCGATATGAGGTTCCCCAAGAAAGTGGTTGGGTTAGGAGCTCAGACATCTTGAGGGAACTCGAGTGGAGCAGCTGCTCCTCCACAGGAGCCAGTTGGCCTGGTTCATGCATTTAATTAGGATGTTCCAGGTTGAATCCCTGTGAAGGTTCTTCGGTTATACCCTTCTTGAAGGAGATCCTGAGGCAGGCCTGGGAATGGCTTGGATTTCCCCCGGGAGGGGCTGCAAGCATTGCTGGGGAGTGGGATGCCTGGGTCGACTTGCTAGGCCTGCTGCTTCTGCATCCTGGCCCCAGATAAGTGGAAGAAAATAAATGGATGGATGTTGGAACAACATGAATCACTAAAATTACGGCATACCCAACTCTTTTGATGAAGTTGTGGCTTCTGCATAACAATGTCCACTCAGCATTCTCACTGCCTTGCCATTGTCCACATAAGGCACACACAAGGCATGATACGCTACAATATGTTTTTTTAATCAGACGTTGTACAATCGATTTCTGTATCATGTGACCATTGTGTTTTTGTGTTAAGAATGTATTGAGAATTTATAAATAAATCATAAACAAAAGTTGCGGCATCTACTCCAAAAGTGCATGACCACCAACACTTAACAATAAGAGCAGATCAGCTGTGGCTCTAGGTTTGCTTCACTTACAGTTCAGAAAAGAAGACAAAGGAGGAGAAAAATCAGCAAAAGAGGCTCAGAGTCCCAACTGTCCACACTGGCTGTTAAACAGCAAAGGGCAGATGGATGCAGTAGGGATATTTTGCGAACATAGTGGGCATTCAGCTGCTAAAAAGACAGATATGTTGCCAGTTTTTATTCTTTGTTTGTGTATGTGTGCAGTTGCCAGAAAAAAAATCATTGCAGACTTAGACTTTGAATAATACCCAACAAAATTAAATTGAATTGTAATGAAAACAAGTTTATGTTTTTCTTGCTGTGAAGCCTTGTTTTTCGAGTACAGTGTCTTCCTAATTGTGAATTTTGGCACTTGTGCATCGGTGCAAGCTGTGCACATTGACATATATCTCCTGATCTTTAATCTCAATTTAATAGACAGCTGTTTTTTTCTTTAGGTTTATTTCTGTTCTGTGCCATCTAAGGTAAACACAAGGATAAATCAGTCATGTGCTTCTTTGTTTTTTTCAATCCCAGCTTGCACGGCACAATAAGATCCTGCAGCAGAGCCTGAGGCCGGGGTCCGTGTTGGGTTCAGCGTCAGTGGTTGACTCCGACAACGAGAAGGATGATGCCCTTCACCACTACGCCAATCACACAGCTCAAATAGAGGTACATCTTCACTTCAACACGTCATCTCCCAAATGTTTTGAAAGGACATATCATAAATAATCACCGTTCTTATTCTTTTTAACAGAATCAGAATTGGTTTTTATTGCCAAGTATGCAACACTTACAAGGAGTTTGACTGTGGCAGTTTGATAAGGAAGTAAAAATTCTAATTAAAAACATATATATATAAAAAAATGTATTCATGTATACATGTATTTGAGTATACAGAATATCTACCCACTCGCAAAGGGTAAAAAAAAAAAAGCCAAAACATAGTCTTTGCGAGTTGAACCTAGTTTAAAAGTAAGTTAGGACCTTCATCAGAGTTTACACTATTTAAGATGTTGCAGTGTTGGCTCAAGATGTAACTTATTTCTATCTTAAGTAAAGGCAAAATGGTCTATAGTTGTTGTCCTGGTGTTTAGTCTTTAGAGGCAGGATAATTTGAAGAAGAAGATGTAAATTTTTCTTTTCTTTTATTACTGCATGATTTTGATTTTGTTTGCGTGATTCCTGTGGTAGATTAACTCTATCAAGAATGTCAGATGACTTTCTTGCTTACACTAAAGTTTTTTGTCAGCTGTGTTAATACAACAATGGATTTCTGTTAAATTACCTCATTTTATTGACAATTTCCCTGCTGGATATTACTGTTGTTATCTTACTCTGGCTGTAGATTAGGGCTGGGCCTTATCCATCAGCTAGTAATCATTTTGACATAATTTACCTACAATTTCCTTGCTGTATATTGATTAACATCAGTTAAAAGAAGTTTTTTCAGCAGCTAGTCTGTTTGGAGACACTCTGGCAAGAGGGGCAGCACTGTAAAAAAACATGTCATTACGAAGAACTTTTCACTTGTCAGTCAGAAGCAGTGAAAATGTTATGTATGTTTTAATCAGTCTGCTCTACTAGTTAAGATGAACCTAATGTCTCTGTAGTGCAACCAAATCCCTACAACTTGGTGCTTCACTCCTTGTGGCATCACTAAGCCATTTTATTAATACTTGCCCCTTACCTGCTATCTCCTCCTCTTTATATCTCCACCCACAGCCATGGCAGCACAACACTGTGCCTGAGTCAGTACACTCCCAAGAAGAAACTCAGTGTGTTTGAGGAGATACCATGGTGCAACTACACACTTAACCCATGATTCAATACATGCCAGTGGACTGGTTCAGATTCTTGAAGAAGTTTAGCATCTTCTCCAAATGGCTTCTTCAGTTCTTCCATTTTTTTACACAGACAGTGCAATTCCGATCTGACAATCTTGGTCATTAGAGTGTTGTTTTTGTCATTTATAAAATCTATTCTATTCCATTCTAATAACCTTGCAGTGCAGCTGGATCTGCCTGATTCAGTGTCTGTAGTCAGGCAGATCCATCTTGCCAAGCTCTAATCTTTAACGATTGTGAGCAGTCTCAAGCAGGACGGCCCAATCAGAGTCCTTCAGAGCAGGAAGAGGTGGGGGCTATGAGTGAGATGAAAGCAGGAAGTGACTGCTCTTACAATGATTGGCATGGATGCTAACAGTATCAGTAGCAGTTTTTTGTTCAGATCTGGACCACATTTCTTTATTAAATAAAAAAAAGATAACACCAAAAGCAATCGACATAAAGGATAGTTTTGCTCCACTTTGGGCATGTTTTGGCGAAAATATGTTGAACGAAGTTGTTCACATTTGTATTTTACACTGCGGCAGTAGTGCCCACCTATTTCATTATCTGGTTGGCTCCAAGTTAATGTGATTAATGGAGCAATTGTCCAGTCGCCTGCAGAGTATGATTTTTAAAGGTTCTGCCCATTCCCAAACATTTTCTATGGGCTGTTGCCCAGATTGACCAGTTATTAAATAGTACATTTCTGAGGCCATGAAGGCAAATTTAACAAGGACAGCAAAGGGTTATTGAGGAGGGAAAATGTTATTTTCTAATTATTTTTTCAATGTTATGCCTTGTAACAGCTGCTATATCTATTTTATATTTCTGGAAAAACAAGTTTGAGCTCCTAACTATTCAAGGTTTTAGACAAAAACAGAATTTCCTCTTTTCTGAAATGATACTTCAACAGATCACATTACCATTTCGTTGATTTGTCTAATTGTAATTGTTTTGAGAGTTCTTTGACTATTTTGGAATGCAAATTTTTACATTTCCTCGTCAAGGCCTAATTAATGCTTATTAAGTATGTTTGATAAGGTAATCTTGGTATTTTAGCAACAATTAAAGGAAGAATTCAATTTCTAACTAATGGGACTTTCAAAAATGTTTGTGTGTGCTTTTTATGGACATTTTGAACTTATCTGTTGTGGAGTTACAAGGTTTTTTTTTCCAAGCCCACAGTAGAAAAGTATGACATTTTGGCTTAATTTAATGCACAAGACTGATGTGCTTGAAATGTATCCCTCCTACGAGGACCGATGAATGTTTGTCTCACAGGATCCACTAGACCAGATAAGCTCATACATTATTGATTTCAGGTTTTGCAAATGCTTAACTGTCTTTATCCCTGCTCACACCACAGGTTAGAAGAATGGCGTCCCTAATACTGCTGCCTCTCCATACACAGAAATAGATTGGTACCTGAGCCCAATGACACAGCATTGCTACTTGCAGCCAGAGTTTCCTCAACCCTGCATGCTGACTCACAGGCACAAACGAGGCAAAGCAAATAAGGAGAGAAAAAGGCTGAAGACAAAAAATACAGCCCTTCACAGGCGTGTATTGAACGGAGGGTGTTGTATCAAACAGTTCAGTACTTTATCGAGATTTATAGCGTCCCTAGGAGACGCACCAAAAAAGAGTGCTCTTTGATCGGCTACTTAGAGCTACTTTATACAGTCAAAAACCACTCGTGGTTGATGAGGATTGTATTTTGGCCAAAGCACAAAACAGAGGTTTGATTTTGACCACTGGGAACTATTTTCAAAGTTGAAAAAGGAGCATGACATGTCATCTTCAAATTTCTCAGCACACCAAGTCATCTATTCAAGCTGTAGTGAGGATTGACCAGACATGTCTCCTCCAGATTGTGCGTCATGACCGTACCATGGAGCAGATTGTGTTTCCAGTCCCAAACATTTGCGAGTACCTCACCGAGGAGTCCAAGATGCGAGTGTTTACCACCACCGAGAGAGACGACCAGGGCAGCAAGGTTAACGACTTTTTCCAGCAGTTTGACAACCTCTACAATGAGATGAGGTGGCAGAAGAAGATCCGCAGTAAGTCTTTACATTCTAAACCCAGGGCTTGGGAAATAATGATGGCTGCAGAGGGAACAGGCTCCAGGATGGTAAATCATGATTATCATCCACACCATCTAGTTACCGTTAGTCAGGAATAAATTGAAGTGCCTGCAGCAAGTTTTAAAGTGTGTGTGTGTGTGTCAGTGTGCTCATGCTTCCTGTTGTGTTTGTGCAGAAAACAAGGCTCTGTTCTGGTTCTCAAGACACATCTCTCTGTGGGGGAGCATCTCCTTCTATCTGGCCTGTCTGGTCAACATTTCTGTGGCTGTCTTCTACCCCTTTGGTGACGACGGAGACGAAGGTGAGATTTTGTTGTTTTATATCTTTGAAGGCCAGAGAGACTTTCAAGTGTCTTAAATGGTGTCTATAATCTTTTACTTGAGTGTTTTTCTCACTCTATAGAACTCCTGCCAGAGACACATTAAGAGACAAGTAGAAACAAAGCTGAAAAGAGAGACTAGAGAGAAAATGTTAAAAATGCATAAGATGCCCTTACCTCTGCTGCATCACATGAAGTCTACTTGTGATAATGATCACAGCCAATTGGCGGTCATTCACATCCAAATAGCTGATTGTTTATGCACTTTCCTGAAAATGGAAACAAACTTAAAGAGAAACACAACAAAAACATCTTCTTTGCTTTAATCCCATTAACACATCAAATTATTTTAGCTTTTATCCAGTGTTGAGAAATCATTAAAATTTTAAAGTAAGTATGTCCTTGCTGTCAATTTTGCAACACAGGTTGACGTATCTAAAGTGGAGAGAAAAGTTGTGCTGGTGGAGTATGATGTTTCACAACTAATTGTAGACAGATTTTAAATGTTCGCCTAGGGAGATGTTATGCATGAGTGGCGCATTCAAGCTTTACCTAACGAAGCTAGGTGTTGCTTAACATTTTACAAACATATTGCGACGTCACTTAACAAACACCACATAAAGTGGATGTAAATGCCATTTTACCTTGTGCACCTGTAGTTGGTGTCAATATTCTGAGGCCATGCCAAGAGGACAAAACATGGCTGTCCTCAAAGGGCTCCTCAATCCTGCAACAGGGGTTCAGGTCTGAGGAGGAAGCAACTGGAGCCAACAGACATGAATGCAGCTGTAACTGAGGGTAGTGAAGTTCAGCAGAGGTCAGTCTTGCTGGCAAGCATTTTGGATCAAATGTCAGACATTTTTAAGCATGTGCAATTTTTTTCAGTGTACCTGACGAACATCAACAATGCCCAACTGGTGTTAGCTTCATCCTGCATGGCCTGACTTAGCTCAATGTAGCTGGGCGTTTCTTTCTACACTGGCAAAGTTGGTCAAAACATCAATGTGTGAGTGAGGCTTCAATTCTTAATGGACTCAAAAAGGAGACATTAGGCCAAAGCTGCAGCTTGAAGTTCTGACAAAAGGAAATATGCTACTTTCAATTTTTAAAGAAAAGTTACTATTTCAAAGCAACACAGCCCATTTTGTTAGTGTTTATTTTATTCATTGGTCAAAGAAAGCATTAAAATACAAATCTTGAATGAAAAGGAGCAGAAAAAAGAATAATCGTATGTAGTCTGCCCGTCTTTTACAAGACAATCACTAACAAAGTACATATAAAAGAAAAAAGCTGAGGATTTTAACACATTTCCGCCAGTGCAAAGGCCAAAGAGTCAGTGGTTGAACATCTTTTTCTGGGTTGACACCCAAAGGGGCAAATCATATTCCAGGAGGGAGTCAATGCCACCTCAGATATTCCCCTGAAAACATAGAGATTCTCTTATCACTGCCACTGCTCACAATTTTGAAGTTTGAGGATATGAATTTCATTTACCAGTAGTCTTCTAACTTTCGTGTTTATGACTGTAAACATTTTATACCTCTGCACTTACAACTGCCGAGGCTTGAGGCTCTATGTTTTTGGGCTGTCTGTCTGTCCATCCATCCCTCTGTGCTGACCAATTCTTGTGAATGCAGTAGCTAAAAAACTCTCACAGGGATTTTCATCAAACTTTAAATTGAATTTGATTTGAAATTGATTTGATTCAGGGTTGAAGTGATTAGAGTTTTGAGGTCACTGCTTTACTGTCAGTCATGGAGCCTCTTGTTTGCCATAGTTTTGCTTGTGGATATGACTTTCAAGGACCCTTGAACAAAGTTCCTTAAATTTTGCAGTACAGATTTCGGATCATGGAACAACATTCAAGGTAATTTAGTCTCACAATCATCCGTTGCTTGTGAACATGATCTCTTGAAAGGAATATCTTAATAACACCTGAAGGGAATTCCTTTGAACTTTGCATAAATGTCCCTCTATAAGGATGTAATGGTTATATATTCAAGGTCATAAGTTAAAGGTTAGGGTCATGAGTCCTCAGTGAAGGAATCTTGTGAACATGAAATCACTAGAATGCTTGAGAGTTTTTCCTCATACTTTATACGAATGTCCACTCTGGCACAAGGATGAATTGTTTAAATTTTAGAGGTCAAGGGTCAGGCTCATGAGGTCTCGTGGTCATTCTTTGCTTGTGGTTGTAATACCTCAAGAAAACTTCAAGGAATTTCTGACACATTCAAGGTCAGCGGTCATCAGACGTAATGTTACCTCCGTGCTAATGATCCTGATATCTCAAGATGCTTTTGAGTCATTTCTTTACATTTTGTACAAAATGTCTACTCTAACTAAAGAATGACCTGACTTTATTTTCCACACTTTGTGATTGCTCAGTTTGTATCTTACAGATAAGTTACCTTGGATTGTTGATTACATGTTTATATTTCCCATGTATCCTTCTGCATTAGAATGTTCTGTACTGTTTAATTATCAATTTCCCAACCCCAAAATTTATGTTTTCATATGTTTTTGAGTAGATGCACTGAAAATGTTCATAACATTGTAAGACTAAGCCTCTCTCTCTGAAAACATTCTGATTTTGTAAAGAAAAGGTATGAATGATCAAACTGATGAAGCAGAATTCAGTTAAGCTGCTTCATTTCAGGGTTCAGATCTCGTGCAGACTGACTCACACTCACCCTGTTATGGTCTATTTCAGCACTTGGACTCTTTGTTAATGTCATCATTAACAGTGCTTATGACCTTTCTAACTGTGAACTGTGTAAAGAGCAGTTTTACCTGCTCTTAATATAACTGAGTGTTCCTGTTTTGAAAATAGCTGCCCTGTATCACCTGAGGTTGCATTTATGCTCAGGCTCCTCACACCCACACTTGTTTTTTTTAATCATTTACTTGATGATGAGACTTTTGTCTAGGACAGGATAACTTTGAACAAAATGTACTGCACTGAACTCCCTTCACTTCTCTCAGTATTCATATCTGTTGAGGTGTGACAACTTTTCCTTATCTTCCTATTCATATGACATTTGATGGCAGTGATACTGTTGCATTCAGTGCAAATACCAATCAGGCTAGATACACCAAAATAGGGCTGGGAGAAATATCAAGTTTTTTGAAAATATCAATATATTCTCAAAGTACAGGTATGGGTGCCTATGCTGTTTAGGCGCTACCCCACTGAGCCCTGTACTGCTCTGGCCCCCTGATAGATGTTGTCCAGGCCTGTCCTAGGCCCATGCCTCATCCCTCCATGCTTCCCCTGAGCTCACCCCTCTACAATGTACAATGTTCCCCCAGTTTCCTGTTCCAACCAACCAGGTCCCAGACTACTGGCATGAAGTAAGCTGTATCAGTTTTAGAAAAGTGCACCAAGTGCCAGTAGAAGCACAGCCGCCACTCCTGTATCCAGCAGCTTACCCTTACCAGTCCCGCCCTCATGAGCACATCAGCATTAGACACAAGGTCTTGCCAACGATACCCAAAAAATTGTCTCTTTTTGGTCCATATCACCCAGCCCCACACCCAAGGTAGTTTCCAAAAGTAAGATCAGTAGCTTTTTGATTTAGTAGAAGTTGCACTGAAGCACCTAACTCTTGACCTTTATGTCCATCATCTGGAGGATCCATCTTGCAAAGCTTTAATCTAATGCTCTTATTTCAGAGAATGTCAGGGCCAGTGAGCGTCGTTTTAGGAGAACGAGGTGGCACAGGCATAGTTTAGTAGTGCTGAAAGCGAGAAGCAACAGCAAGCCTGTGAACGATATTTTGCCATGAAAAAAGTGGTACAGACTTTCGTTATTCAGGCAGTTTGGACATTTCCTCATAAAGCTGAGCAATGAATGACTCTAGTATTTTTTAGTATCTTTGAGAGTGCCTTTTCTGCATAGTTTTTCTTATTTACACCTGCAACTCCAATCCATTTTCTGCTAAATTTAGCACGACTGTATATTTTTGTAATTATGCATGTGGATACCCAACCCTTCTCAGCAAAATTAAGTCATAGACATGTTCATTTTCAGAAAAGCCTGGGCTTTCAAATCATTTATGCTGAAATGATGTTTGATTATTGTATTTAAAGCTGTAAGACCACAGAAATGAAGTTAGAAACTATTTGAATTTTTGTAAAAATCACACAAGGATCAACAATGAACAGGCCCTTTTTGCATCTGGATAATTTTCTGTCAAGTCTTTGCTATTGATAGAAAAATTAAAGTGCAAACAAACTCATGAGAAAAGTGTTTACAATTTAACACCCATTATTCAGATGTCTTATTTTAATCTCCATAGACTTATATACGCCACTTTTAAAGGAAGTTTCTGTCTCAAATATTATAAGGGGACACATCACATCACTCACATTTCCTTTTTAATTCTTCTGGGAAATGGTAGTTAACTGACCTTTGGCTGCTTCTTATTGGATGGCAAATATGGGAGACCAAAGTAAATAGGTTCATGTGATTGGTCAGCAGAGTAACAGAATGTTATTAATGTATATATTTCACTTGGAGCCTATCACTGACTGACAAAAGAGTGAGCTTTCAAATACAAGACCTGTTGTCTGGTTCCAGAGATCTGAGTAAACAATGTGATTGTTGCCATTATGAGGCGTTTTTGGAGTTGTGAGTGTTAAAATGCAAAAATCTTGGACTGATGTGTCAGTGGCTGCCTGCCAATACTGCTGCGTTACTGTTGATTGAAGCGTCAAGTTAGAGCAACTAAAAGTCAACAAGACACAAGATAGTTGTCTGTCTTGTTTTGAACAGAATCAAAGTGTAAGTGTAAGCAATGAGATGCGGCCTTCGGTCTCATTTGAGATTGAAACTGCTTGGCACAGAAAACTGTAGATAGAAAAAAAAACAAACATAAAAAGACATCTTAGACAAAATGATGAAATTGAAGACTTGTATTAAAGATGTCTGCCATATGAATGTTATAATGTTGACATTTTTTAAAGATCACACAAGGAAAACATGACAGGTAGCTGCTCTGCTTCGGATAACTGTTGTAGGTATTTCTCTATTCAATAAATCATCAGAATTGCATTGAAAACTCATTTTCAAAAGTGGTTTTCTGCAAATTTAACATGACATCTATTGGAGTGGTGAAAATCTCAACAGACCAACATTTAAAAGGTTGCCTCTGACTGTGTTGTGCTAAGTTAAGCACTTATCACTGAATATTTCATTAGAGAAATGCCAGAGCCAATGGAACGTTGAACTGGTACCTTTTGATGCTTTCTCTCCTGGAGGCACCTTGTCACCGTTCTGGAATAGGTTTACTGTGGGTGGTTGGGTGTCACCTGTTATTCCTGTCTTACCCACCATGGGGCCGTTTTCTTCCTGGTGACCTCATTCTGCGCGCCATCTACAATGGTAGACAAAATGTAAACATGAAATTGAAGACTTGGTCATTAAAGATGTCTGCCATATGAATGTTATAATGTTGCACATCATCTATTTAAAGATCTACAGTTGTAAGGAAAACATGACAGATGTAGCTGCTCTGCCTTACGGATAACTGTTGAGGTATTTCTCTCTTCAATAAATCATCAGAGCATTGCATTGAAAACACGATTTTCAAACCAGTGGTTTTCAGTGCAAACTTAAAATGACGTCTGTTGGAGTGGTGAAGTTGACGCTCTCAACAGACCACTGTTTGACATTTAAAAGTGTTGCCTCTGACTGTGTTGTGCTAAGTTAAGCTCTTAGATCTGGTGAATAATTCATTAGAGAAATGCCAGAGCCGTTCAGAACGTTGATGTGTGGTACCTTGATTGATGCTTTCCTCTCCTGCCCAGGCACCTTGTCACCGTTCTGGAATATTTTACTGTGGGTGGCTTTGGGGGTGTTCACCTCATTACTTCCTGTCTTACCCAAACCATGGGGCATCGTTTTCTTCCTGGTGTCCCTCATTCTGCGCGCCATCTACACTATGGGCCTTGCTCCTGCCTTGTTGTTGCTGGGTACTGCTAACGTAAGTAATGGATGATTTGATCATGTGTTTTCAAGAACATGTTAGTTGTTTTTAAAATTTGTGTTTCTTTGTCCTTTTCAGCTCTTCAACAAGTTAGTTTTTCTTGTAAGTTTTGTTGGCAACCAGGGGACATTCACTAGAGGCTACAAAGCTGTTGTTATGGACATGCTGTTTATCTACCATTTGGGCTATGCCATCATCTGTGTCCTTGGGCTCTTTGTGCACGAGTTCTTCTATAGCTTTTTGGTAAGAAATTTCACACACATCGTACCTTTGAGACAAATGTACTAATACAAGACAGCTGTTTTGAATCTATATCTTCATCTATATCTTTATGTATAACTATATGCAGATGATTCACTGATATATGTCTCTCTTCACAGCTGTTTGACCTGGTGATTCGAGAAGAGACTCTGCTTAATGTGATTAAAAGTGTGACAAGGAATGGACGCTCCATTATTCTGACAGCAGTTCTAGCCATCTTTCTTGTCTACTTTTTCTCCATCATTGGCTTCCTCTTCTTCAAGAACGACTTCCGCATGGAGGTGGATCATCTTACAGCACCAGGTCAGAACTTTTCTTAGCTTCATAAACAATTTTAGGGCTAATTAATACTCTACAGTTAATCTTCTGTCTATAGCTTGAATTCATTTTGTCCGTACATCTGCTCATTTTTTGAAAAGCCCATGAACATTGATTGTTGGTTGCAATACCACATAAAATCATGGATATAGTGTTGGTAGTGTGGGCAGCATTTTAAGTCGGATAACAAATCAGTGCTGTAAGACAAAGTATGCTTTGGAAAGTGGTAGAACTATTTGAGGGAAGATTTTGCAAGTTGGGTAGGAATTAAGAACACATATGATGTTACATTACGAGTTTAGTGATAGACATTTCTAACAGAACAGCTGAGGAGAGATCAGACAAAAACTGAATGTCAGTAGTCTGGAGCAAAGGAGAAATGGAGGTCTGTGTGAGGCTAACCCCAACCCCAATCCTAACATAAAGCACATGTGATGGATTGTCACCTGTGGCAGTATAATTCAAAATGTTCACATTTGTGTTTAAGGCACTATGTATGAGCCTGTAAAGATCATTATTTACATTCTGTTACCAAGGGTCTCACAGTCAAAACAATAAGAAAAGAGGATGTAGAGAACTGCTGTCAGCTCTGCTCAACTCTGCCTCTTACTTGTTTGATTTAATTGAGGACACTACTTAATAAACCTGCACTCCATGCAGTGTTTTAACAAAACAGTAAAATACCTTATTTTGTTTCATGGATAAATTTTACATCAGTTTGTATTTAAAGGTGTTCACACAAAGCATTAAATATAATCATCTGGTAAATACATCAAATTGATATTGAATTTTATGAATACATTGCATAAACAGGGCCATTGTGTTACTGGGCCATGTGCAATAAAGGTACCAATGTCTGCAAAATAGTTGTTTTTACTCACCAGATACTTCACTGCTGTGCTCATATAAGTTTGATGTCTTGGGTTTAAGTCAGGGTAAAAGTAGTATTGTTGCTTGATAGATCTGTTCTCTCTCACATGTCCTTAAATGTCTTGAAAAATAGTCTAGTTGCAACAAAATAAGATAAGATAAGATAATCCTTTATTGATCCCAGAGGGGAAATTCTGGTGTGACAGAAGCAAAGAGCAAAGAAGCAGCAAAAGATAACAAGAACTATCACAATATAAACTTTACAAACAGACTTTGAGCAAGATAACTCAAACATTTCTAAATGGATTGTGATTAAATTTCAGGGAATGTTGGTCATAGCACAAGGAAAAAGTGATTAGAATTTGATGGTATTTTAAATCTGGATCCAGATCCAGAGATTTTTCAAAGGATTAGATAAATTTATGAGATGGGGCAGTTTTCTACATAACTGCTAATAACTCAGAAGGTCCTCAAAGATTTTGGTTAAATTTTGAGGAAATATTGTTCATAGCACAAGGGAAAAATGATAGATTTTTGTGCTTTGAATCTGGATGCAGATGCAGGAATTTTTCAAAGGATTATGTCAACATTGGGCAATTGGACTGTTTTTCACATTTTATATTTATAGACTAACTCAGCTAAGAATGTCAAAAATACCTTGGCAGAGGTTTGTGCTCCCTGGGCACTTTTAGTTTTGCCTGTCCTGCCTCTGAATTTAACCTTAGTTTACCTAGAGCAAGTTATAAATGTGCTCTACTTTTATTGCCACTCATTAAGGGCTTTGTTTGTCTGTGTGTTGATTTTCTGCCTTAAACTTACCAATACCTCAGAAATTATATATTTTGAAAGTTGATGATTTTTATTTAAAAATATTATCTTTGTTTCATGGATAAAACAAAAGGATCATTTACCCAGAATTAATGTGTGCTCAGCATGACAGAACTTTTTTCAATTTTAACATAATTGATTTATTATAAAAGGCAGTAACGTTAGTGTTTTTTATAAACCATCTCCACATTAGACCGTTAAAATATGCTCAGCCTTGTGTATATGCACACCCAGACACATGTTTTGAAAACACTGTGCAGAGCGTGGGCGTGTTAATGAGCTCTGATGGTCAGGAAGACAACCTGCTAGCACATGTGCACCTGTTGCATAACCTGGTGGCCGTGCCATCCTGTGTTTTGCTGAATAGAGTGCGGAGCAGACACAGCGGAGCAGTGGTGGGTTATGTAACCAGCCCTGATCACGCCTGTCTATCTGTTAGCTGCAGGGTGAGCCGAGGTACAACCTGGAGCTCTATCAATGCTCGGGAGCACCCTGTCCACGCTTCTGCTGCCGGCCCCCGGCTGTAACCCCAGCACCCTACCTCACCCTCCTCCCCTCTGGCCCCCTTCCACTCTTCTTCTCTCCTCCTCTGCCTCTTGCGTCTGGGCCCTGCCCTCTGCGCTCCAGCCTGTCACTGTAAAAGCCCTCTTAGTGACACTCTGACCCAGGTGTACAGTCCTCCTTCTGCCTGTCTGCCCGTACACACTTGAGCACAGCTCCTCTGCTGTTCAGGGTTTCGCCGATGTGCAAATGATTTGTTCAGGTTTTTCAGCAGCACTTCACCGCCCACCAAGCATCTGCTGCCTCTTTTCACATAATGTTTGACTATGTCTTTCTTTTTGACTTTACTGGATGAAGTGGTTTTAGTGCCAGAGTACTCACATGTTTCATTTGTTAATTTTCTGTGCTGTTATTACACATAAAATACTAATAATTTTCATTTTCTCTTTTTTCTTTTGCTTTGAAATGGTAAAGGGGAACTGTTGAGTAGTAAAGGAGTCCCTGACACATGTAAGAAAGATAGCTGCCCTGCAACAACGCCAGGTGAGTTTTATTCACGAGGAAAATCTGTTTCATTTCAGCTTACCAAGACTTTGTTTTCTTTGATATAACTTCACTTCATGTTTCCTTCTATTGTATTTGAATTCCATTAATTTGATTAAATATCCTTTTTTTCCCCAATTTCCTTTTTATGCATCTGTTACTACAACTGCCAAGGCTAAAGACTTTATGTCTTAAGCTTTTTGTCTAGTCTCTCCTCCATCCGTCACAGTTTGTTCATCCAATTCCAAGAACACTGTAAATCGATGAAAATTGTCTTCCAACTTTGCTCAAATGTCAACTCCAACTCAAAAGAAAAAAATCTGTTAACATTTTGTAGGTCATAGGTTGAAGGGCAGGTTTATGGAATCTCATTTTCATCTGCTGCTTGTGATGCGTTTTCTAAGAATATTTCAAGGATTTTTCTCTTAATTTTTAAGGATTTCCTCTCTGAATTGTACTTTCTGTTTCTATACAACCTTTAATTACCCAGCTTATTCCTACTGAGATCAGAGATCTCTTTTTGAAAGGAGACCTGACCAAGAATTGCAGTGATGTACAAAAACCAACACTCACATTCATACAGAGCATATCAAGTACTTGAATCAATCAGAGGAAGTCATCAGTTACAACAGTTGCACACTGGATACCTGGATTCAACACTATTCACCAAGGGTTTGAAAAGGTTCAGGGTAACTAAGCTTTGCAGTTTAAATGGGTCTGAAGATTGTTCCATCCAAAAGATTTTGGACACAATGAAATGGTTAATGTCTGAAGAATGAAGGATGTGCTTTCCATCCTTCAAAATTAAAAGACAGGTAAGGTAGAATTAAGTTTGGAGTGATTAGAGTTTGTAGTTATACGGCTTGACTGTCTTATTTCAGGATGAACCAAAGGGATTTTAAAGGTCATATTTTAAAACCAAGGATGCTGGGCCTTGTGTTTTTTCACTTGGTTGTAAACACAATATCTTGCAAATGCTTTTCACTATGTGCAAATATCCACTCTAATGCCAGATAGGATTTTGGAGGTCATAGATCAAAAGTGAAGCTCGCGCAGCCTTTAGTTCATCCCTTCTTATGAGTGTACTCTCTATAGAATGCTTTACAGGATTTATTTAAACTTTGTATAATTGTCCACTCAGACTCAAGGATGGAGTGATGTGGTTTAAGATTTTCAAGGTCAGAGGTCAGGGCCATGGTGTTTCAAGTTTAGGCTCTGCTTGTGAACAACACGTCAGAAGAGAACTTTTAGGGACTGTTGGCAAACTTTGCATTAATAGAAACTCTGACTTTAAGATTAGATTTATTCGATAATTGAGATCATAGTTCAAAGTCAAGGTTGTTTAGCATGATGTATATCCCTATCTTTAAAATATTTTGCAAATGGCTTGAGTTTTGACAAAGTTTGCACAAATGGACACTCATTATTATGAAACAGTTTCTTATTACTGTTTATTCTAAAAACACAGACAGCTTCACGCAGCCTCCACTCCACTTAAATGGTATGAGGCTGTTACTTTATTTCTTGTTTTTTATTTTTTGTATGTTTTTTTTGTGGATGCTCCCAATGAACTTAACTGTTGTGCCACTAATACAGAAACCTGACACACCAAAGGGACCATTCAGTGTATATTCACTAGTTAATCTTAAAAAAGGGCCTTTAGAGTGGACATGTCAAACTCAAGGCCTACAGGCCAAATCTGGCCCGTGTTATAATTCATCCGGCACACGAGGTAATTTCATGTGTCTATTATTAATGGCTGCTGTTAAATAGCACTCACACCACACATAGTACAAATCCCACAATGCACTGCAACAGCTGCCATGCAGGTCAAGACCTGTGCAAAGTCTGTAATCAGGCAGATCCATCTGCACGGCAAGGTTAGTAATGCTGGACTGATTTTAATAATGCCAGGACCTGAACATTAATCAGAATGCCAGAAAGGAAAAGAGGAGACTGGCACGAGCTTTTGACCCAAACAATAACCTTCTGAAGCAGATTTTTCAATCAGCTTTAAAAGCTGATCTGAGTGACACACAGAGGCTGAATGCAACAGAAAGAATCAGTGGAGAAAACTTGCTACAGTGCTCCCACAGCAACGCCTGCCTAAGAGCAGGAGGACAGAAGGGACCTCTTGGTGAAGGGTATGCATTCATTTTAATCAATTTCATAATATGAGGGGGCTCATTCCTCCACACTGGCCTACAGGATGAGTTGATTAGATTAAGGAGGTTACAGGTCAAAGTCAAGGCCAAGGTTGTTGGTCTTCATGGACGTCTCTTGCTTGTGAGTGCAACATTGTGAGAATGCTTTAAGGAATTTTCTTCCAACTTTGCAAACATGTCCACTCTGACTGAAGAAGAAACAGATTACTTTTTTAGGTCATTACTTAGACGTCAAGGTATCAGGCATTATATTTATGCCATGCTTGTGAATGCAATATCTTGTAAAAGCTTTGAGAGTTTTTCTTTCATCTTTGCAAAAATGACAGCTCTGAATCAAAGATGAACTACAGGTAAAATAAGTATTGACACATCACAATTTTTCTCTTTGCTTTTGCCCATCATGAGATGTTTCTTCTGTGGCACCTTACTGAGAAAAATTGTGATGTGTCCGCTTTTTTTACCCTCTGTATTTTGGACCTCTAAGTCTAGGTCTTGTGGCCTCAGGTTTTCTATAAATGGCCAATTGCAAAAACCACCCCTGCCCATCTTCTTGACGAACAACTGCTCTCTCTCTGCCTAGCACTATTGTGTCTTGAATGGAGGAGAAAATTGGAGAGAGTGGGGGAATGAAAAACTGGAGAGAGTTACAGGATGGACTTGGACTCAAGTTTTTTTTAATCATATTTCAGTAACTTATTGACCTATCAAACTAAGAGAGTCCCTGTGATATGACAACTTGAGATTTTGCGGTCTGACCAGGGTGTGTGTTTGTGTACTTCTGTGACCTTTCCAGCAGTGGTTGGTTTGTGAAAGGTTACGCACACTCTCACTCACACTCATGTTCGTGCACTCAAACACACACACACATACATGCAACCACACAAAGAAACTCGATGTGGCAGAGGGGGTGACTCACTCACACTTCTGTTTGTTCTGCATCTCCGTGGATCACCTGCACCATAGGGGGTTGCACGTGAGCTCCTTCACATCCTTCACCTCCACTTTCTCCTCTGCGAGTCATGCTGTGCATTTCCTATTTACAGTACATGTACTGTAATATGAGGTATGAATAATATATCACACTTCATCATGGCTTGTGGAGCTTTTTTTTTTCTTAAAGTTTTCATCCGTTTTATTCTCCATGTGAGGAGTTCAGGGGATTAAAAGACATCTAATGTTGAGTCACATCATTTTTCAAATCCTCAAAAAGTCAGCGCAGTTTGAAATAAGTAATATTTTATGATTTGAAGTTTAAAAGCCGTTCCTTTGTTGTTACTATGAAACAAGCTGATCCTTTAATCCAAGTGGGAGAAAAAGGGTGATGGAAATTTGTTTATTGGATTTTTTTAAACACAACAAAAGACCATATTTGTACATTTCTCCAACCTATTTGTTACTTCAACCAATGTCTTACCTCACATGTTGTTCTGTGTGTCTGGTTCTAGATGAAAACGATGAGCTGGAGCGTGTGTGCGACACTCTGCTCATGTGTATAATCACAGTGTTGAACCAGGGCCTGCGTAATGGAGGAGGTGTGGGAGACATTCTCAGGAGACCCTCCCAACAGGTGAAACAAACAAAAGGAAATGATGATGAAGTAGTGCTTTTACTGATCGTATTGTTTTTGACATAAAGTCTGTTTCTGTCTGTATTTCATGCATCTGCTTTGATTTCAGTTTTAATTCATAAACGTGATAATAATGATATCTTAATTACGTCTCCTCTTTTGTGAAAACAAATAGCAAACATTTTGAAATCATTTTTGAGCCCCCAATGCTATTTGATCGGCATATATAGGTTTTGGTTCTTTAATGGTCTGGCCTCAGATCCATGGCCAGCCCTGCCCCATTTGTTTAGGTTATACTTCCAGCACTGCAAATAATAAACAAACAAACAAATATATGACAGAGAGAGAAGACGGTCTTGAAGCCCATTCTATGAAGCCAAGTCTCTTATGTTTCTCCCACTAAACACTTGTGATCAGCATTCTAACAAAGTTAAATAAGACTGTCAGGTAGACACCTTGTATACCCTGCACTGTGATGAGATTCATTGATTATTTTTAAGAATGTGTATGGCAGTTATCTGGAAAAATGCAAGAATTACAAAAGCACGCTGATAACCCCGTTTTGTAAATGCGTTGCCCCCTTGACAATTTTCCTCGATCCCTCAGTCCCTTCATCCTGGCGCTGGGCCTGCTAAGATCTTACTGTCACGACATCACAATTGAAATATTTAAAATTCAAAACCACTCAAATTCATACTATGAAAATGTTGAAGTTTGGACCTTTGATGGAAAAATAGATCAGACTAAGATACAGGACAAAGTAGACTTTTCAAAGTGTATAACCACTGAAGCTTTAAGTTGGTGGACATCTGTAATTTTATTTTACTCCACTTTTCTGTGTTTACATGTAAATGTGGATTATTTTTCTCAGATCTTTAAAAAAAAAAACTCCTTGAGAAAAAAACCTTAAGCAAAGCAAAACATTCAAAGTAGATTCCTGGATTTAGGACCATTGAGAGCTTCCATACATTATGAACTTTTTTCACATGTTGTCTTACAGATACACCTTCACATCCCACTGTATACAATTTGCAACCAGCTTTTAGGTCCCGACCAGGGTTGAAAATTCCAGGAATTTTCATAATTGAAGACTTTCCATGAGAAATTTTAAGAATAAACAGGAATAAACCTGGAATTGATAAAATTGGAGGTTAGCCCTTAACAGGGATTTTGTATATAATTGAAGAAAATATACGTTATCTTAATCGTGATTAAAATGTCCAGATTTCATGCAAGCATACTTGAAAGTATGCATGTTTTTCTTCAATCAAATGCACATAACGCACTGCTTACTGCAGGGGTATTGAGGCAACGCCCCCTGAGCGTTTCTCCATCACATGCACAGATGATTCTAGAACCCTGGACTGTTGATGCCACACATTTCAGCCCGTGGACTCAAAGTGAACCAAAAACTAAATGTTTAAAAAATAATATTTAAAACGTGATTAAGTTCTTCTTTCAAATAAATCTGTTGGAATGAATTGCTATTTAGTTTTACTGTTTGAATTGATGTCTGACAATGACAAAACTAAATGTTCAGTTTTATTTTTGAAAATCAAAAAAGAATTTCCGCAATTCCCATGGAAAGTTACCAATTTGGAATATTTCCAAATTCTCCAGCTTAACTCCCAATGGAAAATTACTGGAAAGATTCCAGAGATTAACTGAAAACTCTCTGTCCCTTTGCAGCCCTAATCCCAACTCACCCGCTGAGAATCACCATGTAAATTCATGACCAGTTTGAGTTTCATCTTTTACTTAAAAAATAAATAAACTGAACTTTGTTGTTTCACGAGCTGAGTCGTAGATGGCTATTTGTGTCATGCCCATTCCGGCTCAACAATTTCCTTTCATGTACCTCAATTTATCTGTCCTTAGTCTATTGAAGAGCTAAGATGCTGCCACATCACTGTCGACTTGTTCTATCATCTCAGCTCACAGAATATCCAAACTGGCCTTTGACAACTTCATTTATTTTTGTACAACTGTTGCATTTCTGTGTATTTTTTAGTTAATGCATGTATGATTAGTTTCTCTGCAGTTGTCATTGTTATGTAATATTTTACAAAGCACCTCTTTAACTGTAAAAGATGATATACAAAATACATTTCCTTACTTTAGTTCTGATCCATTCAGGAGCCTCTGTTTGCTGCCCGAGTAGTTTATGATCTTCTGTTCTTCTTCGTCGTCATCATCATCGTTCTGAACCTCATCTTTGGAGTCATCATCGACACCTTTGCTGACTTGAGGAGTGAGAAACAGAGGAAGGAGGAGATCCTGAAAACCACCTGCTTCATCTGTGGTGTGCAATTATTATGATTTGCGTAATACTGTATGCACATGAATTAAAAAATTAAAAATATTTATCTTGGGAGGAGCTTGTACAAATTTGAGCTTCTGTCTTTCAGGGTTGGAAAGGGACAAATTTGACAATAAGACGGTGTCCTTCGAGGAGCATATTAAATCTGAACACAACATGTGGCACTACCTGTACTTCTTGGTTCTGGTGAGGGTAAAAGATCCGACAGAGTACACCGGCCCGGAAAGCTACGTGGCCCAGATGATAGCGGTGAGTCTACCAAACACACTATGCTGCAGTCATATTGGAAAAAAAGGTTGATAGCACCTATTTGATGCAGCTTGCTTGATAGAATATACATACTTAAGCTGTTCTTGTGATGGGGGGTAAAGCTGCATTTCCACCTTCACCAATTTGTTATGCCACTTAAAATGCCCTTAAAATCCATGGTCACTGTTAAATACTGCAAAACTAGCAGTAGTAATGTTTGTAGGCTGCTGGACAGGTAAAGGACAAGTACCCTGCTCCTGCTGCAGTTCTGTTTCCGTATCTCATTCATATTTTGAGCTGCTTACCTGTGATGGACCACTTTTACTCTCTGCCTGCTTTCTGCTCTGTCATCCAAACTTCCTCCTGTAACTCTTTCCCCCGTCCCCAGTAAATAGTCTTTTACAAGTTGAATAGAGGTCTGTGGTCCACCTTCAGTGTCTCTTCTCTTTTAGAAATGAGGACTCTGGTCGATAAAAATGTGATGTGAATTCATTACACAGCAAACCAGCTTTTCTGTTTCACTGGTACTTTTCATTTAACAAGGTAAAAACATGTCTTCAAGTGGACTTTATGATTCATGCAAGAATTGGCCCAGAATGCTTTGTGAGTTCATCACACAAACCAGAAATTCCTTCCTCCATGTTTTTTGTTAAGTATACACACCTCATGGAGTGACTTTTTAGTTGACCAGAGTTCTCAGTTTAAAGAACAGTAAGTGGTGAAGGCACGTGGGGGTGACATGGTCACTAAGTCTTGAATCATCAAAAGGTGGTTTTGTTCATTGAAGACCCCCCCCCCCCCCCCCCCCCCCCCCCCCACACACACACACACACACACACTGCAGCCATTTTTTTCAGACTGTGCCTTTAAAAACGCATTTTTTCTGTAAATATATATATATATATATATATTTATATATATATATATACAAAAAATGAGTTGAATAGGCATTTAGAGGCATGTTTTGGGAGGACAGAGGAAGTTGTAGTGCTTTAAAATTTAAATGCATGATCTCATTTGATTTCATAATACTGCCATGCAATATTGTCGCCCCAATAAAACAAGAAAAGCACTACTATTTTGTTTTGAGGTCATATCACCCAGCCCTAATATTCTCTATCAGTACTGTCTATTAAGTCTCAGTGTAACACAGATTTTGCATTTCTGAAGTGCACTAATGTGTAAAATCTGAATTTTGTGGTTGCTATGTTATGTAAGGCACGAGAACATACATTTGCCAAAACAGAGATATTTTTTTATTTCCTGTGAACACATGGACAAACACATACATCTTACTCTCTGATTAATACTTTGCTTATAGGGCATGCACATCAGCGTACAGATTTGTCAGTGTTTGAGTCTCAGATTTGTGCAGCCCTCCTCACTTTGCAGACTTGCAGAGCATGCTAGAGAAGCCAGAGTCCCCACAACAGACGAGCGATTGAAAAATGAGCCTAAGCCTCTAGGCCTGTGCCAAGCATCCCAATTTATTCTCCTCCCCCCTCGCTGCTGGAGGGACAGGGCTCTCTGTGCTCAGGTAGACTTCTCCGTGCTGAGCTCCTAACCTGCCGGGACACCGAGTGGTTAAACGGTAATTAAACTCAGTCTGGCTCCATTATCATCAGTGCACCAACTTGCTGCACTGACACACCAACAAGAAGTTGAAGGATGTAAGGGCGACTAAAGGTGTTGCCATGAGGTTAATGGATTTAAATGAAGCCTTGACGCACAATGGCACATTTAGTGATTAACATTTGGCCATGACGGGCATAAGAATGGAAGCATTATAATGAACAATTTGCATAACAAACAGGTGACAGACATAGAATTAATATGCATCAGCAGGTCTTCTAAGGGGTCGACTCTGTGATTCCAGGTCAAAGTATCGCCAAGTCATAAGGTATTGATGAGTCAGGAAACTTTTACTAATGCGTCCTTATAGAGGCGCCCAAAGAGCAGAGACACACGGAGGATGGACGGACAAGGAAAAAAACACTGTGGTTACAACTTCTTCTACCCTTTTGTTTTTAAGCGTGTTGTCTGGCCTCTCCTTTTTTTTTTAACGACGTCTCAAAGTCCTGTGTCAGAGACAGGACAGTGGACAGAAATGGATGCTCTGTAATGACATGTGTGAGATGGACCACAGGCTGGATTTGGACCCAGGCATCCTGTTTTTTTTTAAAGGTCAACAGCATCAAAACATGGGACATACAGACCCTGTCATGGAAGTTCTTACTTAAAATGGCTACCTCAAAGGTTCACCTCATACATATTAAATTAATTTGTTCACATTTATTGTTATTTTTGTAAGATTTTGAACTAAGTTCACAGTCCAAAAAGTGAACTAATTCATGTTTTTTCCACACTAAGCTTTATCCTTCAGTGAAGTTTTGCACTGAAGTCATCACCAGTTATCTGATTTTACGTTATAAACTAAATGCTTCAAACATTTCTAGAGTTTTTCAAATATCATTAGAGATGATTTTTTTCCTAAATATTGTCAGTGCTGGGCAAATAATGCCAAATTGTACTAAATTACTTATTTCTTATGACTCTGCACTCCTGAAAATTTAATGATGTGGTGCTGGTTTGGTGAAGTGGAAAGCAACTAAGCACAAATGTATGTTTCAGCCAGCCAGGGTTTCATTCCCGCCTGTGGCTCATTTGCACTGTTATCCTCCGCTCTCTCTCATCCCACATTCACGAGCCTATGCACTGTCTCACTCTGTCTTATAAAGGCCACAATTTGCCCCAAAATTATACCTTAAAAAGAGAAAAAAATGTAATTAAACTTACTACTAGGGCTGGGAATCACTGGGTAACTCATGATTTGATACAACACTGAGTGCTTGGTCCATGATCCAATAATACCACATAACAACCATATGCAATTGTCAATAAACGGCGAGAATATTACAGGGTGATAGATCAGGTTATTGTCTTATAGAGGAATGTAACATGGCTCCAGTAAGGTCGGATTAATGTATTTTTGCAGCAATTTAACGTAATTTTCACAGGTTTTGACTGACTGAGACGAAAGTATGTTCATGTTTATTTTCTTTAAATTGAATGACAAAAATCTTTAACTGTAAAAACTAAGGGATGTTAAGACACAACTTTTGAAATTGAAGACCTGCATATTGTTAGCATTTTAAATAGATATCAATACTTGGAGTCACTGTATCAAAAATTGCATTGCCAATGACAGGACAATGATAACAATGCTATTATTGTGTCCCAGTCCTGTTTATGACTTAGAATCAAAAGTAACTAATGACTTTATTTTTAATTCACATTTTTCTTTTTCTTAAAAAAAAAAAAAAGCTCAACAGCATGTTTAAAACTTACTTTAAAACAGTTAGAAATTTATTAAACCTACAAACCAACATGGAAGGTGATTAATAGCACTGTTTTATTAAAAAACAAACAAACAAACAAAAAAAATCTTTAAAAACAAATGTAGATAAGCAGTTTTGGCCAGGCAGTAATGATATACATGTACATGCATACACAGTATATAACTTAGTTTTAGACCACCACCCAATGTAAGTTTTAATTACCATATTCATTTTTTTTGTCTTTAATGGTTAATACACCAGTAGTTAGAAGCTGAAATATTTTTAAAACAAAAATGTAATTGTTAATGTAAGCCATGAATTTTCAAATTTACTGTTTTACCAAAAACCAAACAACAACATAAAAAAACAGAAAAAATAGTAAATGTAACTATTATTTCTTGATAAAGATGTCAAATTGTTATTATTTACTTGCGTTCCTGAAAAGAAAATTCACTTGTGGTAGTTGAATGTTCTGCTTGATTAATTTCTGACTTCTCAAAGAAGTCCAGTGAGCCGGCTCAAATTTTGGTTTTAAAAGGTCAATTCAGTTTGAAATTACTCTACCTGTTCAAAATGTATGTCCAATAACAATAACATTTTAAACAAGCTTTTGATGGATTGGTAAAATGTTTGTGTTTTCTCAATTTAATGATGGGTGCCTAATTAATTTGTTAAGCTATATATAAACATAAGTTCATTATAACTGTTCACATATTTGGCCAAATGAATCCGATTCTATTGATTAAAAACTTATTTTTAGCTGCTGCAGAGATAGCCTGTTAGCAGTTCTCAGTTGGTAACAGTCTGAAAATCTAAACACTAAACAGTAAATTCACTGCCTGAACCACGCTTACACTTTTATGTTAATATTATCTAAAATAAAGTATATATTTATACAAGAACAACCATGCACTTTTTATCAAATATTACTTACTTACTTACTTAGTGTGACCTAGGAGAACGGGTGTAGAGATAAAACAAGAGATGAAAGTTATGGTCACTGAATCAGTTGAGGCCAAAGACCAGGACATTTTTTTATTTTTTTTTGCTAATGACAGACATGGATAGGGAAATGCTGTTCTAAAAATTTGGTAAGGCCCAAATTTTTAGAACAGCAAACAGCAAAATTTGGTAAGATGTAACACGTTTGTTCATCATCTGCAGACATTCTATGACACTAAAACACAAATGTAACCTGAGACACACTGAGAGAAAAAAGTCACCCTGTGCAACCCAGCAGACTAATCACAGGCCAAACTTGTCAAGCTTTTACTTTTTTCTAACTTCATACACTTCAGAAGTTATGGTTTGTAAAATCTCAGCATAAAGCTTAGGGAGGAATAAAAACTCTGCCCTTCTTGTTTGACGTTGTAAAAGAGCTGAAACCTGATGACCCTGAGATGTACACAGACACACACACTCACTCACACACACCCTGACTCTTATAATGAGTGCATGTGGTCGCATAGGACAGAGTGATTTGGTGCTGAGAAACAGAGCAGGATCGTGTTCTGTTGCCGTGTTTTCAGTGTGTGTGATGTGAATCAGTGCGAGGGTGTTTGTGTGTAAAATTATGACAGCGACTACAGGCCCAGCAGGTACTGCAGCAGCCACAACGCTGTTACATAACCCATCTCAAGTGGCCTGCTAATAGCTCAGCCCTGCCTGGCACGTGCTCTCCTGTCCCTCTATCTATACATATATATAAATATGACTTAGACAACACACACATGCACATAGGAACACACACATCCTGTATGACGCGTTCATCACCACATCATGATCACTTCACTTACTTCACAACAGAATTCTGAATTCTTTTTTTTTTTAAATTGGGATGTAAGCGTGTTAAACTTGGTGAAAGTTAAATGACTCTTTAAAAATGTCTAAATAACTTGTTAGTGGTGTGAGTTTACTCTGTGATGAACCACACTGTAAGCAGATCTGTTAAATTCACTGTCATCACTTATCTTCACTCCTCTAAATCTTTGTAGCTGTTGATCACAGATATTTACATCTACAGTGTATCATCACAACGGAAAGTTTTTGCGCTTAAATTCACATCATAATTTCCAGAACTGCATTGACAGTGATTATGTGTAAGGACAGAATCGAGGTACAGAGTAACGGCCATCTTGTGACATGAACAGAGCATTACAAAAAACATGTCTTTTTTGCGTATTATTCATAATGGAAGAAATCAAGCTTAGATTTTTAAGGAAACTTGCAACTCTAAGCTAATTTCTGCTATCTTTATTCCCCTTGGATTATTTTTGTAATAATGCATGTTAAAGTCTCAACCCCTTTAGCCACAATCAAGTAGGAGATATTTTTTTCAGACAGTCTAGGCTGTCAGAATATCTGCGCTGTTATTATGTCAGATTGATGTATTAAAAGTTGACAGGCAATTATTTTATCCCTTGATTGGACACGTTGGTCAAGAACACAAGAGAAGAGGAAATTTGTGACATATGATTGGTGTGCAGACTGACAGGAAGTTGTCACTTTCTATAAAGGTTAAAATAGAGATCTACTAACAACATTGTTTTTTAATCTAGAAAAAGTGATTAAAAAAAGCTGCGATAACCTATGTATCACTGTGGATCCATAAATACAACATTTTTGAAAAACACTGAAATTCATGGCTGGATTAAACTTTTTTTGTAAGGGATAAATATGACCTAAAATCCATCATAGACTGACAAAAGACTGGGCTTTTAAACACATCAGATTTGTTTAAAATTCAGAATGTTAAAGTAATAGTCAGAAGGAAAGTATAACTCAGAGTCAAACAAGTTGCCTAAAATGTTTTTTTTCAGAACATTTACAAAATGTTTGTACTGAGTTACTTTACTGCTTCACAGAAGTGCACAGAGGTGCATAGTTGGTGGATGAATTGTGTCACTGAGGACAGTGTTTATTGTTATTTTGAAATAACAGTGCAGAATAAAAAGACATGCAACTATGGGTACCTAATTTTGTTCCATGTTTATTGAGTAATTACAATTTTATTTATGATAGAATTATACAATTGTTGTGGATTGGAGCTTGGACCTGAGTGATTGCTACAGTGGCCAATGAGGGCAAACGGCCTACAATGGCTTGATGCAGTTTAATAAGAGAAAAACACCTGCAAGAGCAGAAATGGGCTGCAAGTTAGAAACGAAGCAAATCCCAAAATGATCCAAACCCAGCAAAACCGAGCACAACAACAGAAGTGCTCCAGGTCTGCGTGGGGGGTCTGGAGCAGGGAGAGAGTGTGGGTGAGACAGACGAGAGAGACTGCAGTCAAGCCAACCACTCCTCTGTTTTCCAAATCAAATCAGCCGCCCCTAAGTTTGAAGTGCTCTTGTATTTGAACCTTTACGGTAACTGCTCTGTACCAAGTGAGAGGGCTGCACGACTGTACCATGGGACTTTTTTTCCTTTTACCATCAAAAGGGTGAAGTATAAGAGTCTTGCCTTAGCTTTGTCTCAAAGAAGATCCAAAGTTAATGAACAGAATGCATAAAACAATGTCACTTATTATTTTTTTTTTTATATAATCAATAAACCCCAATATTATTTTCAGTCTTCATTTTAACTCATTAATATGGAGAGAATATTGTTTCTTTATTATTCAATCAATCAAAAAAGGTTTTGCAACCAAAAAAGAGAGTTGAGACCACGAAACATAAAGTTGCAATCAAAAAAGGAACGATCAATAAAATAGAATAGATTTGAGACCAAAAAACTGTAAGTGGCAACCAAAAAAAAAAAAAAAAAAAAAAATTGAGATCAAAACAGAACAGGTTACAAATGAAAATAAAATAATTTGAGAACATATTGATTTTTCTTGTGAATTCAAAAGTTTTGCTTGCGAAATCTGAAGTTTTGCTTGCAAATCTGACTGAACCAAATGGGCGGGACCAACGCTGGTGGAAGAGACAAGAGTTCCTATTAGTCGGTTTGACCTTGCTCCACTGCCAGTCATCGCCGCTCACCTCTTCTGTGCTGTTGCTGGCTGCTTCCGCGCTGAATTATGCTAAATATTTTAGGCTACAACCGGCCGTACATTCATAACAACAATAATTATAAGGCCCGGTTAGTGCAAGCACGCTGATTAGCATGGTTGTCTCGGCTTGTCCCGGCTTGAGCAGAGTAGCCGGTGAGGGTAGGGAGCATACGAGGCGGATACAACGCAAGGCTGTGATTGCAACATGTTGCATGGTACTCGCGGGGTCACCGCTCCTACAAAACAGTAGCCCTGCTACCGTTGGGCTACTGACACAGTCGATAGTTTGCCATTTTGATCAGGCATCGAGATAGTTACCTATGTATTCCCTTCCGTATATTTACGCCTTCAAATAAGTGTGTAATTCTACAAAATCTTTCGTTGTCACACTAAATATTGTGAAGTCACTGCCACTTCTAAATATATGGGTGAAGAGGCTTAATTTTGTGTACAATATGCATTTGGAAGATGTTTGGATGGTAAACAAATGGGTCCTTCAAAGGCACGCCCCCTTCACATCTGCCTGGACTGTCAGCAGTTAATACGGCACACCGGCTCACTTTCACCCTCTCACAGCGTCAGGCTGCTCTGCACTGGAAACTTGCCCCGCACTTAGTCAATAAAGTTTCATAGTCAGCAGTAGTAGGGCTAGTGTTTTGTAGAAACGGTGACCCCGCGAGTACCATGCAACATGTTGCAATCACAGCCTTGCGTTGTATCCGCCTCGTATGCTCCCTACCCTCACTGGCTACTCTGCTCAAGCCGGGACAAGCCGAGACAACCATGCTAATCAGCGTGCTTGCACTAACCGGGCCTTATAATTATTGTTGTTATGAATGTACGGCCGGTTGTAGCCTAAAATATTTAGCATAATTCAGCGCGGAAGCAGCCAGCAACAGCACAGAAGAGGTGAGCGGCGATGACTGGCAGTGGAGCAAGGTCAAACCGACTAATAGGAACTCTTGTCTCTTCCACCAGCGTTGGTCCCGCCCATTTGGTTCAGTCAGATTTGCAAGCAAAACTTTTGAATTTGCAAGCAAAACTTTATTCTATTTGATTGATCTTTCCTTTTTTGATTGCAACTTTATGTTTTGTGGTCTTAACACTCTTTTTTGGTTGCAAAACCTTTTTTGATTGATTGAATAATAAAGAAACAATATTCTCCCCATACATTAATTGTGTCACAAGAGTTTAAAGTAGAATTTTGTTTTACATATCTCGTTTTAATGTCACTGTGTTCACTGGTTCATTGTTCTGTCTTCTCTGGTGAGTTGTGACTCTGTGCGCAGCTGAGGAACATTACGCACATGTACGAGGTAAAACACATGAGTGGAGTGGTGATGGCATCACAGTGAGAAGCACATGCTTGTATCTGTAGATTAATGCTCACTGAAGTGTTTAAATGGATCAGTGAAGCAAACCTAAAGGCTAGCTTCATTCAGATGGAGCAGCAGAGCTCATGCTGGACCAGAGGACAGTTTATTGATGGCATGGAGATATTAGCCATCATTAATCTGGAGATGACGTTTCCTCTGTTAAGTAAAGCCAAACAAAATACTCTATTCACCTCATATGATATAGGGATCTTAACTGAGTCTATGTGCGTAGTCATTCCATCAGTTATGGGGGACTTGGTTAAAGAGGCTTCAGATAGCCCATGGGTTTGATCTTGATGCGCACAGACCCAGCACTGTCTTTCAAGCTGCAAAAAGGAAACTCTTCTTTCTTATGCCCAAGGCTCAAATTAGCCTGAGATTCATATGAGAGCTCTTATAGAAAGACTGAATTCATCCTGTGAGGCTCCCGGTCCTACTTAATCAGACTCAGTGCTTCCCCTTTCTTTCAAGGGAAAGAAATAAGTGCTCTAAAGTCAAAGTAAGTTGAAGTTCTGAAAGCAATCAAAATCAAATAAAGTATTATTTTCTGCAATTGTCTGATGTACATGTACATGTCAGTTTTTTTTTCTGCCATTCTTTTAGATTGGTGGCTCAAAGCAACCCCTTACCGTTTCAAAAGAACAGCACAATGATGTTGATTGGCTGCCCAAACAATGTCTGATGGGAAGTGTCACAGGCCACAGAGTGGACTTTCTAAATGGTCATGGCCTCTGCCTGTGACAAGAACAAAACACACATGTAGGTGAAGGCTGTATGGCTATCACATAATAAACCCCAGGAAATAAAATACAGGCTGCTTTAAGAGACATTTTTTCTCGTTGTTGAGAGTTTGTTAAAAGATGTCATGTACTTCTGCTTCTAAAGCCCCTCCTAACAACATTAAAAGCAAAGAACATTGATTTTGTTGGAAATGGGACCTTTAAACAAATATTTTACATGTTTGTATACAATGTTACATTCTTTGTCAGCAGTGCTTAGAAAACCAATCCCCCAGACATGTTAGCCAGTGCTAGCTATCATGTCCTTTTTAGCTTTTTCTTGACAGTAAAGGTTCTCTCTGAATATGAGGAGTCACCTACTCTGTGGGACTGAGAGTGTAACTAAAGAAAACACTTTTGAGTGGGAGCAAACCCTCTGATTGAACGCTTTAAGCCATTACTACGGCTTATTTTCAGATCCTGATTAGAATCCATTTTGGGCATACTGATACCGAGTTAGGTATCATGGTGGAGTAGCAGGTTGTGATAGTGTCTCACAGCAAGAAGGTTGGTAGTTTGATCCCGGGATCGGTCAGGTGGAGTTTGCATGTTTAGCCCATGCACACGTGGGTTCTCTCTTTCTATGTGGCTTTGTGATCGGTTCAAGGTGGCCCTCACCTCTCACCCAATGTCAACTGGGATAGGCTCCAGCCACCACCTGCAACCCCGAAAGTGATAAGCAGTATAGATAATGAATGGATGGATGATACGAAGTTGACTGCACTTAATTGTGCAATTCTACTAGTTTGCATAACTCAAACGTCTTAAGTGATGACCTATGATTTGTATAATTTAGTCTAGCCTTAATGGGATAGTTTCGGATTTTTCAAGTGGGATTTCATGAGGTACATGGCATAAGCTTGAACTTAGCTTCAGTAACGAAGATCAGCTCCATGTCTGTACAGAAATATTTAGCAAGGAAGCTAGGGCTACACATTGCTGCAGATGATGTCACCAGCTAGGGTGTTGACATGCTATACCACAGCATTATTGACTTATTTTTCAACTTTGTCACTTTTTTTTGGTACTACTTTGGTACATGTCACAGCCAAGGTAGAGAGCTGTTATATTTGCTTTAAAAATAACCCATTTATCCAGTTTGGTAGCATTTATTTCCTCTTTAGTAGCCAGCAGACTGGAGCTGGTTGGTGTGCTGAAGGACATGTTGGCTATGCCATGAACTGAAGTAGTGCCTAAACAAAGCAGTTTTAATAGTGGAAACCTAAGTTGTTGTAAATATGTTGAATATAGCATACCATAACCCTGAACTGTTTCTGCGGCTTATTTTCCCCTTAAATTTGCCAGTGCTACAATCTGCTAACCTGACACACCAGATGGATCATTCAGTATATTTGACTAGTCCATTGCCCATAGAGAGAGTACATAGAAAGTATTTGGGAAGAGGCAGAACCTTTCACAAGCTTATCCAGCAGGTGATTGGAAGATTGTTCCATCAATCCCATTCATTACACTGCTGCAGTGTAAAATGCAAAGTGTAAGCCACTTTGTGGAACAAACTATCACCAAAGCATGTCAGATGTGGAGCAAAAATATAATTTTTATAGAGAAGTTTGTAGTATTAATTGTTTTTTTAGTTTCTAAAGAAATGCTGTCCAGATCTGATAAAACTGATACTGAAGCTGCTAGCATCCATGCTAATCTCTGTATAAGCAGTCATTTCTTGCTGTCATCTCACTCCTGGCTCCCACCTCTTCCTGCTTTAAAGGACTTACAATCGTTGTAGATTGGAGCTTGGCAAGATGGATCTGTCTTATTACAGACATTGATTCTGGCTCATCAATCTGCACTGCAAGATTATCAATCTGCAGCAATGTATAGCCTTAGCTTCCATGCCAGTTCTTTCTGTGCAGATGCAGAGCTGATCTCTGTCACAGAAACTAATGTTCAGGCTAATGCCATGACTTTCATACAATCCTACTTAAAAAATCCCAAACTATCCCTTTAAACCTTGTCCCAACTTGACCTCTTTGTCTGATGTTAGGTTGATCTAAAGTGAGTTTTATACAGTATTCTCCCAGATAGTGGCCCTGTGGATTGGAATCATAGCCCTCTGTAATAACCAAACGGCTGATGTCACTCTTACTCTCTCCAATGATTTTGGTGGAAACACTACATGTGCTTGGTTACATTTTCCCATACCCTGATTTTTTTATCATGACTATGGCACCAAAAATAAACAGACTGTGTTAAAATAGAAACAGAGAGAGCAGCATCACATGAGCATGACACAAGCTAACAAAAGGAGCAATGTTCATCAGCTACACATTCAAACTGCCCTTTATTTTTGCATGTGAACACTAACAGATACCAAATTTAGTTTTAATGACAACGGTTGATCAGAACAAAAACATAACCCAAACGCACTCTGTCTTCAGAGTCTCACACTCTGATTTTTCTCTGCCTTTTAGTCTATTCTTATATAAGAGTAGGTGGGAGAATTCCTCAATCCTCCTACCAGGCCGACTCTGGTGCCTGTCAAATCCCACTCTCAGCACCTTTTAAGTCATTTTTATCAAAGTGTCGTCAAAGGAATATTACATAAGATCAGCTGATGGCAGCGTGTCTGTGTGACACCTATCTCATTTTTGGGAGCATGCATGTTGTAAACACACGCTGCTGCTTACTGCTGTGTACATATCCACGCAGATGCACAACAACAGTACACACACCCACACATGTACAAACACAGACGCACTTAAGACCATTACATAATGCTATAGGTCGCTTTGGCTCACTGTTGTCTCATGGTATCATCCCAGACGCTTTGCTTTGTGTACAGCTATTGATGTAGTATAACCCCAGTTTCAAAAAAGTTGGGACACTGTGTAAATTGTGAATGAACACAGAATACAGTAATATGCAAATTCATTTCAACCTTTATTGGACTGAACACAACACAAAGATAAGATATTTATTTTTTAAAGTGACAAACTTGATTGACTTTTGGAAATATTCACACATTTGAATTCAATGCCAGAAACATGTTCCAAATAAAGTTTGGGGAGAAGTATGTTTTTCACTGTGTTAAATCACGTTTTCTTATCGCAGTCATTCACCTTTTACCAACTGACCATTTGTCAGTTGGTAAAACTCCCATTTGTAATAATTGAAAACTACTCCAGGAAGGGACCCTTTGTCAAACCTGGCTCTCCTTAATAACTAATTCTAGGTTGGACAAAATCTTTTGTTGTTGGCCTCACTCCCATTTGTAATAATTGAAAACTACTTGCTTTTTGACTAACTTTTATTCTGTTGGTTAAATTGATTCTTTGTTAAATTTGGTCTAAATGACAGACAAAACTAAAGAAGGGTATGTGGAGAAAACACAAAATCTTTTTGAATCTGTTCAGATAATGAAAAATTTTACATGTATATGACCTTAGTGATGTCATCTAACATACAGTAAAATGTTCACGCCAACGAAATGTTTTATTTCTGCCAGAAATTCCTAGAGCACCAAATATTATCACTATTAATTTTCTTTCTTACCTTTGAGTGTAGGGTGCTTTTTGTGATTTCACTGTTGTAATAACAAAATGTTAATAAAGATTTCCCAACAATGCATTAAAATAGACTCTGCCAACACAGAAGTTGTCTTACTGGTATAACATGGCAATTGTTAATCAGTCTACAAATCAGAGTCAACAAAGGGTCAATTAGGCTATGCACTTAGTTACCAATAGAGGCTGAAATGGATTTGCAAAGCACTGCAATAGTTGATATTCCAATTTTACAGAATGTCCCAAGTTTTTTGGAATTGTGTTTGTAAGTCTCTCAGTTTTTGGATGACACACATGCAAAGGAGTGACACTAAACTAGCAATGGTATTTTCCTAAGACGGTGGTGACTCATTGCTGGTGTGGGTGAGAAATGAAATGCCAGGTACTGATTATCACATGTATAATTGCTGTCCATAAAGAGACAGGTGTTTACCTTTAAAATGGCAGGCAGTTTGTTTTTTTGAAGGAATCACAAATATCAGACCTTAATGTCCTTCTGCATCACCCCTGTACCCTCTTCTCCTGCAGTTCATTTTTCCTGTAACACACCCTTCATGCCTATGCAAATCCTCTGTGGCCTGTCCATCCGTCTGTCTGCTGCCATCTCTCTCCTGATGAGTCAGCTCTATTTCAGCCTTTCTCTTCCTTTCACCTTACCACACAGCTCCTTTCACAACATATTTTGTCTCCCTCTTCTCTCCTAACAGGAGAAGAACTTGGAGTGGTTCCCCCGAATGCGAGCCATGTCTCTAGTGAGCAGCGAGGGAGACAACGAGCAGAACGAGATGCGCTCCCTGCAGGAGAAGCTGGACAGCACGGTCTCTCTGGTGGCCCAGCTGTCAGGCCAGCTGGCTGAGCTGAAGGAGCAGGTAGCGTGCAACTTTAAATAGTTTATTAAAACTAGTTTCACATTAATATAGAGACAAAGAAAAAGGAAAGAATAATAAAAGAACCTTTTGAAGTCCATCTTGGCAGTAGAAAAATGCTCATTCTCTCCCAATAAAATTAACAAAGACAGTAGTGTTTTGGCCCAGTTTCTCAGAAAGTATTGCTTCTAATAGTTTTTTTAACTATAAAGTATACTCTTTATCTCAAGACCTTTTATTTGCTGAAGTCTTAAGGGTCAGGTTTAGTCACAGTACAAACAGAGCAAAATCCAGTTTATAAGCCACAAGCAAATCTATCCAGCTGCACAAATTTTGCAAGGAAATGTAAATAGACAGAGCAGGAAAGGGTTAGCGACACTTTTTTAGCATTTTCCCACACTAAGTCAAAATGAAAGGTTACTGTGAAGTGAATACATTGTGTAAATTGTAGTGCTGTTTTGATAAAAAAAAAAAAATAAAAACTCTTGATTTAAAGACAAAAAGTGGTGATGAACAGAGCAATCCTCACTTGCTGTCTGGACTTCTTGTACCAGATTGAGAGCTCAGCTACTACAGCGAGTAGAAGTATAAACTTTACAAGGCAAAAGCAGATGGTACTGAAAGAGCAACACAGTTGTGCAGAAAATAAGTTTGTGGACTTAAATGAACGTGATGTAAATCATTATGCAGTGAGGCAGTTAAAACCCCCGTACCCTCTGAGAAACCCCTGAAACTGACTGTGGTTTAAACTACAGTTTAACATATACAGATGCAGCCACCTCAGTTATCCCCTCCAAACCAAATGCCAGCCGAGTTTCAGCAAGTTACCAGCCAACATCCAGCCAATTATGGTCTAAATAAGATTATTTTTGTTCTGTATTTCTGTGCGCAGTGGCATTTTCATGCTAATCAAAATGGTCCAAGCACTTTCCTGGTGAAGGACCAACCAAGACACTGCCAAGGAAATTGGCTAAAACTTAACTGGCTCCATGTATATTTCTACTTTCACAGTACATGCACAGTTAATTTGAGCTGCAGTTATAATTTATTTATTAGTTATCCAAGCGTACAATGAAAAAGAGAGAATTGATTTATTGAAAGAAGTATCTTCAGGCTATTACATTTTAGGTGGCAGTCTAAAACTATAGAGGTTTTGGTTGACATTGCTAACAAGTAAGCAAGCAGACAAACAGCATGTTCTGAGCACTTGACTGACTTTTCATCTCTCACACACACACTCTATGCTTTCCCTTTGGTAAAAATAAGATGAATGCTGTCTTATTGTGGTATCTAAAGGCAGCATTATTTCTGTGAGGGTTAGCATTGAGGATGTTTGACAAGGAGATTATAGACGATGTGCAGCATGCCTTGTCCCGACTAGTAAGATTACGGTGATACTTGCGTGATTCTGAGTATGAAAAATTTAAAAAGTATGGTTTCAGTCACACTGGCATGGATATCAGGTAGTTATATACAACCTTAGCGCTCATGTCCATAAATACATGGACAGCCAGTTTATCTACAACTCAAGTGTCACAACATCCATCCATTACAATTTGTTTCAGCCAATTTCTGGATAACTTATTCATCATAGAGGTCAAAACTGTTGTTCCTTTTTTCATATTACATGTTAAAAAATATCCTCAATGTCAGAGGCCAAATTACTGCAAAACGGATGGGCAGTATGTATAGCTATCATTAAAGCTATTTATCAACATTGTATACATGTGTATTTAAACTCAAATGCAGGGAGCAGTATGAATTCAAGCCAGTTTTAGCTACTTTTTAGTGAAAGTTACAGAAAATTTACTGATTTTAGGTACATTTATCAGACATTTTTATTTATATTTTTAAAAATGCATTGAACTGACTTTTAAAGAATAATCATTTCTCATGTTGTTTTGCATTATTTTAAGTCTTAGTCAGTAGCACTGCTGTCTAGGACAAATTTTCCGCTCTATCTATCTATCTATCTATCTATCTATCTATCTATCTATCTATCTATCTATCTATCTATCTATCTATCTATCTATCTATCTATCTATCTAACAGATGTCTGTCTATCTGTCTGTCTGTCTGCCTATCTATTATAGCTCTATTTTCTTGGAAATGTTGTTTTTTTTAAATTATGTTCTGGCAGATTTTGTCAAGATTTCTTGATGTGTATACTTTATTTTTTAATATTTTGAACTTGCTGTGGGCTGCACATGACCTCCAGACTGGCAGTTGACCACCCTAGGTTTATAGTATGACAAATGAAGGCTTAGAAAAATACAAATAAATCCTCAAACTGAAAATACACATTTAAAGAAAACAGAAAAGTTAAAGAATTAATTAAAAATATTTATTTATGTAAAATCTATCCATAGAAACATTGAAGTATTTCATTAAGCTATTTTTCGGGCATGAACTTCTGTCACACCTCATCTCAGACTCCCCTGCCTGAAGCACCCGTAGGAGAGGAGGCTCTGTGGAAGAGTAGGTGTCAGCAGTCACACTTTAGTATCCAGCCCTCTGGATTGTGAGCACAGAAATGTAGATGTCTTCATTAAGACCTGCCTTGAAGCTGTTAACCACAGCATGACAGGTGACTGTCATGTCAACAATCAGCGGCAGTAAAGGCAGCAGTGAGCCTCGGGGCGGTTGGTGTGACTCGCCGTGCTGCTGCAGTGTGACTGATTGCTCTCATCACCTGCCTCCACTGCATGTGATCCAAGCCACAGGCCCCTCCTTGTTCTTCTTCTCCCAGATGTTTAAAAACAGATTCAACCAACAAAACAACAACCTCTGCCGACCTCTATTAACTGATCTCTCTGTGACATCTGCCAGGAAACAACAAGTTAGTTTGACTTTGAGGGAAACACTGCAGCTTTATCTCTGAACCTGCAGTTCAGGTCAACTGTAGGGCGTTTATCATTCCCATGTAACCTCAAAGTTCTTTCAAGTGACTAATATGCAGTCATGAGGTGAGCAGGGCTGTCACTCCTTCCTGAAACACAGAAACTGAGGTAAGTGTGTTTCTGCAGACTGAACTGCAGCTCAGTCACGAGCATGTACACCAAACTCCCTCTGGTGAGGAGGAAAAGTTCTCCTGCAACGACTCCCTCCCCACAACCTCTGCTGACCTCAGCACAGGTTGTAGTTAACAGAGACAGCGTCCTTCATTTATGACATGAACACCAAAACCAGAGCAGACGTAATGTTTGTGAGAAACCAGCCACTTCTGATTCATGAAAACTCCCCCACACTTATACAACATCCAACACATGACAGTGTCGCTGATCGCTCCAAGAACGTTTTATTCTCCAGTCATACCAAAGAGGTCAGCATACAACTGTGAAGAATATTTATCTCTTTCATAATATCACAGTCTAACGTGGAAATGGAAATTAATCATAAAAATGCCACAATTATAAAAAATGTTTAACTTATGTGTGAAGTCTTATTAGAACATTTGATTTATTGTGTAACAGAGCTGAATATTTCCTGGCTCTTGAATTAATTGAAACTACTGTTGGTGAGATGTACAAGTGCTGGACTGTAAAAGTGATGGTCATAAAATGGTGATTATGGTGATTTGAATCATGGGGATCTTATTGGCAAGAGATTAACAAGGAAATACCTCAACCTTTGAAGGTTGATATCTGATCAGGTTATCCTTGGGTTAGAGTGGACATATGTGCAAAGGTTGATGTTGATTGAGTTTTTAATACCAATTTCAACATAAGGCCCTGTGACTATTACATTTGACCTTTAGCTTTCAAAATGTAAACAACTCTTTATCAAGTCAACTGTATATTAAGTATAACTGTTGAAAAGAAGCAATGACTCACTGGAGGTTGAAATATTTTACTGAAAATGATCACTGCCGTGATAATTGTTGCCATTTAGCTCTTTCAACCCCCAAATCATGTCACTGATGACATACAGAATAGTATCACTCCTTTTGGTGTGATATTGCTTATTAAAAGTTTAAAGAGACAAACACTCTCCTCTAGAATTTAAAAACATAAAAGTATCTCTTACTCTGTGTGTTTCATCTTCTGCCTCCATTCCAGTGATGGCCAAGGCCATTTGTGCTAAGTTTTGGGGTGTTCAACCATTTGTATGTTTTTCCAGGATATTCTTGTGAATGTGATATTTCAAAATTGCTTCGGAGATTTTCTTTAAAGTTGTTTTGCACAAATTTGCACTTTGACTCTCTTAATAACTGCTTAGATTCTAGAAGTCATTGGTAATTGTTTCTTTGAACCCTAATCCTGTAAGCACAGTCTTTCTAAAGTACATGAGAATTTTGTCGAATTTGGCCCTAAGCTAAACTCTAATTTGAGTGTAAACTAATCTTGGAGGTCAGATGTCGATGCAGCTTTACCTTTGGGTTATATTATTTTATGCATCATCTTGACCCCGACAAGTGTTTTTATCAGTCATGCATACACAAGAAAAATTGCAGTTTTTATCGAGTGATGGGGAAGCTACTTATGAAATGTAGGAAGCTAAGTTATGAGTCACTCACACAAAAAAATCTACTTCACTACACTAAAGCTACACCCTGACAAGTGTAGCCAGTTAAGTTGCAGCAACACAGCAGGTAGCTCACAACATCTGAGCTGTTTTCATCCATTTTGCACTTATTATGATTATTATTAGTATCAGTATTTTAATGATCAGCATTTGCATTATTATTAGTACTAATATTAGTATTAACATTATAGTAACCTTATTCCCATATAAAAAAAGGATATTAAACATTTGTATTAACTGTCCTAACTCAATCGAGTTTAACATGGTTTTCATTTAAATGAATAAATCATTTGTCAATAGCCAAAATTGTGTTTTGTGGACAGACTGTCTGATAAACAGTTCTTACACTGTTAGATAAACACAAAACAAACTGAAAAGAGCTCATGAATGTACTCCTCTTCTCTACTCTATGCTCAATAGGTTGCAGTTGAAAGATTGCTAGCTTGTAAGGGTTACTTGAGTTCATGTTTTTTCTTAGTATTTCTTTCGTAAATCACCTGCGTGCATGTCTCCACTCCTCTGTCCTCACATTTGGCTGCAGCACTGACACAGATGATGTCAAAGGTTTACCAGCGTTGTCACAATCATGCAGAATACACTGTCCACTACAGGTACTTGCGTTTGTTTCTTTTACTCATCCTCAAAAATGGAGCAACGCTTAGTTCTGACGGGACATGGAGTAAAGATTGCTAACATGCCAGCATTCCATTGTTATACAAATGATCCAAAGCTAGCCTGCCACTGCTGACAGCCAACTGATTACCTCTAAGCTGCCATTAGCTAAATGCAGTCAGATCACCTCATTTAAGCTGCCCTAGCCTGCCTACTCTTCACTGCTCCTGCTTCAAGCTGCTTTGCAACCCTCCTCCATCCCACCTCCTCCTTTATGCTCTTCTCTGACTTAATCAATGTTATGCTGACATTGATGCTTGCTCTGGGAGGATTTCGCTGCTTTTCTCCTTGTGGGCTGCAAATAGGGCAGGATCATGTGCTGTTCCTGCTTAGGGCTTAGAAAGGCAGGGGGAGCCCCCATCAGAGCCATACCATCAAATTCAAAATATGCTAATAAATGCAAATAAAGCTAATCCATAGTACTGCTCTTGTGCCTTTTCTTGACAAAGTGGTCCTGACAGAAGTGTGTTTTTTGACTTTGACAAAGTGCTCTACAGCTGCTCTACTCTGCACAAACGCTTTCCTTCTTCACCGAGATAAATGTGGGTGGTTTAGACAATACTATACTTCTTGATGAATAAAATTACTAAGCTACTAAAAAAACTATTTGTTCCAGAAAACAACTACACTACCAATAAGCTGCTGGAAAATGTCATTAAGCCACTAACAATGCTATTTGTAGCAACGTTACCGCCCATCACCGTTTCTACCAATCACAAACTACAAAAGCACCCAAATCCTGCCCCCTGACACATCACTGGACTTGTCCCGTAAAGGCACCATACTGTAGTTATTTACATCAACAGAGAATTTTTTTTGTTTCTCACAATTAAGTGCTCATTTAAATATTAAAGCAGAACTACAGCTTTGCACATGTGTGCTTTATGTATCATCTGTGATTTCCTCTTTGCCTCATCTACAGATGACAGAACAGAGGAAGAACAAACAGAGGCTTGGATTCCTGGGTCCTCCTCAGCCTAACCATCACATCGCTGCCCACTGAGGGGCTCCAAGCTCAAACAGGACACAGAGATGGGGCTCTCGACTGGAGGAATGTAGTGGAAAGAAGACACTTAAACTTCAGCCTGAAGAACAATACAAGCACACTTTCTGATTATCTAAAAGGCCAGCAAGCATGAACACAACATTTATGACATAGTGCCTTAACATTGACACAACATCACCCTATGAGATACAACTGTGCCTTAGTTACCAATGGGAGCTCTAACTGGATGTCTGTACACACCCTCGCACAGAGGGACTGAGTGATTGGCTCGGCACAACACACATCTGCCAGTGTGGTGTTAGAGTGTCAGACAGAGGTCGAGGGTTGTTAAGGAAAGGTTAATGGTTAAGTGCTGTCAAGTCCACTGACGTCTGCGTCTCTGCTCGCCTATCTCAGCGCTGACGTGTCAGAGAGTGAGCCAGCTGGCCGAACAGCCATTGAATGGAGCTGAACTGAAAAGTCTGAGGTTTCTTGCATGGCCAATCAGCTTCCAGGGGTAGGAGTGTGTGTGTGTCAACTAGAACATTCCCCTTTATGTTTTTTAATTTCGTAATGGTATTTATAACTGTAGAATAATTTCGTGTTGTGGAAAAGGAATTACGCTGCCTTACTCTTTAACTTTTATACGCAGTACAGTTGCTAAAAGTGCACTTTTTAATAAAGGTGAAAATAAACCAATAACTGGAAAGAGTGGTTATATTTGAGTGTTTTTGCATGAGTTGTGTTGTCCTTATAAATACATTCACTGCACCATTTCAGTGGCCTTTTTCAGATTTCTTTATACATTACATAAATGTGAATAAAATAATGAAATCCTGTGCAGAACTTACTTGAAATTCTTTCAAATCTAAATCTCATATCGGTACATAAAGTAGTACAGACTGAGGGTGGTGAGATTAAAGTTTTTGTTACAAAATCAGCTTCTATTGTAATATTAACTGTTTCTGCTTCAATCATCACTGTCTTCTACTTCCTTTTTTGTGTTAATCATTGTGTGTCTCCCTTGTATTGTGATTGTGTTTTGAACTTGCACAAACTAACAGCAGAACATGAGGTGCATGCACTTGGTGCTCTCTGTCCTGTGAGACTTTTGTTTCAGCAGAATGTAAAGACAAATGTGTTTTATGTGCTCAGGTGTTGAAATAAATTTGTAACATGAGTCAGAGGTGGGTTTTGAGGCGCCAGCTTTGTGTCAGTCCTTGTTGTTGTGTTATTGGTACTGAATGACCCCGTTTGCACCCAACCGCTCAGTAACAACCCCTGCTTCTCAGTGTTTACTCACACTTAGACTTGTCTCTGAGGGAGCACAGGACCCATGAAAAGACCAGTGTTCATTTATATTAGATCACATTCCAGCTTAGGCAGCAGGGTTAGTCATCTAATATTGAAAGCAGTGTTGAAAGATCCTCTGTACAAACTTTAGTGTACTGCTTTGACATGACCCCTTGATGTTGAAATAAAGTTTACTGATAGTGATTCTAAGACAGTAATTATCCCTCATTTTTAAAACCTGTCTAATACTTCAGTACTTTTTATACTCCTTTTGTAACTTAAACAAAAATGAACATGTTTGACATACTTGCTATACTTTGCTATAGTTTTTGCTTTTATTTATTTATTTTTGTTAAAGACACTGATCTCATTACATATAACTTCTTAAAACGTCCACACCATTTTTACACACATTCAGACGGAATGCAGTTGAAGGAGGGGCATGGACAGTCGTTTAGTTGAAAAAATTCTCAAGTATAAATATTCATAGAAATACTCAATACTAAAAAATAAAATACTCTGCAAATTCTGAAGCACCATCTCTATTACTTGGGCCTATAAAATTTTCAGTAATTGGTATCAACAGCTTAATTTAATGCACGAATAGTTAGGGTAAAAAGCAAAATAACAACATAGTTAAGCAGCAAGATGTATAAATCAAAATGTAAAATATACAGGTAGGTCATATTGAAATGTACATAAATAAATAAGATTAATTTGCTCATGAAAGACAAAGAACTTATATGAAAACAATAAATCTATTGAAAACAGTTCATAATGGTTCAAAAAGTAAGCTTTAAGTAGACTAAATCATTGTCAAGCTGTAAACAAAGTTTACTGAAATTTTAGTAGAGTAGTGCAGGGATGATGTATTTTTGTAGGCCAACACGAAAGTTAGCGTTATGCTGGTTCCTTTTACTGCAAGCCCGCTAAAAGCCTTTGGGATAATGATAAACTCCGTGGAGAACAAAAGATTATGAAAGTTACAGGTTTTGCTCTTTGTGACAGTCTTAAACAAACTCACTTTTCTCAATTTTTTAAGCTTGAATGTAATCAGTGAGAGTGAAATTTATGAGCTATGGAACTACAAGATGGAGCAACCACAAGATTTTCCAATGCATGCAAACATCATTTATATGAAAGGTCTTGCTGAAACCTCTTATCTGAGAATTTCCACGTTATCAAAAAACTTAATCAAGTTTTTCCTCATGGCTGGGGCAATTGTGTATGAATAATTAATTATTAAAAAACAATCAGAACTGCTTGCAGTAGTCCATTTTTTTGTAGTCCATGTTAGCAGTTAGTTAGGAAACATTGTTTTAAACACAGGAATGGTTTATAATTCAAAAGCAGGCAACATTGCATTTTATTATCTTCCATTAAACATTGAAATTCATGTGTGTGTGTTTAACATGAACCTTATTTCAGGCATTTATCCCAAACTGGTATTCTAAATCCTTTTTAGCTTCTGGCTTGAGAACCAGGGAGTGCTAAATGCTAACTCAGTTCTGCATTTTTGGACTCATTTCTGCACCACTCTATAGGTTTGGCTACAACATAAATAAAATAGCATGGTGTCTCTAAAAAACCTAATATCAGTGTAAGCGTTTTTCGTTTCTGTTGATCCCAGCCAGCCACACGGAGTTTCTTAAAGCTATCCATAAAACCACAACAATTTTTTGGTAAGATGTAAGACAATTAGAGCCAAAGAAAAAACTAGAAAACCTTTTAGAGGTCGAGCTTATTTTTAATAATGGGGAAAAAGCCAGAATTCTGAGATTAAAGTCATTTTCAGAGACAAAGTCAGAATTCTGAGAATGACAAATTTTTATGGTCAGTATTGTTTGGCAGTGATATATAAATGTGTAAGTCAAATTAATTTGTTTCATGTTACCAAGTTTTATGTGTTAAAAAGACTGAACAATAGTGGTCTAAGAATAGAGCCTTGAGGAATTCCACAGTTAACATTAACTTTGTCTGATCTGTGGTCTACGACAGAGATAAAGAATTTCCTGTTCTGGAGCTAAGTTCTGAATGTGTATATATATATATATATATATATATATATATATATATATATATGAAACTACTTCTGCAGTGTTCTTTCAGTTGATAGCTTTTAGTCATGTGACCAGTGCAGAGGGCTGGAGGGGAACAGTGACAGCTTGTGTAGGCAACAGATCCTCACAAAAAGACACAAACTGCAGGAAATGGAGGAGCTTGTCTATAACTTTTAGCCCTTTTGGACACTTTTACACTTGTACCTGGAATGTTACGTAATCTGACAGCACTGTCTTTACCACTTACATCAGAAGTCTTGTTACTTCAGGTGTGCTTACAAACCAGTTTATTGTTTTCGGAGGATTCTTTGCCTTGCACTACTGTCAGGATGAAAATCTGCAGTGATATGAGAATTTTTTTTTTGTAATTTTGAGAGGTGTTTGTATCAATACTTTTGCTATTTGGATAGTGAGGAGCAAATCTTCATAACCAAACTCTTGAGTGAATCGCTCTGATAGTATCAGGATCACAAGCAGCTATCACTTACAGTCACTGTTGTATTATATGAATGAATATTCTGATCGAATCTGTTCTTCCTGAGTGCCTGTGAGTGAAGTGTTAGACACCATTAATTTACTAATATAGAAGTACAATGTTGGCTTGTCTCTTCATCAGTTAGTGCATGATATTGAAAAATAAAATGAATAAATTTTTCTCAAAAACTGAAATAAACCTGGTTAAAAGATGTAGTTGGCAAGAGAGACTGTCAACTTCTCTCGATAGTGTAAAGCAGAGGGTAATGTTTTTTTCACAGCCAGGGGAGCGTTACATGAAAGTGTGACATTGAAAGCTATTAATTGCCTTATTTTGCCGCCACCGTGACACAACAGTACCAATGCTGCTGATCATGTACTTATAAACTGTAAATGGACTTGAACTTGCATACCGCTATTGTCTTTCTGACTACTCCAAGTGTTACTTTGCAAGTCCCATCTACCATTCACTCTCATTCACTTACTGATTTTTATAGTTTGGCAAGTTGCTCCACCATCAATGAGGAGGTTGGGGGTTTGAGCCCAGCATCAGCTGTCACATGTCGATGTGTCCTTCAGCAAGACACTTCAACCCAAGTTGCTCCCACAGCTGAGTCAGTTGTGTTTAAATGGTTATGACAGTGCATGGATGTATTAACAGATACTGATGGATAACTTGCATAGAATTTCAACCAGAGGGTGTGAGCATGAGTGATGGTGTAAAAGCACTTTGAGTGGTTAGATAGTTGAGGAAAGTGCTGGGCAAGCTCATGTCCATTGAACATTTACCATTTAACATCTCATGGACACCTCTGGTCATCTCGTCAGTATCCAGGGAAGCTCCTCATCAATTCCTGTATCCCTGTCCTATCCTGCTGTTGGCCTCACTACCCCCTTTAAGTGCAGTACACAACAACAGCATAATCAAACCTAATAGCCTAAGACATATTAATCACAAAATACATTTATTATTTACTCAAACTTGTAAAATGAATAATTTTCTTCTTAAATTTATCTTTCTCCTGATTAGAGTGACATTAATCTGAATAAGTCACTTCCTGTACAAGAAAGGCTTATGCTCATTGTCTGCAAAACTGAAGAAGGCTGTCTGATGTGGAACTTAATGAACAGACATCTGTATGCTGATGTTGTGTGCCAGTTAGTCTTGTCTGGTTGTGCACCTGAAGAGTTTTAGTGGTTTAAGCATGCTCCTTTTCACTGCTTAAATGATTGAATGAAACATTTGCTGCTGTGCATCAAGTAATGTTGAGTAAACAGCTAAGAATCAATTAACACCTTTCAGAAATGTCAGAGGTGCTAAAAGGGAGTAATTTGGCTCTTCTGGCTCTGGGTGCACATGAGCAGAAAAAGGATGTGTCCACTTTTCAAGAAGTTGGAAAGAAGAAAGCATCTTAAGTAACAGTGACTGAGAGCTTCTGATGTCATGTCATTTATTCAACCGCTGTTGTAATTATGAGTCATTGGTTATATTTAAGCCTGTCATCCATGTTCATAATTAAGCTCTGAGTACTTAAGAAAATGCATTTCAAAGCTGTTGCTGGTTGATTGTGTGTTTGTTTGAGCTTGTGCAACATATTTGAGATGATAAACGAACCGCAGAAAGGCCTCTGCTGCTTTCGTATCCCGTCCTGTCATGCACCCTCCACAGAGAGGCCCATCCTTCTTGGCTCCGGTTGGCTGTTTACGCTGGCAGGCCTGCATTTTCTCCTGCTGCCTGTGACAGCTATTAAAATTAGCTCACGCAGTGCCATAATGGTGAGCAGCTGTCACTGCGCAGACAAGAAGGCTAAAGTGCAACATTACTGGAATGTATTGGACTCAGAGAGGCGAGGGAGGGGAGACGATAATAGTTAGACCATCATTACTGTCTGCCAAAAGTCGCACAGCCTTTGTACGATACAAAAACAAACATGTTTGAGTATGCAGCACTTCTCCAACAGACACATTTTTTTCAGATTTAGTTTGATGGTTTTAAACAAGGAGAGGGAAGAAACTTGGTCCCATACAAAAGAGCTCACATGGCTTTTCCAGGTTGGACCGTCACATGCACTCTGAAAAATTAAACTGCATGTAAGAGTGTCAAACAAACAATGCCACTGACAAGTTGCAGAAACTACCGCATGACCCCCAGTTGCTGTCATCTTCAACAGAGCCAGACTTCAAACATGCAAGCTCTGATTAGTGGTAAGGCTGATGTTACCTACCCGACCACATGACCCCCCATGGACTTCAAACTCAACTATGCAGGCCAATTGGCAGCAAGACCAGAACACTGCTGGAGTTAAAGGGAACCCCCCTTAGCAGGCGTTTCGTCCGATCAGTCCCGTGATTTCTCCAGACAGTGGCTGTTTTGGTAACTGCCAACTACATTCTACTGCTGAAAAGAAAAGGTACCTTTGGCCCATGCTTGGCTTTAGCTTGACCTCGTATCATATGATATCATCCTGTAGAACATCTTATTGTAAGTACTGTATTGTATTGTGTGGTATCCCACCATTCCTTATTGTACAGTATTGTACTGTTTCATGTCACATCCTACTATTCCCATCACAGCCAATTTAAAATCTGATGTGCTGTTTAAGTCTTCAACATTTAATCTATAATTTAAGTCTTCAACATTTAATCTATAATCTAAGACTTAAATATGAACTGAACCAAATACATAACACAACACACTACTGGAAAACAACAAAAACTTCTTTGCAAATTAATTTTAAAAATGAAAAATACCAGTTCTATTGTTGTTTACAGTGCCTCTGAAAGTTGCTGTGATTTATATCAACACAGACATTGATCTCCTGTCTTGTGCAGTCCCCTCGAAAGACCCCCACCAGCGTCAGTGGTGTCAGGAGTCAGATATCACTCAGGTTTTTTCTTTCACTTTGACCACACAGAAAGTTGTTGAGGAGGGTGGAAGGTCCGTCCTCACTGTCGTTCTTATAAATAAACATGCCCCCGTGATGACTGGCATGTGACTTCCTGTGTCTGGCGGCGAGATCTGAGTCTTTGTAGTCACATGATACACATCATAACACTGAGTGAGCACATGAAAAAAAACCACTAAAAACTTGGCATGCTGTCTGTCACACGTTGCTGTACTAACAGGGTGTTAAATGCACCGATTAATGGAATTAATCAATCATTTCTACTTTAATGCACCACACTACTTCCTTAACAGTCCTGGTGAATCATTTCTGTTTCTAACTGAGCTCAATCACCTAATGGAAAATGTGATTTTGCTTCAAAGGTGCAACATGTACAGTGTTTCTTAAAAACCCATATCCTCATTATTATGAGCCATCACAGTTAACTTGTATCAACTAAAAACAGGGGCAGTATTGATAACTTGGCAGCCTCAGGCAAAGACCAATGTGAAACCCTTCGCCCTTTAGTTAAAAGTAGTTTTAGAAAGTAACTAAAAACTCAACATTGGGTATATTGAAGTGGAGAATTTTGATTTTTTTCTGTATTTTTTAAGTCATGGAGAAAAACAAATTGTAAAACTATTTTGACAGTGTTTTGAAGAGTGGGTGAAAGCTTGCACTTGTTCAGACATTTTCAGTATAGACCATGTCAGGAGTTCCATTGAAACTCTAAAAATGTTGAACTATTAGATCATATTAAATTTATTAGCTTTAATTAGGCAGGAAACCGTACAAATATGTTGGCAACATTTGAAAAACTGGGTGGAAATGGTGAGAAACAACTGAAACCCATTTAATATTTTAAACCAAAGCGAGAGAGAGAAACAGAGAGAGAGAGAGAGAGAGAGAGAGAGAGAGGAGGCACCATCTGAATTACGAAAGAAAAAAGTTAAGGTGGGTAAATTAAGGGAAATATGTTGGGGAAAAACTAGAAAAATCACACTTTTAATAAAAGATCGTGGAAGTTTTGCAGTTTCCCTTGCATTGACCCAACTGCATGTAAATTGGTAAAGCGTGAATACTTGCTACTGCTTACCTTGTGTGCAGTTTGCACAGTGTCTGATACTTTAAAACAAATCTTATGTGGTACTGAGGGACTAACATTTATGTCCATAACTGAATCTAGTCCTCATCATAAGTGTCCTGGTCCTAGGTTCGAGCTATTGGCCCCTACAGCAGCAATATATAGCCTAGCTTCCATGCCAAGGTAAAGTGACATTTCTTGTTTTAGATAATATAGCTATCAGCATTATTTATTAAAGATTATACATTTGGTATAAAAATACATTCCATATCCTTTTTGGTAGGTAAGGCAGTCTGAGTCAAATGGATAAAAAGGAGTTTGTACAAAGTACGTCACTTCCACGACCATTTAGGATCAATTTTTGATCATATGATTGATCCCAATAATCCAGTGGCTTCTATGAAACTTTTCTAATTTTTTATTGTGGTATTTATTTTAACCTAATCCCTAAATTTGGCTATGATTTATAGAATGTAAAAAAAACAATTGAAATCAGTTGTGCAGTAAATTCATCAGTAATGCAGTAAATCATCTGCTTGTGTCTTTGCTGCAATGTTTAAATCACTAAATTACAGGAAAATAAACTGTAATTCAAGTTGAAATCCTGTATACTCTTAATTATTATATTACATTATAATTATTCACAGTGTACTTTTGACATGAACCATAATTAACCTCAACTTCAAACATTAAAAAAAAAATACTAAACTACCGCTTTATTTCACAATTAATTCTATTACTGAAAGGACAAGTTGAGAAAAAACACACCCTGTGAATAAACAGTATGTGCATTGTTACAAACAGGGGAAATAGGAGTGCAAAGCTTAAATAGACTTATATTTGACCCAAACAATGCAGTTATTGGTATCTTTTTTTTATCTGACCAACAAAGTCAAAATTTAAAAACTCTGAAAAATTAGCAAATTTCTTATGTAACACGAGTACAGCTTTTGGTCACACACAAAATAGATGTGACATTGATAAATAATTTTCCTCTCCTGCTCAGCGGTGTTAATCGTTGATTAAAAATATGACAAAAAAATGTTTGTGTTCTTCCTTTTGCCATGACATAAAAAAAATGACAAGAACTGGCTGAAATAATTTGAATAATTGATGTAAGTATTGCTAGTGCATTAATGAATGTGTCTTAACGTTTTATTCAATTTTTTTTTTATTAAGTTAACACTAAAACTGGACTAAGATCTTTTGATTTTTTTATGGGATAAAATGTTTCAAACTTCACTTCAAATTGAGACCAAAATAGCTGCAAGAACAAAAACCCACTGCTGCTCAGCATGTTTAAACTGCGGGGGAGTGTTGCATCTAACATGAGAGCTGGAATAAAATACAGCTGAACCACAGCATAAGACAAAGTATGTCAATATTCAGACTCAATTTTTCTGCCTTTTTGTCACGCCGCTGTCTGGCCTGAGTTTAAAACCAGTAGATCAGACAGAGTGAGATGATTTTATCTCTTCAGTCCAGCTGCCTGTCTGAGTCCCCCTTTCCTCCCCCTGGCCCCCTCCGCCCTCCCTTCATGGCTGCAGTAGTTTGACTCCTACAGGCTGTTTGAGTCACGCTGACTGCTGGCACAACGTCCACCCTCTCACAGGTCACAGCCCTGTTCTGTCGCGTGAAGGGTGACAAAACAGTGTTACTGCTGTTCCAATCACTTTTTAAGTGCTCTAAACTAGAATATTTCAGGGTTACAGCAACAGAGGAAAAGTTATTTTACATCAGTAAGTTGAGGCACCTTTTGCAGAGCTGTACAAGTTTGTAATGGCTTAGAAACCAAAATAATGCTGTTGCTTTTTGATCATTACACTATGCACTTAAAGCATGCCTCTTAAATAATTTCAGCTTAGTGTGGTTTTATAAATTCATAGCAACAAACTAATGAATTGATTCATATTTCCATGAACTTAAAGTTTATGTGATGTCTTATGGTTTAATATTAAGCCTCTAAAATGACAGTCTAAAATGAAACAATCATTTCTCTGATAGTCTTGCTTGCCGTGGTTGGATATAAAGACACATCATTGTTGATTTTGTTCTGTTTCAAAGCCGCTTATAAACTCCTCACAGAAGTTTAAAGATCACATTCTATGTGAAGTACACTTTTAAAACACTGTTCATACAAAGATATGTCATTGTACTATCTACTTCCACATCATAAAAAATCCCTCCTCTCCCTCTGTCGCTTGCTCCACTTTCTTGAAAATGTACCTTAACAATTAGTTTGAATTTTCTGTAGTGATAACATCATTGGGGGGTTATGTCACCTCCTTCTGATAGGAGACACTGCTGTTTAGGACTAGTTATGTGGCCACAGTAAACATTAGAGCACAGCAATGGGAAGCTGAAGCAACAAAGATTCCTCGAAAGGGGTTTGGTCAAACACAGTTCATGACTTAAAGCTACAGACACCAAAATAGCATGGTCTGAGCAAGGCTGACACAGAGGGGTTTATAGGCTGTCCAAATTGAAATATCTGAGTAAATTAGAAAATAAATATATTTAATATATTATACATGACCATAAAGTATGCAAACTTTAATCAAAAGTATTTAAAGTACATTTCAGTGTTGTGCAAAAGAACAGTTACTGCATGAGAAAAGCAGTTATTTTATTCTGTATATGGTTGTATAGTATTCAAAAATATTTGACTGAAGTAATATAATTTAAGCACAAAGCAGAAATTCAAATATACATATGGAAGTATATAGAAAATATATATGGTAAACAGATTTTTAAAAAAATATTCTACCTGTAAAGCTTCATTGTAAATGTATCTTTAGACACAATGTTTATAATAAATGGTCATTTTCAAAATATGACCATCCAGTGTGGACATCCTGTTTCTGATTCATCAGGTATCTTTTTCTTTTAATATTGCAGTAGTTTTAAGCATCATGCCACTAAACTCGGTAAAATGTTGATATACTGATACAATGCTAGTTGATGGAAAGCTCTAATTGGTTCTTTCTTTTTTTTTTTTTAAACTCTATACTCAAATTCAAAAGCTACTCAAAAAGTACAAGTGCATATAAAAGCCACTCAATAACAGTAATGTGAGTAGTTGTAATTACTTTCCACCTCTTGTAAATATTGCACAGAATTATTTGTCTACTTTTTCAAAAGTCATTGTTTGCCCTTTTGTAGTCAACTTATCAATATCAAATCTGAAATCTGAGTTCAAAGTTACTTATTTAGTCACTAGAACTTGTGCAAAAGCCTGGAAAGTACAACTGCCAAAAAGGCTAAGATAAAGTGATATTAAAGTTCACACACTTGAGGCAACACACACACAACAGCAAATGTCCCAGTCCTTAAAAATGTAATCACACAGTCGTTGTTCTCCTCCATCCTGATCCATATGATCAGAGTCACCCCATTAACTCTGCCACCGTCCCCTCAAACCTTCTGCCACTGCTGGGATGTGGGCGAGCCAATCTGAAGGCCAGCGAAGAAGACCTGGTAACGGTGCTTCCACATGATGAAGGCTCCCACTGCGCAGACCAGGGCCTGGACCAAATTCAATACAATCTGGATCAGGAAGTAAAGGGTGAGAGTGTCAGTGATCTCCTCACAGTTGCTCACTCCTTCGTAGGTGAAGGTGCGTGCTATGGGGTCAGTGTTATCCAGTTTGCACACACAGTCCTCCCCATCCGGCTCACAGAAGAAGGCGCTGGCCTGAGAGTGGTGATGTCCGGAAAATGCTACAACCAACACGGAGATGACCAGGCCGATCGTACACAGGATAAAGTACAGGAGCTACAAGAGAAGAAAAGAGCTGAGTCAATGCTATTGTATGGTGGTTATTCTTCTTAAACTACACATATTTTTACCATTATGACTGGCACTGTAGCACAGAAGAGGACAGGAGTTGGGTATTATGGTGAGGGCAGGTATAGTTTCTCTCATTAAATGTTGTTGGTTTGTCTCTTTCTGTCTCTCTGCATTGCTCCCCCTAAGACCATTTTAGGCTTTCCTAAATATTGCTTGGTGCTGTGCTCATAATCTTGAAATAAAGCAAGCAACATTATGTCAGAATTCAATGACTTTCGTGTCCGCTGAAAGTCCCTTCAGTGCAGGTCTGTTCAATATTTACTCCATTCAGGCTTTCCGCTCAGTCATCCTCTCCTTTCCCCTTCTTAGCTTCTCATGTCTCATTATTTTCCATCTCTTAGCCTCAGTCATTGTATAAAACATTATGGAGATGGGAAAACTGAGTACTTTTTCACTTGAGACTGAGGTCGTGCCATGAAGCTGTAAGCACCTATTAGAACCACAGGCCTCTGTCAAAGTTACACAATTCTGAAAGAAGGTAACATGGCACTCTGTGAACTTGAAATAGATACAGTTTTCCTTGTTAAAAGCCATTACTCTATGAGATTGACTTTACAACTGCTATTAAAAAAAACATTTTGTTGCCTTAACATTAGTGACTTAGCGTTTTGGTTTGCCAATATCTTATAAGTGTCACGAACATGAACCGAGAAGGACCCAAATGCATGACTAGACACAGTCCAAGATTTCAGAAAAACCTTTAATCAGACAAAAAAACAGCAGTAAAAATCAGGCAGAATCGGCAGGCAAAAAGTGAGGTCAGAAAATATACTTAACAAGATCAGAAACACAGAGGGTAAGCGGGGTGAAAATACACACATGAGGTAATCAGACACTGATGATGCAGGTGTAGGGAATCAACAATCAGAGAAGAATAGAGAGGGGAGGGCAGGAAACAAAACCTGAAACGGTGAGACAAAGGTGAGACTTTCAAAATAAGACAGGAATGACAAGACAGGACACATGAGGAAGAAACCAAAGGGGAACTTAACCCGGGGATGTGACAATAAGCTAAGATTTCAAAACTTAGTCTGCTGATACTGATTTATACTGTAAAAATTTGATGCATCACCTTTTGAGATGAAGTATTATGGTATATGTAGTAAATGTATTCTACCTCATAAAATGAAGCACAATGGTACATTTCCAATTTTTGGTAGCAGCCTTCACTCAAGTGATGAAAAATGAAGCCACTGCAGTAGTGAATAAACCTGCAGTTCCTCAAAGTCCACATGAGGTTGACGGCAGCACAGGATGTCACATACACACTCCATGACGAAATAACAGTTTTTAAAGCAGGTACAAAAATGCTTACAGCCTAGCTCAAAAACACTTTTGGTCCAAAAGTTTATGTATTGTCCTCACATTGTGTATTGGGTGAACAAAATGCCAAAATTTGGTCATTCCCAATACTGACCCAATACTGCACCAATCTGACAGACTGACTGACATTTGTACTAGCTGCTCAGCTCAGCTTGACTCCACAAAGATTGATTTCTACCTGCTCCGTTTTCCACTACAGTACAAACTCTGATAGTACCTCTTAAAGGTAGACAGGGTCGTGATTTGTGGTTGTGCAAAACAACTCTGGCATCTCACCACAACAAAGGAGGATGCAGAGGCGATAGAGCTGCCGGCCCCTGTGTGGCCTCTCGTCACAGCAAGATAAACTAATGTTTAAATGTTCTAAAAATGGTTGTAAACAACAAAACAATGTACAATTTCAAGCAGAGGAAAGTTTAGGATGTCATACAGCATCACAGAGCAGACAACGGGAGGAGTTTTATCTGGGCGTGACGTCAGATACCCCTACTTGATACTACTACAGTAGAACACTGCTTGCCTGCACCTTTTTTTAATCTCATATTGTGGTGTTTTTTTCCAATTATTTTGGTACCTGACAAGGTTCATTTTCTGAATCATACATTTTGGCTCTGTTTTATACCGTGTTTGTGGCAAAATGAGGGAGAAAGCTATCAAAGTGTAGTGCTAGCTTCTTAGCTTGTGACTAACTTTCCTTTAGTCATTTCTCTTCCCTGGACATAACATATAGGCATACTTCACATCTGAAGGCTGGATAGATGTAAATAAATGAATGATTGTTACTGAAGATGTATTGTTAATGTGTAATGAGATTAAACTTGGTATTTGAATGCCCAATATGGATGTTATCCGTGTTAATCCTTGTAAATTGGGTCCATTAGAGGGGTATTTTAGCATTTTGAGTTTGGTTGTATGAGGTACTTGACAACCAGTCAGTAAAGTGGCCGAGAGAGCTCACAGCAGTGCTGTACTTTTAAGGAGAACAAGCTGAGGCTACCAGTATGGTACACTACTTTTGTCGGGTATACATTATGCGTAATTGTGTGAGTCAACCACAACAAGGAAACGAGCCACAAAACTATGTTGGGCTGAATGTACAATAGGGTGGAAAAATTTCAACAGGCTCAATTTTTCCTCCTGGAAGTCTCTGTGTTTGACGCTATTTTATGATGCAGCAAATGGCTGTGTTTATCCACCTGTGTGCATTGATTCAACAGAAGCTTGTCCCCTCTCTCTGCTGGTCCGTTGAATCTTGTCCAGAAGAATTTCTTCTTCTGTGTACTCCAGTTCATAAAGATAAACCTGTGCATCCACATAGAAAGGAACATCGTCTTCACTTGAGTCAAAATCACTCATAGTTGGTTAAGTGTGAGGTTCCTCTGTTCTTGTCTTCCTGAGTTCATAGAGCAAGATGGCAGGTCAGTGGAATCAATGCGCACCGCAGTAGGAACAAATAGCCATTCGCTGCATTATAAAATACTGACAAACACAGAAACTTCTTGGAGGAAAAATAAAGCTCTTTCAGATTTTTCACACTGCTGTTCACCAAGAGAATGTGACCTCCCCTCATCCAGGAAGACCTGTACTATCTTCAGCAACTGTGGAGAACAAGCCAAAATCAACATGATAGCAACCACAGGTTACTGCATTAGAAAAATCATTTGCCAGTAGTGAAACCTGGCACTCTTGAAAGTAACACTGTTTACAAACATGATTGCTGATGGTTCCTAAATTCTTTGGATGTGTACAGCCATTTTGTTGGTTCCAGATATTGGCAGAAATGTCCATATCAATGCCAAATTAACTTTTTAAGTTCTTTTATCTTTTAATACCAGTATTAGGCTACGCAGAAATTATGCGCATCCATGGTTTATTAATGCTGGGTCTTTGTTAAAGGTAGAACACAGAGTACAGTGACTACCTGCTCTCTCTGCATGAAAAAAACACATTTTTCATAGAGTAGCTCTTTACTGAGATGTATTGATTGATTGATTGTTTGATTGATTGATTGATTGATGATTGATTGGATATAAAGCACCCTGTGAAAAAAATAACTATGAAAACTATGAGTTTGGCTTAATCAGTGTGTTTTAGAATTGTGTGCTCTAAAATCTAAAAATCTGGCTCCTGCTGCAGCCTTTTGTCTCATGAGTAGCCTGGAGTGCCAAAACTGTAGCTAAGAAACAGACATTCTGGCTCAGCGCCTATGGCAAGTTAAAGAGATTACCCACGATACTACAGGGCAAGGTCTAGCCTCGCTCTTAGTACAGATGAGACAGAACACAAACACACTTGTCTGCCCCGCAGCTAAAGCCACTCCACACCTTTAGCTCTCATCCTGTGTGAGAATCAGAACAACAGAGACGGTCTAAAAATACAGTTGTAAAATGCGACAGAAGCTTTGTGTTGTTTATGCAACTACACAATTTCAATAAGACTAAACCTTCATCATAATCCAGCACTTATATAACACGAGAGCTCATTCCCCGGTGTATTTCGCTCTCAGTTACACGCTGCTTATGGAATTATGCAACTGATGAGCGGGGCTTGATTTGAAAGAGCATTGATGTTAATTTTGGAACAGCTGTGAAATCTGGAGCGTGGATGGTTACAGGGAAATATGTGCACACCAACAGGTTCTTCATTAGGTATAACGCAGGCTATACGTCATTGAGAGTGGATGATCTAAAACCCTGATCAGGCAGTACATTCAAACTGCCACTGTTTACACCCTGAAGGCCTGCACTGACACTAATTAGTGTGTTTTCACTCCCAAATCAAAATCCAAGCATCCACAATAAGTTTTAATTTAAAAGGTTATCAGAGAGCAGCCCTCAGCTGGCTGTGTTTTACTTCTAAATGTCCGCTTATTTTTGACTCACTTGATGTGCTGCTCGCTCTGAGCCAAGGTTAATCAAAATAAATAACTTGAAGTGTAAAGCCATGAATTTAAAAAATGAGTACAGTATAGCCATGAGGTCACTAAGCTGTTTGAATCAATGACTCTAATATATTAATGCATGCTTATTTGTCGAGCCAGAAGAAGCCAAACTGCAGGGTAATTGCATCTTTTAGCAAACAGTAACTCCTGTCTGACTTCATACACTAAATATTGCATTAATGGCCCCGTATTTAACTCTTTTTCAGTTTACACTGGTCCAACATGTCCCACAAACATATTTTTAAAGTTTCTTTATTATAAATCTGCTAAGGTACTTGATTTTGGCATTCAAATCCCTCAAATTCAACAGAATAACAGAAGGCTGTTTTGTTGTTCAAAGCTTTAAATTCTAATAAACTGTGCCTTCCATGCTGTGCTCTAATGTCTACTCTGGCCGCACAGACATGCTTCATATTCCTCACTCTAGAGACAGCTGTGGGCCAGCCGTATGCCAAACAAACACATGGTAAGGGTAACAACTTCTATCTAGAGGGGGTACACTTCCCCTGATGACATTATCAGCACAAATCTTTAAAGGTCCCATGTCTAGCAAAATTACATTTATTTGCTTTTAATGTTGTTTGAAGGGGCTGGGGAGCAGAAGAACATGACACATTTTACTAAACTCTTAGCTCACAGAGAAATGCTCTATACTTTACAGGAAACACCCCTTTAAAATGCTCTTCCCCCTTAAAAGTCTAGCATTTTTACTTCCTGGGGTTTGTGATGTCATAGCTATACAGCCTCCACCTACATGTGTGTTTTCTGCTTGTCACAGGCATATGGTATGACTGTTATGAATGTTCACGCAGCAGCCTGTAACCCCTACACCCTCCTCCTGTCAGACATCGCTCTTTAAGAAAGTTCATGATCACAATTTCTTCACTGGTAGGTCTGCAGTTAATCAGACAGACAATATAAAAAAAACGGATTCACTGCATTCCAAGTACTCTACTCATTATTACACCAGCATTATGTCTCTGTGGCATTATCATGTGTGTGGACCGTAAAATAAAGCCAAACTATGACCTGTTGCTATCACTGATGAACATAGTAAACATCCTTAACCCTTAGGTCACATTGGTCCCTTTTGTGTGAAGCATACATTGTTTTTAGGTTAACTATTTCACAGCAGATGACCCTGCTCTCATTTTTGTACCTTGTGGCAAACATGTGCAGCGTTTTTAGTGACCAGAAGGGTCAGTCATCCACTCTATTTGCTGACACAGCATGAAAAAGTCCCAAATCAGCGTTCCTGATAACTGACACCACATCCCGGTTTGGTAAAACAAAAATGTTCCATGTCTAGCATTTTGAAGAGATTTGTTTATTTATTTATTTTTTGTTCATTTTCCATTTAATTAATTGGAGCATTACAGAACAAAACAAAAACAAAACACAGCAATGTAAAGGGTTAAAGTTTTGAATAAAGGTAATAATTTTTCGTTAATGAACAAGCCTAATGATTGTGTTAATGTCTGATGCAGTGAAAGCTGAAAATAATATTCATATGAAATCATTTCAGTAACATTTTAACTAGGACTCTTGTTATTTTTGTCCATCATAAAATCATCTGGTATGTAAATACAAACGTGCATGTAAATGGAAATGGTTAAAATTGTGATTATGAATTATTATTCATCAATAAACAGAGCTGAAGATGGTAAAAATATTTAATGTATTTAATGTAGAAATGACCAATACTAGTAGTGCATAAAGAGTTAATAGCACTGCAACCACTTTGACACAATGTGTAAAGTGTCACTATTAAACTGGACATAAGGTTGATTAACTGAATGATTCATTGCGACTAAAACACTTTTTTATAGTTTAAAGAGTTGCGCCAACATCTTCTTTGTTTTCATGTTTTGCCTCACTGCCGAGTCCTTGACAGTCAGATTGACACCATTTCCTTGACTCTGTGTCCAGAGAGTGATGACTGTAGGCAGAGACAGGCTAGCATACCCATTCACTCCCAGTGTTTGAGCTAAGCTAACTAGCAGTGGGCGAGCTCTGCCAGTCTCTTTCTTGTTACTGGACACAGAGTCAAAAAAATGGTGTCTATCTGATTCTCATGGACTTGGAAGTGAGGCAAGACACTAAAACAAAGAAAATGTTGGCATATCCCTTTAATTACTGTGTTAAATCAGACTTTTTACATGTGTATTCCTGGTATTTCTTGTGAGTACATGCTTAACTACATGCTATATTCATGCTTCATGCATGGAATTTAAGATGAAGTATGAACTCCGTACTGAAGTGTTAGCCAAGACTCTTGTATATTTATGAGCTGCAGTCTGACATAACAACACAAAAAGATATGCATGATTATGATAACTACCTTTTATTGTTTCCATTGTCTGCTTTGTAAACATTTCATCTAAGAATCTAAATAAACCCTGTCATTTTGGTGATTCAGCCAGTCTGATGAGATTTTAAATTACACAATCCAGTCACCCCAGGAATCGTCTTTTCATCAAACATTTCTGCAGAGATCATTTTGCAAATAATTTTCACTCTTGAGGCAGAGTCTGTTTATGTCCTCTCCTATTTAAACCTGCATGCGCATTTACCTTAAAATTTCTAAGAAAGAAAGTAATTTCCAGAACCTGCTTTTTAATGACAAACAATTACGTTGGGATATTAATTGCCTTGAAACTCAGAGTGTGTACAGTACAACCTATTATGCAGAACAACTAAGTCACATTAATGTATGTGCTTATACACTTATTAGAATCCCTGCAGAGCTCCTTTCAACACTTGTGCTTTTCTCTGTACACCATTTACTGATACAGATGCAAAACAATCTCAGTGAAAAACTTCTCACAGAGGCATCTGATATATTATTGCAATTTAGATTTTCACTCTGGTTAATAAGACAGGGAACTGTGTGTATGTGTGTTCTAAAATCTTTTCCTCTATTATACAGTGTTAATAAGGAACTTGCCCACAAGACAGGGACAAAAGTCAGAAACAAACACGCTTTCACATGAGGGTTGCCAATGAGAATTCACCTAGAACATTACCACTGTCCATATTTGTGCCAATACAGAACCTAAGCACTCAGACATTTCCAGTACTGCAGTCAGTATCATTTTACAGCCTAACAGTGGAGCTTCATTAATTGAGCAGGTAGGCAAAGTTTGATTCATGTCTGCAGTTTGGTGACATTTGAACTGAAAGAGGGTAGTGCAGACTTCATGCTATAAAATGATAAATGTCAAGAGAAGGAGTAAGGAGCATCTGATGGAAGAAAATGAACTTCCAAAATAAATAAAAAACTGGAGCGTTATTTAGTATTTATTCTCTGTTTGGCAAATGCCCAAATACAATTATATGTATACTTAAGTGCAACTATTGAGCATGACTTACCTCCATAAAGCACCCATTGATGATTTCCAAGCATTGTTTTAAATGTTTAATACTAATGTTTAAGAACATTACAAAAGCAAACACTTGACTCATCCTCTATAATACAGTAATAATGCATTATTTTATTTTAACATGACCTGATTTATTGATGCATTTGAGCATTGCTTAAGCATAATTATAGCATAACATAACACTAAACCTACCATCAGCAAAGTATTTATAACTTTATTAATTTGTAACATCAATAAGTCAATAAAGCCTTAGAATTAGTTAGTTCAGTAAATACTTGGGTTTTAGCAGTGCTTAATTAATGCAACAACAAAGCATTTATAACTGTGTTTACACAATATGATCAATAAACAGTTATTTTGCCTGATGCATGCTGAATTTAGTATTTACTTAGGCTCAACTGATATTTAGAAACTGCGTATAGTTGTATTCAATTTAAAGTATTACCCATGTCTTAACATCGATAGAGGATTTATTAGTTATGTGCTAATCATATACAAAGACTGTTATGAGCTGATAAATAAGGAGAGCATTGGTAAATTACAACTGCATACACATCATCTTAACGGCACTATCCAATAACTCATACATCATCTATAAACACAGCAATAAATAATTTAAAGATGCATCAGTAAGCACCAAATTTAAAACCAATAACGCATCAATGATTATTTTAATTTAATTCATAAACATATAGTACATGTTTATTAACAGTTAATACCTTTGCCCCAAGTCTTATCCTACATAATTATATTCATATGTTAATGAAATGTATAAAAATTAAAAATGCTCAGATAGGAGTTGAGTTGAGTATTTACAAAAACTTGACTGTTGTATACCAAAATCTATCTGACTGTGTTTATAGATTATCAAAGAATGAATAATTAGTAGGGCCTAACATTGTGTAGTAATAACAAACTGTCACCGATAAGTTTAGATCAAATCAATTAAAAACATGATATGAAATGTATCACAATATAGACAATTTAAAGGCTTGGTTCATTTTCTTCTGCACTTCTAAGTCAGCACATGTGCAAACTCACCTTAAAAACGAATTGCATGGATGTCCTCTCATCAGGCAGGTAGGTGATGAAGTATAAGATGAAGCCCACGATGGAAACTATACACAACTGCAACACAACAACATGACATTTAAGTTTTTAATTTTTTCAGTCAGTCATTATCATAGCCTCTTGTAGGCTCCCCTGCCCCCTCCAAGCGTTTCCAAGGGGGAGGGGAAAAGAGTCCCTTCTGATCATCTACTCGGATCACATTTTTCTTTTTTAATTCAATTTAAATCAAATCCTTGCTTCATCGGCACTCAAGGAATGATGTAACCGGTCACACACATCAGGACATCGGACCTTTGAAGAAGCATTCCAAAAATGCAAACCAGAGTTTGTTAAAACTAAAGCAGACATACGTTAAAACAACATTAAAGAGTTAACCCAAATATATCAGCAGCTGTCAATACTAACCAACAAGGGTTAAATTAGCCATGAGCACATACGCTAGCAGTGACAAGCCTGGTCACATTGTACTTAAAATTAGGTCCAAATCTCATCATCCCCCCAACAGGCTTATTTGATGAATAGTTTATCATAATTTCTTTTAACAGTTTCTTGAAAGTTGGGGAGAAACGCTGTTAAAAAGGCACTGCTAGCCTCTGATCTGGTGACTGATAACCCCCATTTATCAATACTGTATGCGACTTTACTGCGCATAACATGCAGGGATAACTATAGCTAGAAGCTAAGAGGCTAGCAGTAATTCTTTTAATATTTTTCTCTTTATTTTGGCATAAACATGCACCCAACGTAAATGTCTACACACTACTGATCTGATTATTGAAATTGGGGTCTGCCTGCAAGTTGTCACTGAAGAAAATTAGCTGATTTGAAGTGTGAATGCATGAACTCAAGTTCAGTCATTGTGCTTTCTAATGACCAGAAAGTTAATACACAGAAAAAATGAAATGTAAAGAGGGTTTCATATGAGCAAAGTCATTTACAGTAAGTTCAGTTTGCTGTTATGATACTGTATGTGATGTGCAAAGTATGTGGTTGCTCATAGTAACAGTTAAAAAAACAGGTTCTTGTTCTTGAAAAGATGTTGTTCGGGTTTCCTGGACTGTTTCCTCATATTGCATGATTGCATGATTCAGCAGTAGGCGGTCATCTGATTACATTACTTTTTCTCTCTCTTTTACCCTGTCTCTCTCTCTCTCTCTCCCTCACACACACATACAGACACTCACACTCTATCTCTTCAGTGCAATCGCAGTCTTGTGACTAACGTGCGGCATCTTATTTAAATGTTTTTCCCAGGTCTTTAAGCACTCTCTGGAAAGTTCTCGATGACCTCAGTGTTTTTCACTCGGCTGAATCTCGTGAGGATCTAACTCGGGATGTCCGTGTCCAGGGATGTTTTTGAGAGAAGATGAGGCCTGAGATATGCTACAATGGGACGCAAACAGAAAAACACGTTTTCTCCCTATCACCAAAATGTGACCTGAAGCTTATTTCAAATTAAGATAATAGCTATGATGTGTTTCTCTGTTAAGAGGGAGTCGTTTCTTTTTCTTTTTTTTTGATAAAATCATACAAGAAGCAATATTTAGCAAATAATACATGCCTGCAGCAAACACACTATGTCCTTTAAGTGGCTTAGGGTTAATCTTTGTGACATCAGGGCTTTACACACTTGCTTTTTACCTCAGAATTGGTGAACAATGCAGATTTGTGTGTGTCTTATACCTCTGTTGAGAACTTAACTGCCAGTTTTCTCCTCAACTTTTGTTAATAATGCTTTCAGTACCCACACAAGACCATTAAGGGTTGTTGGTGCTTGGGGTCAAGTTATATTAAAGCTTCTCAAAAGACTTAGTCATCTACTAATGTTCTTTTCTCTTTATCTGAAGACCTTTTCATGAAAATATTCTGCAAACTTGTTCTTGCAGAACATACTATTTTCATACTTTTATACTGTTGTCCTACAGTATGTGTGACTTTGCACAGCAGTGAGGAGCTGGAAGAGCAAAATAGACCCTGCATGCAATATCATATCAATTGTGATAAGTTACTTTTCTCTCATTACTCCCTAACCCCTGTATGGTGATTGACTCTATTAGACTAGTTTTCAATGTTTCCCAAAAGAAAATTATTTAAAAAATCGACTGGAAATGTCTTGTCTTTGGCTCATTTTCTATCATGAACATGAACAGGAGATTGTTATCTATCGGTTTACTCTGTAGGATGCCGCTTAAATGATCTTTTTAATGCACAGGAGGTGTTTAGGTCCAGGGTAAGTGTGCACATTGACTCTGTGCCCCTCTCAGGTTCTGATTTACATGAGTACTCTGTGAATATTTGCATGTTTGTGAAAGGAGTGATAGTTTTTTTTTTTTTTAATCTGTGCACGTTTTACTGTGTAACTTCTGCCTTTTTTCTCTGTATTTTTACACACATTGTTGAAATATTGTCACATTTCAAGCAACCCAACAGTGGTCTGGTTATGGCAGTTTCTAATACAGATGAAAGGGTTGGCTTCCATTTCCTCTGGAGCCTCCGGGTGTAGGGTTCGCACCCTTGTGCCCTTAAACTTCATTTCACGGAAACACCTATGAATGTAGGGCAGTGGTTCTCAGTTTGTGTGCAGGGTACACTGGTGTGCCTTTAGGGAAGTCTAGTTGTGCCGTTAGAATTCGTTCAACCATAAGTTACTACTACCATATACTCTTTTTAGATGCTTTAATATTTACGTTAAGCTGCAAATTCTGTAGCTTTTCACAATCTTAAAACCTTTAAAGGAACACCGTCTTTTGCAATTAACAGAACTGGAAAGTGGAGAATATTACAAAGTTTCTCTTTGAGAGATTTTAAAACCTCCTGGTTTTATAAAAAAACTGACCTGTCAAATTTTAATGTGTGTTGCTGAAATTTTGAAACATCACCATATTTTCTAATTAATGTGAACTTTTTTTTAATGAGTATTTCAGATGTGATACTGTTTCTTTGATTAGATGTTATTTGAAAAATCAGTAGGAAATTGCAATAGTTAAAGGGGCTATTTTATCTATTTTGAATATGGTGTGCCCTGAAATTTTTGGCTTGATACTCGGTGTGGCACTGATATAGGGTGTATGTTGCTAGCGGTGCAAAGGTGTCATCAGGAATGACCACGGGCGAAGTGTCGACCTGACATGTAATACGTTTCGTGACAACACTGGATTTCTTCGACCCTCTTGTAGTTTTTTCTTTCTTACAGGGAATTATCCTGTGCTGTCTCACATTTTATTACAGATACAAATGGAGGTGGTGTTCACTTAATGATTATCTTCTCTGGTGTGGCTCCTATTAATATCAATCTAAAAGGTAAAAAGCTCTACGCTCAAAGAGCTTATATTTCATTTTTTAAAAGGGAGAAAGGTTAGAAGATGAAGACGAAGATCACTCTGACTATGAGGCTGATGAAGAGAAGGATATTGGTCATCTCCAAGCTCTAAAACAAGCTTGTAAGACAGACATTGTAGAAAAGAATGGTCTTCTTGCCCAAGGAATGAGCCACCCTGCATGGCTGACAATGTAATGGAGATTGAACCATGGCCTGCACTGATGGGGTTACTCATGTTCAGCACAACAGTCCTTTTATTCTGTGAACGTCAAGAAGATGGAATAGGGGGATAAGTTGAACTCCTATTTGCTCCGTCTCCAGAGGTGTAATATTGTTGTGAGGGGAGCATCAGACTCAGCAGGGGACGGGAGCGCTTTGTGTGGGTCTACCTTTGTGTGTATAGGAAGCATGGGTGGTGTCACGCTCCGTTGCATGCCTAGAAAGCCATATCACGCTGTAAATTTATACAATTTATGTGAACGTCTCAACGTGTAATGATGAAGGAGCTTTGCTGTGGCACTTTTGCGTAAATGCAATTTAAACAGGGCCTATCTGTGTATGTTAAGTTCTTGGTGTGTCAAACAGTCCTTTTGAAATTTTTCCCCACTGATTTCATTGGAGGACATGCCAACACCCCCAAATGGGAGACACTTCCTGAGCCGGGTGTTCAGCCCAAAGGTGGTCCCAGTGGCAGACCCAAATCAGGCATGCCTGTGCAACCAAAGTAAGCATATGAGTACAGAGCTGGAAAGCTAAAGCCACATTCACTTCTTGTGGGAGGTTTTGTGAGGCACAGCTCATTAAAGCAGCTTGTTCTGAGCAGGGATAAAACAGAGGAGTTCATGGGCATGCCAAAACCCAATAACTGAGTGGATCTTTTGGCCAGAAACTTTATCTTATCTTATTGTCTGGAGACATCTTTGGCCAGGATAAACTTGTTGAAAATAAGTATAATATGTGACCTTTGACTTGCCTGATCGATTGAGCAAATTCACCTGGTTACACCCATTAACACTGGCATTTATCCAGCATTGGTATTATCAGCCAACAAAATGACAGGCTACGCAAAATGTAGGCGCTGAGTGCTTCCATATTGTTTAAGCAAAGAGGGGTGGGGATATGCATGAGAAACACAAGTGCATTAAACCCCCTCCTAGGACCCACCATCCAAAGAAATCTACAACTGAAATGTTGGCAGACTTTCCAACGGTCCTTTTCAATTATGCAGCTTTTCACTTCACAAAGCACTGGTGTTCATACATATGGAAAACAAGTGCTTGGAGTCACATTTTTTTATTTTGCCATAAGTCTTTAGAAGTCATATACATTCCTCTTTATTTTAAAGTTTACATTTGTCTCATATGTCCCAAGAAAACATTTTTAAGTTTCTTGCCTGAAAATGTATTTAGATATTGGATTTTGGTCTGCTTGTAAACACCTCTGATTCAGTCCTGCTCAGAACAGGCTATTTTCTTTATTAATCTCTGTTAGCTGTGTCTGACCACACCCTTCTTAGAAATCTGACTTCAGTTCTCCAGTCCTTTGCTCTGATATATACTGTGGCTATAAATTCACTTAGACGTGTTCTTTGAACTGGGAACTGCCTCTAGGCTAAACAAACACCCGGCACAGGGAATGCCTCTAATCGGGGAAGGTGGCATATCATCTGATAACACCATATGGGAATTTTTTCAAGCAGAGTTTTTGGGCACACATTTCAAAAGGTTGAGCCACAGACACATTTTCTTGTACATAACACAAACAATAGTGTATTTTGCATGATAAATGATGATGATGATGATGATGAACTTAATTGAACCAGAAAAACCTCTACGAGATGAAAAATCTCATTTTCAAGAGTGTCCTGGCCAAGACAGCCAGGAGCACATTTACAGAGTTACAGACATAGGTTTGACATTTTAGAGCCCATATTTTTCTAATGGGATAATATATTAAATTCTGATGGCTGCTAGAGTATGTTTACAATCACTAATGTAAAAAAAAAAAAAAAAAAAAAAAAAAAAAAAAGAAAAGCTCCTGGTAGGTTCACACTGAGTACCCCAGATCCTTGTCTGTCAGATCGCTTTAAGGCCCTGTTCCCCATGTCTGCTCAGATTGGTTGTCACTACTCTGTGGTAATCGTTCAATTCAGTATTGCTCAGGGCCATGTTGTCAACAACTCTGCACTTATTCTACAGTGTGATGTCACACTGGTAGGTCTACTCAGAGGGCCAGGGCAACTAGCTGTTCCAGGCAGCAGCTGGTGCTGTTAATAGAAGAGTGAAAAGTCCTGATTCCACAAACTACAAGTACTACACAACACAAAGGAGACATGTGAACACACTAAAGGGCACATAGAAAATATTGGCTCTAACACTTTTTTTCTAATTCAGTGTGTTGACCCTGACTAAAACTCATTGTAACCGAAATACTCCCCAGAACTTGAACTGCAACTTCCATATAAAAGTTTCCTTTAAATGAGTTTAACATTTTCAAGATTTCAGTTGGCTAGTTTGGAAAATGTAACAGCATGCCACAGTTAGATGTGCAGCTTGTCCTACATGTTTGGTCGAGCTTATATGTCATTAAGGCTGACACCAGCTAACACAAGCTTTAACATAACAATATGAGAACAATTCTGGCATGATAACCAGGTTTGAAGATTATGCGCACAGATGTCAGATTTGCATTTGGCATGCTTTGATTGGCAGGCTTGTCTCATCAGGCCAGATTTTTGGGGCCTGTTGGACACACAACAGAATAAAAGAAGCATGCAGACCTATGTGATGGGGATGGATTGGAGTTTCAGGTGTAACACAAGCAGATCTGTTAAAACAAGCCTTTGTTGGCGGGACAGTGTTGACATGCAGAGTCAGTCTCAGGCTCCATGCAAACGTGGATTTAGCTGCTGATGTTAGAGGACATAAGGACAGAGCTTACAATGATCCCAGCCCAGTGTGGCGTCTCCCTAGCCAGAAGCGAGGGACTGATGGCCAACATGAGGAAGGCCACCACTGTGACGGACACTCCCAACAGCAGCTGGAGCAGGGCGACGAGCAGAGGGAAGCGGCACAACCTGCACTTCTTGCCATCCTCTGGCGGTGGGCTCTCTTCTCTTGCCTTTTTGCCCTCTTTCTTGTCTTTCAGCCCCATTTCTTCTCTTTTCTGACCACTCTGCTCCCTGTGTGTACGCCTAACTTTAACTGTAGCTGTGTTTTTGGGTGGACCTGCCTGTCTGCCTGTCTGCCGTCTGCCTCTCCCCTCCCCGCCAAGGCCTTCCCCTCAGCATAAGCCCCGCTCGGCTGCTATTTGGAAACAGAGATGCCTCTGAACTAATATGGAAAACATTTGGACTGGATTCCTAAAGCAGCTCCAGTAGCCACATATAGAGCAGGCTGCATACTGTGGAGGGAAGGAAGAGGAGGGAAAGGAGGGAGCAGAAGGACACATAGAAGGGGGACTCCAACGTACGACTGTGACATCATTTCACAACACTTTACAGGCAAAAAAGAGGGAAAGTGCAGTGACAGGCAAGCAGGTATGAGTTAATGAAAAGCCGGCAAAGAGGAGGTCACACTTCATTTGCTAGCCAGAGTGATTGGATCGTTCATTGTCAGCACTGTTACACAAGAGAGCCATATGCTGCCAGCCAGAAAGAGTCACATGACTAACAGGAAGAAGTAATGTGATCATAAGGCATGTGAGGGCATTACAAGGGCTCAGATTTGACTGTTTTGCAGTGCTTTTATGATCACAAGAGGGGGGCAGGTGTCACGGACAATCGGATTAACCTCTTGGAGTAATTTAGCAACTTTTTGTTGACAATTCTAAGAAATTTGATCACTTTTAGACAAAAAATGAAAACAAACAAAAAACTAATAATCCATAGATAGAGATTTAAAATGATTAGATTCTTCTGTGAAAGAGCTTACAAGATGGCAAAGTAAACATGTTCCTTTTAAACACAATGAAAGTTAAAATATGGTCAGTTTTGTTTCCATTTTAGGGGGCTCAGCTCTGACAGAAATTCTGACATAAAAACAAACTTCCTTTATTGTAAGTGGTCAGTTTTCTCACACCAACCACTTCAATAAATAATTCACCACATGGGTGACTTTAGGGGCCATCCCATCTTCTAGTCCTTGAATGGTAATACAAAGCCCAACACTGAGGGCCTAAACTGTGAAGTCCAACTGACCTCTGCAAAATGAAAATATGATGATGAAAAGCTGTATCATAGTAAGAAAATGAGTTAACAATTTCCCACATTTTTGACAATAACTCAGCCGACAATGTTTGAAATGCCTTGGTGGGTGCTTGCACTTTTGAAGCGCTTATTTTGGTCCTTACATAGAATTATCATTCAGATTTTAGTGTCTTGCTTGCTTATTAAACTACCTACTTTGTAATTGATTGTATTTATATATTTATTCTTTTGTTATATTAAACCAATCAAGTGGGGAACTGGCCATATGTTATTATTGTTTTAAGGGGGCTAAACTAAAATTTAAAGGGTAGCCCCCCCCAAAAAAAGGGTCTAAAACTGCCTGTGGGAGCAGGTGCCACTGAAATTTAGTTCTGGAGTCATTTAGCAACTTCTTGTTAATATTTCTAAGTTATCGGATCACTTTCAAACAAATGAGGCAAAGAAGAAGACTTAAAATGATTGGATTCTTCTGTGAAAGAGCAAATAAAATGGTGAAGTGAACACTAACCTTTTTAAACGGTTAAAATAGATTCAGTGTTGTATTTATCATGTTGATAATTCATGATAATATTTTTACAACCAGTTTAAAAATCATATTTATTTTATCCAATAAGTTCTACACCTTTTCAGTCTGAATCAACAGCATGTATATCTGTCACTCATCCAGTCCTCGTCGGTGTATTGTTCTCGGACTCTCAGGCTCAGCTGAAGGTGCAGAGCAGCAGCAGCACCCATGCTGAGGTTAATAAAGAACCGCCGCGCACGTGTCTGAGCACACAGCTGGGCCGGTGCCATGGTTACTGACAACGCAGCTCTCAGTGGCGCGAGATTGTGTGAAGAGGTAACCCTGCTCCGCTCGCGCGCGGACATTACGGGGGCGCGCAGTGTACGTGCACGCGCGCACACCTTGAATGTTTTGAAGGGATCCTGCGTTTATGACGTCTCATCCTCTGTGTTTACACCTTCAGCACAGCGGTGAGCTTTAAATGGAGTGATGCAGATGTTTCCTCTTAGTTTTTTTTATATCAAGGTTTTTATTTATTTATTTATTTGTTTGTTTATTTTAATAATTTAAGAATGTTTGAGAACTTTTGGTTTAGCATGTGGATTTGGTGACTTCTGCCACACAGTTTATTACATGAAGTATTTATGGTTTTAGAGCAGAGAAAGAGCTAATGGAGGCAAATATCCAAAACCATGTGGGACCCTGCATCATCCCATAATCATTTATTTCTTTTCTACACCATTTCAAAGCCATTTAAAATCTAAATATAGATTGCAAATATAATAATAAAAAAAGGATAAAAAGAGGAACAAACAAGGAACATACACACAATAAAATTTGGCTATAGTATTTCTACCTTGAAAATATAATCTGTAAAATCAACATTAACTTCAAAGTACAATATCAAGAATTTCAAGTAGTTTAATGCTCTCCATCATTCTTAAACTGTTATTTAATATTATATATTGCACATGATGATATCAATAATCTATTGTCCTGAAAAAGGCTGGCACCTCAGATGTTTCTTTACCAGAGTTATGAAACCTCTCAGGAAGGAAACAGTCACTTTATTTACATTCAGACTTTACTTTTTGTGACAGTTTGTTTAGATGGTACCATGCTCTGGGATGGCTACATGCACCAGGGGAGAATCAATATTTTGATGGAGGCATCTGCTGCAATTGACAGTGTTATAGGCTTATTCCCTTTTTAGCTAAACTGACCTTCTTCCTGTTGAATTTACCAACAAGTTTGCAAGCAGCTAACTGTTTATATGTAAAAAAAAAATTAAAAAAAGAAATCCAAGAGGCAACCTCCCATTGAGTGTCTGCTTTGGCTGGCTGCAGGAACCCTGGAGGTTATATAGCTGTCTCTGGGGAAAGGATGTTTTTCTTTACAGCCTGGTTAAAAAACAACTTTGGTCTAAATATAGTATAACACATCTTAGTGCTGTCATTGTTTCGGGGGGGGGGGGGGTTACTTTCATTGAGGATTTCTAAACAGAGTCGCTATTGGTCAGATGGCCTTAGGTCCTCAAAACAGGCTCTAAGTCTGTCTGTAGGTTGATCTAAAGTTTGGATGAGATGACATGCATATGGCAGCATCCATGATTAGGCATCAACATTTCAAAGACTCCTTTGATGATCAAACCATCACATGGCTTAGTCCAATTCTTTCCAGAGTCATTGAAAAATCTCAACAAATGTACCACTCTGCACATTTTCTTGCTCCACCTTTTACCTTTGGTACACATCTAAATGACCACCAGTGAAAGGTTTTTTGAAGAGCATCCTGTTAATGCTTCGGATTCATGCTAATGCAATTATGCTTCATAGACGCTGTTTATTTTCATGGTCACAGACTAAAGTGCAGGGGTCATCAACTACATTTTTCCAAGAACCATTTCTTTTTTCATGGCTATTGTTATAGGGAGGCGGATTTTAAAATAAATTAAAATCAATATAAATATTTTTGTCTGATTAAAATATTATTAGTTTGGTGGTAAGCACTTTTCATTTTTCCATATTGTATGTCTTAGTCTTTAAAAGCCAGATCACTCCCCCGACATCCCTACTACTGCCACATGAGACAGTTGAGATATTATGGCTTCTTCTTTCTGGTTTCTGGGCATGATTGTTTTTTTCTGGTTAAATATTGACTAATAATGGCTGACAGGTGGATCTCTGTAAAACAGATAAAACATGAAGTCATACCTGATAAAACTGATTCAGTTGCAACCTCTTTTGGGGGATGTGTTAATATTTGTAGAGATTTGACAACAAAAACATAGATTTAGAACTGAAACAAAGTATTTCCCACACATTTTTCTGAGCTTGATAATACTCAGGAGGCTGAATAGGAAGCTGTGGGGGGCCTGATGTGGCCCCTGGGCTGCCAGTTGATGCAAAACAGTTTATTCATCTGGACTAAGGTGTAAACACCCATCCATCCATTCATTATTTATACCGCTTATTCCTTTCAGGAGCTTATACTGCTCATACAGCAATGGTAGGACATCACACTGGAAGGTCTTTTAGAGGAGCCCAGGAACACATTCTTTCAGGCAGCTACTGGCTCTGTAAACAGGGGGAGAGGGAGAAATCTTGATGCTGTGGACTTTGCTGTCTTGTGCATGCAAGTTCTCTATCACATGTAGAACACACTGAAGGGCATGTACAACTTGAAAAGCATAATCTGACCCTTTTAAGTGGTGTGATTTATACCAGTGCTATAAATCTACAACTGCTTTTAAATGTAATTTTGACAACCTTAAAACAATCAGAGTCTTGAGCCCCTTTAAGATCTCATTTGCACTCTTCACTGTGCCTAGACTCTATAGTTTGGGAGCCAAGGTGTTATACTGTAGTGTGTATGCAAACTTTGAGCATGTAAACAAAAAGTTTTATGTCATCTAAATGACAGCAACAATGACAGTTTCACTGGCTTATAAAATTTCCATTGATTAGAGAACAGTGGTGCTTCCAGAAATCGTGAGCCCCATGAAAAGACATCTCAGTGGGCCCTATCCTCCCCCAGCTCTAATCAGTCTCTCAAGCCAAGCAATCATCACAACCTAGCTGTTCTACTTGTTGGCACAAATGAGCTTAAATTACTAAAGAAAACCCACTTCAGCTGAAAATTATATCATAAATGATAAATTAAAAACTATGTTCTATTAAGTAACTTTGTGGCATTTGGACTATTTTATGCATCCAAACTTAACTTATACTGTATAATAAGTCCTTGTGAATCTCTGATCTTTTAACCCTGTTCAATGTTTAAAACTTTTGCAGATTTTACATCGACCTGAATTCACAACATCATATTCTAAAGATCCAAATACTTTTTATGCAATTCAGATATGGATATATATAGCGCAATGCATAAACAGACCTAATATCATCTAATAAATGCTCCAAAGTGGCTTCTTTTATTTTTTAAATGACGGTTTAGTCATGCAAAAGATGCTTGAAAATTACATTTTTGCAGTGAAAACAAGAAAATATGGTATTTTTAGTGCATTGTAAAGGAATCTCAAAACTCCAATGACAAAATGCCACTAAGACTATAACATTTGTAGAGGTCCCTATCAGTCATGGGCCCTTAGAGTCTTTACAACTTCTCTGTTTTCTGTTTGTGAGCTATGGCTAAGGGAGACGTTTTTGGGAATGGCATAGGGCTTTCATTTTCTTCAAACAACCTGAAAGATTTGGGGTTTTTGAGAAATGTTTGGTGCTTGAGTCCCCTGAGACCCCCCCCTAGCTCCACCTGTGTTGTAAAGACACTTGAAAATCAAACAGTTTGAAGCACGTAATGCTACTAGATTCTAATTTCACCTCTTTTACATTTTATTGTGGTTTTTACCTTGTTGATCTGTGTTTTGGCTTAGACATATATTTGCAGGTTTACCTTGTTATTTTACTTTTCTCACTGCTCCAGTCACAATGGAGTTAAGATCCATGGAATGTTACTGACTGAGATTGTGCACACTTTAATAAAATACAAACATGTTGATCATAAACAAACAAACAAACAAACAAACAAGAACTGACGTTGCAATGTTTTAAAGCCAAAGCGTTAGAAGGATGATGGGTAAGAATGTGGATCAGCCCCTCTCTCCCCTCACGTCTGCGTCCTGTCCCTCCGCCACATTTTACCCATGAATCACGTTTCAGCCACCAGGTCGAAAATGTTTGGACTACATCACTATAGGAACAGCGGCGATAGCGGTTATTACACACAGACTGAAGGTCTAATTACCGGACTTTGTGCTGGTGCAGGCTACACGTGAGTCGGAAGCTGTTCCCTACCGGAGGCGCGCGTGCGCTCTAACTACAGCACCAACGGCTTTGCGAAGTGGCAGCAGCTCAGGGAACTCCAGACAGTGTGAAGAGCAGCTCCACTGGAGGACACGCACGGTGCATCATCTCCCTCAGCCGTCCGTCCGTCTGTGGGTCGTGGAATAATAATAGTAATAATAAAAAAAACAACATTCCCCAAAGAGGCCGAGGAGAGGAGAAGCAGAGCAGGAGAGAGCAGATGGATGAAAGAATACCACATTTACAGGACAGACAGTTCATGGAGCACGCCGATTTTTTAGGGTGAGTGTCGCTTTTTGTAAACTCTTTCCAACTCTAAGCATGTGTTTTCCAGGCATGGTGAATGATGGGGCACTTTTCTCTCAACTTTAGGGTGGACTATCCCTCTTTGTACATGTGCAAATCCAAAAGAGGTATTAAACGAGAGGATGGTGGGAAGGTGAGCGAGCTGACTTATTCTAACAACATCTAAAGGCGTAGTTTGTTTTAAATTACAAACATTTACAAGCGTTTTAAAGCTGCTAAAAATCCAAGATAGATGAAATGTTGGTGAAGTAACTTTTTACGCACGGTAAACGCGCTTTTATTTGTGCCATCAGGACGCGTACAAGTTACCACACCGGTTGATAGAGAAGAAAAGAAGAGACAGAATCAACGAATGTATCGGCCAGCTGAAGGATTTGTTACCAGAACATTTGAAGCTGTCGGTAAGATCATGACAGCTTTTGCTTTTGAGTGTATCCTCTAGTCTAATATTATATAGAGCGTTAAACCCTGTGCGTATTTCTCTGTAGACTCTGGGACATTTGGAGAAAGCTGTGGTCCTGGAGTTAACTCTGAAACATCTGAACGCATTGACTGCTGTCACCGAGCAGCAGCACCAGAAGATCATCGCTCTGCAGAATGGTAAGAGGAGCAACCATGTTCGTAAAAGGCATGTTTTATTAAAACCATGACCACTTTACTCTGCATTAGGCAGCATGTTTTTATCTGCTTGGCTGGGATGAAACTTTATTGTTCCTTTGGGGTTTTGGGGTGAGTGTGCGTTGGCAGAACGTGCGTTATAATAGCAGAAATTGTCCAATAAATGGACAAACTATAAAAACCTTGCTCTGTTAATACAGCAGAATAATAAAGGCTAGTTTTATTATGTTTAGTTTATGACTTGTAACACCTTACAGAAAAAAAACTCTGATCTTTTTTTTTTTTTAACTTTGCAGGGGACCGGTCGATGAAATCCTCCATCCACGCAGACCTGGACGCATTCCACTCCGGGTTCCAGGCGTGTGCCAAAGAGGTCCTGCAATACCTGAGTCAGTTTGAGAACTGGACGACACGAGAACAGAGGTGCGCGCAGCTCATCGGACACCTTCACAAGGTGCTGGCGCAGTTCCAGCCCGGCGCACCGCCGCTCCAGCAGCAGCAGCTCTCCACGGGGGACGCGCAGAGCGGACAGAAAGCAGACAGCCAAGCAAACTGCGTCCCGGTCATCCAGAGGACCCAGGGAGGGGAGCTTAACGAGAATGACACGGACACAGACAGTGGATACGGTGGCGAGGCGGAAAAGAGCGAGGCTAAAGACAAAGAATGTGAGCGCAACAAAGCGCAGCAGGGACACAAAGCAGTGAAGATCAAGCAGGAGTTTGGAGATGATCGCGCTGCCAAGAAACCAAAGATGAACTGGCCGGGGAGCGACCCCAGCAGACCCGACCTGGCGTTTATGAACTCTCTCATGGGAATAAGCAGTGTGGGACAGCAGACACCTATTTGCATGCCTTTCTACTTCATCAACCCCTCGGCTGCGGCGTCTTATATGCCTTTTTTCGACAAAAGCAACATTGAGAAATACATGTACCCCGCGGCCGCCGCTCTCGCCTCTCCTTTCCCCTGGCTCTACCCCGCACACGCGTCCGCAGCGGCGGCCGCGGCTGCTGCGGCTTTCCCCGGCCTGTCTGCGCACTTCGCCGCCTCCTCTCAGCCCAAAGACTCCCTCAGTCCAGACAGCGACGAGTCACGCGAGGCTGAGGCAGCTTCACCTGAGGAGCGCGAGGAGAGTCCTGCGAGTGACGGCGCGGAGGATGACGTAGCTGAGACGTCCCAGGAGAGCAGCAGTTCACATGATCAGCTCTCTGCTTGTCCAACGAGCTAATTTGTCTGCTTTAGCTTTCCATGCAGTCTGCTGGGGAGTTTATGTTTGTTTTTGAAAGTTTAGGCTCTAACGAGGTCTCTCTGAGGAGTTTCTCATGTAAAAAATATTCTGGTTTAAGGGGACAGTTGTGACGGCGCGTGCCTTTTGCACTTAAGCTAGTTTAATCAAGCTAAATCGACAATGATTGACATTAACACACGGCTGTGTTGTGCTGGAGATCATTTTTTATCCTCTTTGATAAAAAAAATATTTTAAAATGGCAACGTTGGTGCCAAAACTTTGAGAGCTACCACAGTATCCAATCAGCGAGCCTCTTTGGATGTATGAAGTTACAAAATGACCTCTGCCAGGCTTAAAGGTCCCATGTCTTGAAAATCAATGTTCTTTGCTTTTAATGTTGTTAGAAGGGGCTTGAGGAGCAGAAGATGATGACAGCTTTTACTTAACTTAGATGTGACATGTCTCTTTAAAGACAATGCTCAGTGATTTACTTTCTGGGGTTTCTTATGTAATAGCTACACAGTGCGTTTTCTGGTCACAGGTAGACACCATGACTGTTTTGAAAGTCAGCTCCTCGGCCTGTAACCCCTCTTCTCTCCCCCATCAGGCATCATTTCTGCAGCCAATTAGTGCAGAGGTCATTATCACAGCCTCCTGTAGCCTCCCCACCCCCTCAGATCTAAGCATTTTCAAAAAGGAGGGAAAAAGAGCTGCTTCCGATCCTCTACACAGATTAAATTGTCTTTTTATTTAACGTAAATCAAATTCTTGCTTAATACACACCAAGATATGATGTAAACATCAAACCCACCAGGACATGGGACCTTGGACATAGCCTGGCAAACTCTGTAAATAAACAGGCTGATTCATCATCATGTAAATGTGCACTAACTGGGCTTATGAAACAAGTGCAACGCCCACAGTACCTCATCCCTATGGGGGCATGTTACTGTCCCTCCTGACAAGAAAATGAATGGTACCCCCTCCCATCACACCTCAGACAGACTAACAATAAGCAGACACTTCACGCATTTATGACAAAGAAAGAACAAGAGAGAGATTTTCTTAATGCCTGAGTTTACTCTGGTTCCCTTTACTTGTTTGTTCTTGTGAGGAAGGAGAGTAAAACAATCACTGACGTTATTCAGACTAATAGAAAGTAGGAATTCTGTATTGAGAAGGGGCCTACTTGACAAGCACTTTGTATGTCCCCTGAATGCAGCATTTCAGTACAGAGGTAAAGTGACCTGTGACTCCTGTACCTCCAGGAAGAAGCATTGTAGGATAGCACCTTATAGATCTTTGATATTGAATGTACCTGTATTTTCCCAGCTGTTAAAGTTTGTATGTAAGATGATCTTTACTCTTTGAGACGTAAAGTGCACTTTTTTCTGCTTTCTCTCTCCCTGAGCGTCACCTTTTCATTTCAAAAAGTCAATCACTGTAGTTCTATTTGAGCCTTTTGATTGTGTTGGGTTTCCTCGACCTAATATTGACTTTATTTTAAGATGGAGGGCAGAGATACTACAGTTTTAATGAGTTAAGTGGTAATTGTATAAATGCCCAGACTGACAAAACACTGGTTATTTCTAACTCTTTTGAATAAAATTATTCAATAATCAGGTTCGACAACCTGCCAGACTTTCCCTCATCCTGTGTTATGTAAGACCTCATTTTTCACTTCAAGAAAAGTGGCGACAAGGCTGTGGTCTCATGACCATCAGTTGTAAACTTTGCCCTTTTAGGACCTTTAATATCATCTTGGCCTGTTTTCTAAGAGATTAATTCCTGCAAGTGTCGTGTTGTTCAGCTTTTCACATGTGACTGACTTAACAGATGATTTTCAATGTATTTTGCATACATGACATTGCTTTTGTAGATTTATTCTTGTTATTTTTTTTTTGCCTCAAATCTGTTCTCAGCTGTTCTATGAAGTGGCATGTGCGTCTGTAAATAGTTTTTTTGTGAATATACCATAAAGTATACATGTCTATGTCAATGTTGTGGAAGTCTATGGATTTTTTTTAAAGATTTAACTGAGCAACTGTTGCACATTTCGTTAATGCTTTACACATATGCTGTTCTAAATTATTGCTGATGAGTTGTAAAATAAATATGAAAACTAACCTTTGCTGAGTGCTTCTTCTTATTTAACACATGAAATAATCACAAACTCACTTGCTGGCAAATACTGAAGTGCTTATGTTAAAGGAATTGTTCAATATTTTTGAAATGGGATTGCATAAGGTTTATTTCAGTTGAAAATACATGAGCCACACAGTGATACTGGTCAGCTCTGCCTTTGTAGGGAGGGCACTGGAATAAAAGGCTGTACAATGCTGCAGATTGGGCCAACAGCACAGTGTGATTTACTGGATTCTAGGGGAAAACAAATAGAAAAATACTGCCAATAACTCCCCCAATGCTAATACATTAGCATGTTTATGTATTAGCTTGTTATTTGCTGATGTATGATAATGTATTAGTTAAAACAACTAATACATTAGTATTGGGGGGATAATACACAGCATTTGACACAATTATAATGCTTTACTTTTCCTCTAGCAAGCCCTTTTGTTTTTGTAACACTTTGGCACACTGCATAGCCTACGAGCTCTTGGCCCCATCTGCAGCAATGTGTAGCATAACTCCCATGCTAAATACTGAACTATAACTTTAAGTAAACCTTTGTTGAAGTCTTACAACATACTACCTGGCTGTGTAATATTTAGGTCACTGGAGACCTACTGAAACACAAAGTTATGTATTCACAGGACAAAAAGATCAGAGTACAGTGTGCCTAATAGCCAGCATGGATTAAATTAAACTGGAGGTCCAGTAAATGAAACATACTGTTACAAAGGCTGTAATCAGCTGACAGGTCACAGCGTAGGAATGTACAGTAAGCCTGGGCTTTAAACAAAAGTCATGTGATAAAAGGATGATGAAGTGAGATTACACTCAGTCTGTACAGGCCCAAGAAAAACAAGCGGCCTCCTCCCAACTTGTCTGGGAGGACTACAGCTAGCCTTTGATATTGCCAATAACTAGTTTAAAGTAATATTGTGTTTCAGTCTGTGAATAATTCCAAAAGTGTCTGGTTTTATTTTCACAGGACTACTGTTAACTATAAATCCTGTTATAGGTGTCTTTAAACGTTTGGGAAAGAACACAAAGAAGCCTTAATGGGATAGTTCAGCATTTTTGAAGTGGGGCTGCAAGAAGCTCATTTTAATAGTTTAAACACTGGCAACAGTGATTTTGATCAGCTCTGCCCTCGTGAAGAAGAAACAGCACAGAAATTAGATTCAATCATTATGTCTACATCTACTTAAAGGGGTAGTGAGGTCAACATTAGGATTGGATACCCCCTTGATGTCCAGACACTGGTGGTGTGGTGATGAGGGAAACATGATTAGAAGAGAAACAGACTTCTAAGGAGTTGAACATGGACATGATGAGATGATTGGAGGTACCTGAGATGGAGGAGGATAGCCAAGATCACTCTATAATGAAAGGTTGACTCTAGAGGAGAAGAGAATGGAATTTAAAACATGACAGCAGTAGGGTGATTGGCCTGAATCTGGTTGGATCAGTGTTTCAGAAAGTGAACGTTTCTGTCACTGGTGCAGTAGAACAGAGGGAGAGTAAGAGATATGAATTAGAGGTGACTTTAATGGATGAATGAATGACCTAAACAGTCACCCTGCTTGAAATAATTCTGTGACATCATTACTATTGAAATAAACCTTACTTCAAATAAACTGAACCACCCCTTCGAGGTGCATAAGAAAAAGGCCCTTTGTATTCATGGGAGGTTTTTGCTTTTTCCGCACAGATTACATAAACATCCAACTAAAAACAGCTGCCTCTTTATCGTGGCGAACAGGGTTTTTCATCCTAAGATAATATGACAAATTTAAAACAAGAGACAACTAAATTGTACTCATTATCACAGTAAACAGTACAACAAAATGCACAAATGTATGTGCTTGGAGCTTTATTACCAGAAACTCTTCTCTATAAAACTACTATGACATTCCTCAATCTTAACATGAGGTTGAAGTTGTTTCTTACTTTTAAGTCCTTGTGTGGGGCCAAAGTAAAATACCCACAATTCTCTCCCCTTTTTCCTGTCTCCATGTTTCCCATGAAATAAGTCAAGGACTCCATCTGCTGGTGCAAAGCATAAAAACAGTCGCACAAGGTATGCAGTGCATCAGAGCACAGATCCCCCTCCCACTTAGATCCTCCTTCGGTGACAACCGATGTCACAAATCTCATTGAGTCAGATGGTTTATTGAATCATGCAATCAAAGTCGTATCAGCAGCCAGTTACAGCCATACATCAGTCAACACTTTGCAGTATATTAAGGCAGGAAACAAAAACAGGTTATTTACAGTCGACATCTCACAGCTCTACAAAAACATACTTAAACAGTTGTAAACAGTGACCAAACTACCTCTCGTCCCAGGCTGGATAATGCACACAAGTGGTTTTTTTAAAGGGAAAATACACCCAAACACACAGATTATTGTAGTTTAAACAAAGAAAGATGTAAGCAATCAGGATCTCCATTAGCGAAAGAGCAGGGAGACACTGTGCTGATGATTATGGAGAACATTTATCAGTATTTATGTCTAACTTTGAGCTCATACATGACAGTAAGTACAGTGTACAGTATTAACCCTGTTCACACATGCACAACAAACCTGAAAATTAAACAGTTTTCACCCTGATTTAACCCCTCAAGGTCCCTTGTGTCTATAACATCCCCTACAAGTGCACTGAATCCCAGGCAAACTGGAAGGAACACTTCTGCTGTGAGGGACAAGTGTGAACAAGAAAGCCTGGGACTTTTCAGGGAAGGTTATCCTGAAAACCTTTAGGGAAATTAAGGTTGTGAAAGGGAGCAAATATGAGTTCCTCTGTGATGTTGCGTGGAGGACTAAAGCCCTTTTCACACATATAACCCTTAAATAACTTGATTTTAAAGAGACATACAAAGAAAACTTCCAAACGTGTTTTGTTGGACTGATCCTTCAGTTTTCATGTCAGTTACTGTAGGGTGGGGGAGGCAGAAACACAAGGGGCTCAGCAGGTTAATTTTAGGGTAAGGTCTTTACGGTTTGTCTGCATGTGTGAATTAAGTTTAAGTTACAGTATGTTATTAACTGAAGCCCTTTACATGTATTCAACCCTGAAGTTTCTGAGAAACTTCCATGGTATTCCCATACCAAATTCCAAATTCCCATATCTCCTTGTTCACACATGTCCCTGACAGCAGGGCATTTTCCAGCAGCCTTCATGTCAATAAATGGAGGGATAGGGAGAGGAAAATACTCGGGGTAAACAGGGAAATTTCAGGGTAAAGTCTGGTTAAAAAGTCTGCTGTTTGCTTTCACATATTCAATTCACCTGGGGAAATTTGCAGTTTTTTTCTGCATGTGTGGATGGTCTAAAATGGCTGTACTTTGTTGACTGTAGCCTTTTTCATACATGCAATTCTGAATTGTCAGGGCATTTTCAGGAACAGAAAATTTCCATGACTTTTGTGTTCACGCTCATCTCTGATGCAAGAAGTTTTCCTACAATTACCTGCGTAATTCAGGGCGAAGTATGGGTGAGAATCCTGCATTTGTGTATACACAAGCAGCTTAACCAATAATTCAGGAATTATTTACGGTAACTTATCCAGAAAATTCCCTGACCATTTTGGGTCAGCAGAGCAATTTCAGGGTAGAGACCCTGCTCTTTGCAAGAACACATGCAGCTAAGATATTCAGGACATTTTCTGGGTTTTACTCAAGTGTGTAAGTGTGTTTTTACACATGCACAGAAATGTGAAAAACATCCTAAAACATAAAGAGCAGGGTTTTTATTCTGACTTTACTCCTGTGTTTCCCCCCCTCATCCTTTTGTTGACAGACAGGCAAACTGCAGAAAAAACTCCCTGCTGTGAGAGACAAGTGTGAACAAGCAAACTTCCCGATAGGCTACCCTGAAGAATTTCAGAAAAATTGCACCATTGCATGTGTGAAAGGGGCTTACATGTTGCATTATGAAATAAATCATATCGCATGTGTATGCACTTTACAGCACTTTACTATGGTTACAGTAATACAGTAACAAAGTGGAAAGCACTAAAGTTCAGTCCTTTCCATTGACATTTCTACAAAACATTAGCATCATTATAGCTTCCTCTTTGCTGATGTGCTATTTTCATTTGTTCACCTACAATATTTGATCTAATTTGACTACAATCATAGCTTTTATGTCTTTACTAAAGCTTCACTGTCTATTATTTGAATACAACCACTGTGGAATAATATAAGGCACTTCGATGTGATTAGCAGCTGAACTACAACCTAAGAGGAGTGTCATACCTTGGCTACTCTGCACGCACGCACTCACTAAAACACACATGCCTCTCCAATCACACTTAAACTGTAGCTTTCCATTTGATAGACATGCTGCCATTTTGACCATCAAATAATTGATTTACTGTTACTGTGGATGCCCTGCACGTCCAGATATGGCTATAGAAACAACACAATCATGCAACAAGACCTGCTAATCTTTGGCCACTGATCCTTTCAAAGACACAAGCATAATAGATTTGGCAAAAATATACTGTAAAGTCATATTATAACAACAAAAATACAGCTTAAGAGGATAATTAACACTGTTCCATGATGCAGATTTTACTGCAGGAATGAGGGCACCCCTTTTTTCATGGCTATGAATGCACAGCCTTGTAATATAATAGAATACTTCACTAAATAAAGCTGAAAAGTAAGAAAACATATTTACAGTATCCATCAGTTTGGTGCGTACAGACAGTAACATTCTTTAGTAACAAAACTATAACCATTTGTGCATAGTTTCAACAGGAACACAGACAGAGCTACAAGAATTCTGATTAATAAAATGATAGATCCTAGACAGCTCTACTACAGACACAAGTCGATCCTTCATTACATCAACAAGAGCCAGTCATTATGCTGAGCATAATGTCTTCATTGCAAGAGTTACATTTGATATTTTTAAGATATAGTTTATAGATTCACATACTAAGATTATCAATAATGCTTTGAAAAGGCAATCATTTGAATCATGATGCTAGAGAGAAAATCAAAATAATTCAGCAGGTACTAAAGTGAATAAAAGTATGTAAAGTGGATATGTTTATAAAGAAAATCAACAGCTGGAAGATAAGCAAGTCCCAACATTATCAGGGTAATCTTCTCCAGGCTCCTAACCACTGTTTGTTACCACCAAGTGCTCCACGACTTCCATTAAAGACATTGTTCCTTCATCATCTCAGTCTTCATATCCAAGGCTGCCTTCATGCAATCCAGGTAACAGTGCATAGTAGTGTGCTACTGAGGTATCCAAACAGAGAGAGATCCACAGAGCTGTTCACACATAGATCCCTTCTGGGTTCAGGCCTGAACTCAGAGGACTGTGGAGCACCCGAAGGTGGCTGGACATCGGCTGTGTTGACATGGGACGCTTCAGTGAGCCAGTCAGGGGGACTAAATCTGAGACACGTGAAAGAGAGAAAATTAGAAAATCAAGCAAAAACAGTGCATTTCAATGACACATAACAAACATTTTTTCAACTAAACTGTATACAGATATCCAGATAAATCTATTAGCATGACATTACCAGCATGGAAGCTTTCTTTTATTGACATCCCAACCCTAAAAGGCAGATGGCTTGTTGTGCTTGACACTTTTTACATCGTCTACACCATTTATGACTCATTAGCACATCAGAGAATGTACAAACCCATGAAAATGAACCGTAGTAATATAATGAATTTGCTACTTTTTTACTTGCTAGCATGATTAACCTGAAGAGTCTAATTGTAACAGACCACAGTATAAATGGCACAATGACATATCCTACCACCAGATACAAGTCTAGCTGCCATCTCCTCTTTTAGAGTAAGGTGGAGGATGTATGTTGTTAAGGTTGCCATCTGGACTACTAAATGCTGCATGAAACACTGGTTTTAGTTTTTTTCTGTTACTGGATTGCTGTTTTAGTTTTTTTTGTTTTGTTTTATATCAAATGTGTGTCTTTGCATATGTAGTACATACCATTAGTAATATTCAAGCCATTTTTTTTCATTCATTTTCCATTTATGTTTATTTTTAATTTTTATTGGAGGGGGGCTGGGGAGCATGGGGCTGGGAGTCTGTAGATGTTTTATGCACTCTTGTCCTTGTATTGTTTTTGTATTCTGGCTGCTGAAGTCATGGTGTAAATTAAACAATAGAACACTGAAAAGTATTTAGATTCAATTAAATTCCCTTGGCAAGAATGTCTTTTCTTTCCAAAGGACAGGCCTGCCATAACACCACCAGGGGGCAGTAAAGTGCTGTAAAGTGAATCTGCCAATGCAGTAAATTTATTGCCTGGCACCAAAGAGCTCAGATTTTTTCACACATGAACTGGAAGGTTACTAGAAGGACATTAAGGCTCAATTCATTATTTTTCACAGATGAAATCCATCAAGTTTAATAATTAAACCCACCACATTAAATGATGTGATGAGGAAGTACATATCATGTAATCAGAAAATGATCCGAGCTTTTTATGGGGGTGAGATATTAAAGGTAATACTATGTTAACACTATGTATATACACATATACATATATATATATGTGTGTATATATCTATATCTCTCTATATATATATATATCTATATATCTATATATCTATATCTATATCTATATATATATATGTATATATATATATATGTATAAATATGGGGAGAGAGAGAGAGACAGAGATAATGATAGTTGGTGGGTGCTGCTGCGGTGGTGAAAAGGCCAGAATGTCAGCCCCTTTATAAAACAAACTCAAAATGTCAGAAGGGAAGCAAAGATTACCTTCCTTTTGAGAATTCTGTAGTGTAGTTATTTGTTTTTCATTTAATAAAGAAGTGCGGTCATAACCTTATGAAACTGTTATTGAAGCTGTTAGCTAATTTGCTAGTCTCAGTCCAAGAAGTCACTTCCTGCTGTCATTTCCTTCCCTCGTAGCTCCCACCTCTCCCTGCTCTAAAGAACTCTGATTGAGCCGTCCAACTTTGGGCTGCTCACAGCTGTTGCAGATTTGGGCTTGTCGTGATGGATCAGCCTGATTACAATCATTGAATCAGGCGGGTCTTTCTGCACAGTGAGGTTACCTCTTTTCATGAATATCAACATTAAAAATAAGCTGAAAAGTCACTACTTTGTAATTTATCATTGCAGACTTTTGTCACTTTTCAAAGATCTCATTTCCTTTTCTTAATTTCTCTCTTAAATTTTTATACTTCGTAAGATCTATTAGTTTTATTATATATGGCTTGGCTAATGGATCTAATATTATTTATTAGATCCATTAGCCAAGGGAACTTATTTTCAACAGGGGGTGCTGAGAAAAAAAAAGAAGGGGGTGGGGTCAAGGTTAGCCAGGATTGATGCTGACTGTGCATAGCCTATATAACTACAGTAGAGTAAAACACTGTCAAATTACTACAATGCAAAATGAGTTGCTGCTAAGGGACAATACACCCCACACACACACAGGCACAGACACAGGCAGAGGTGCCAGGCCTAACCCCCAAATTCCACACAACGGTGCGCTGAGCCGTGGCCTTGTACCGACCGACAAATCCCACTGGATGCGCCGCACCGCGGCGCGCAGCCCCAAAGGGTGAGGGCTGATCCCCGGAGAGCCACAAGCTCTCGTGTGAATAGCGATGTCACACGATAACAAAACATGTCATAAACTGAGAAAAGAAATAAACAACACCTCACTTCACTTCTCTAAGGTCGCTTTGCTGATCCAAACCACACAGCTTCGTGATTTATTTCACTTCTTTCTGCCTATATCCTTGTAGAAAGGATGTTTGGTGTCATATATAAAGTTATATATTTCTGTAGCGCCACGATTCACTTTTCTTCATCCATGGAATCGTGTTGCCTCTGGGACCCTCTGACCAACTGTTGACCTGATGCTCGTGCCTCCGGTTGTGAAGTAATGACAACCTACTGAGGAAATATATGTTTGGGAGTCCGTGCATTGTGTTTTCTTTTGAAAGTACTGGATACTCCACACCTTTGATGTCCTTTCTGGTGCTTTCTGAACGACAGTGAATTTACGAGGTTTGGAAGCGGCTGCGCAGAAAATAGACCTGAAGTGAATCTCCAGCGCCGGCGCTTCAGCGACGCGGTGCTGGCACGCCGGAGCGCGGGCAGTGGAATTGTTTTGATCGACTAGAGTGGGAGCGAGGTGCTCTGCAGTATGAATCAAGACGCTTTCGCTTTATGTGGAATTTGGGGGTAACGTTATGAGATTTGCTTTTCTATTTTGAGTGCTCCTGTGCTGACCGTGGTGCTGACACAACAATACATTAAAATCACCACACAAATGCAGACTGCTCAGCGGCAGCATAAAAAAACACATGATGAACACATATGCCGGCCTCACAGGTTTAATGATGGTATAACATGATATAGCCTAAGTAAAACTGGTATTTCAATACAATACAGCAGTTGATAAATCATGTCCATTGACTGGCGGCAACATCATAGTTAACCAGTGTTCTTACCTTAAGCTGCAGTCATAACACTACATTTCGCTAGGGGGTGCTGCAGCACCCTCCGCACCCCTAGTTCCCGCGGCCCTGGATCTAGCTGGCACCCTGTAATCAACTTTCCTAATTCTCTAAACTTTACATCACAAGCCCATAGTAGCATCTAACTTCTAAGTCTTAAAACACTTAATACAGTTTTTTCATGATCGACACACCACACTACTTTATATCACTTGAGTGTTGAAACTCTACAGTTGTAAAACTGTAAATAGCTGCCCATTGTAGATGTGAACAGCCTTCATAGCTCAGTGACAGCTCTCTCATAATTCAGTCTACTCAGTTTCTGTGTCAGCTCTCCTGTAGGGGGGCAGAGCTTTGGTCCATTGAGCCCATCACAGAAACTGCTGAGCATGAGATTGAGGGACAGAGTGATGGAAGGGGTGAGGGAGCGTTACAGAAAGTCTGGTGAATGAATGAATGATGCAAGTGGTGCCTCTAACCGGGGAGCTGCTGGCATAGTGACATTAATTGCTACCAGACCCAGATACAGCTAAAACTGTACCCTGAAATACCCCCGACTGCTCCTCATTTTCTCTTCTCCTCTCTCTCTCTGATGTACAAATGTTAGCGCTTCAGTACTCATGAGGACAACCTCCTGCCCTTACCAAAACCTCATCTTCAAACCAAGTGTGATTATTTTTTTTCCAGACAACTTTGTGCTGGTCCATCTGGAGACCTGGCTAAAACGTCCCCACTTTCTTCTCTCTGCCACAATCATAAGGTCTAAAAGTCAAATTGGTTTTTAAAAGATAGCTTCACAACTACACACATACACACTCTGGAGGACTAAGCTGAGTCACTTTCACTCAGTAGGCTGTCCAGATACGAGATGGAGAAACAAGAAGTGCCTGTATGGAACAGAATGAACTGACTAATGGACTGACTCAAAGACAAACAACACTTTATGCCTTTAATAAGAATGATTCATGAATATCCTGTCAACAAGTCAAGTAATCTGCTTCCCAATGGTTTTAACCAGTGAATGAGACATTAGACTGTAAAAGACTGTTTTCCACTTGACCACTTGCAGTTATATGATCACAATGACAACACTCACTGCAGTGCAGAGCAGAACAGGTGCGTTAGGCTACTTTGACATTAGGGAAATTTGAATTTCCCTCAGGATCAATAAAGTATCTATCTATCTATCTATCTATCTATCTATCTATCTATCTATCTATCTACTTTTAATTTTACTTTATAATAGCATTAAAGCTGTATTTCAGAGCCATTAAAGTAACAATTGAATTAGTCTGCTTAACACAAATGTCAACGACTTTGTCAAATGGGCCGAGTCCCCTTGATGCTGCTGACAACAGAAATGTGCAAAGACTGGACATAAGAAGGTGTTTCCAAGTACGCAGTCATTGGTCTTCAAGCATACAAAGGCCTAACTAGCTTGTCCTCACTAATATGTCTTTGTACAAAACGTCCTTATATCAGAAGTGCATTCAATGGACAATTACACAAACTCTATCATCTAAGTCACAATTTAAAAGGGTCATGTTTTAAACTGTAACACCACCATCAACCACCTTCAAGCACTATTTAGTGCCTCTGTTGCAAATATGACATTGCTATAGAACACCCAATGCCTTCAGCTTTATAAAATGACTTGCAGGTCTACAATACTGGCATTTGGTCATGATTTCCTTGACCAAAATGTGCGCCATTTTGTGTTCTTTGATGGTTGCTTGGATAACTAGGTACAGATCTTAAAGAAACTACCCAAATTTACTCAAAATAGAACAAAATGAAAAATATGGATGTATGTCAGCAAAATCATTCATTCATCAGAGACTCTTTGCAATGATTTTTTTCTAGATCCACATTTTTAACCCACTGAAACCGTTTTTGCTTAACACTTTTGGGTTCTAATAACCTTATGTGCAGATGGTTGAGCCTGCTTCAATGTCTGTAACCAGGCAGATCCATCTTGCCAAGCTCTAATCTACAATAACTGTGAGTGGCCCAAAGCAGCACGGCACAATCAAAGTCTATAAAGTAGGAAGAGGTGGAAGCTACGATAGAGATGACAACAGGAAGTGACTGCTCCTCCAGAGACAGATGCTAACAGCTTCAGTAGCAGTTTTGTCAGATCTGGAACGCATTTCTTTATTAATAAAAAACAAATAACAACACTACAAACTTCTCTAAAGAAAGTATAGATTTGCTCCACTTCCGATATTTTGCGTTGAGTTTGACTGTAATTGATGGAACAATCATCCAATCACCTGCCATATATGCTTCTGAAAGGTTGTGTCCATCCCAAACACTTTCTGCGGGCTCTTTCCCAGATGGACTACTGAAATATATTAACAGTCCATCTAGTGTGTCAGGTTAGGGTCCTAAACTTATCTGTTAAGAACCACTACAGGCTTTGTTGGCCTTGCCTCTAACACCCCACTGCAGGGAGACAACAATGGTTGATATGTAGTATAAAGATAACGGTGGGGAATTTGTAGACAGCAATATTTATTTAGCACTGGTGTCCAGGGATCGTCTCTGTTGCAATCTGGGCTGAGATGTTGTTATTTCAGATTCTATAAGTCTGAAAGCACTGGATTTCAATATTTACAAAGAATATTCCATGAAGGACAGAAAAATATTTTACCTATACCATGACTGTTAGGAGTGCCGTCCTCCTCAGTGGGTTCAGCGGGCAGAACGGTGACCTTGGTTCCGGTCTGTTTGATGAACTGCTGCAGGTTCACCTGCCTCAGCTCTTTGGTCAGCTGCTCCAGCTCTTGCTGCATGTCCTTCAATAAAGAGCATAAGAAATGGATTCTTCAGCAAACACGAGGGTATTAGCAGCAGCTTAAAACTGACTTCTTTAGCTACAACTGATATTAGACTGTTTGCTAATACCAATGTCTAAACATTTGAGCTATTACTTTAAATCTGCCATCCTTCAATGGAATGCACTTGATAAAACTCTCTATCTTACATTTGCAATATCACCAGAAAAAATATAGACAAACACACCAAATCTACGATTCAAAGTTTCTTATTCTCTAAGATTCTACATTTTTTAAAAACTATATTTGAAAAAATGTTTGTCCTTCTATTTCAAGCCCCCCTAAGCTCATTCTTTTTTGTCTGCACAGGCTTCTGTAGTACACACTGGTAACCAAGGTGCATGCTGGTACTAGCTGGTTGTGCTGCTAAAGTTAGCCTGTTAGCTCGCTACATCCCCTTTTAGCTAGTTAGCTTGCTGTGTCCCCTGTTATCCAGTTGCCTTGATAAATTTTTTTGTTTAAAAAAATGACATGCTAACATATCACCCTGTTAGTTTGCTGCCTAGCCTGTTGGCTCGCCGTGTCCCATGTTTGCTTGCTTATTAGCTCGCTGCTTCGGTGATGATTCTGTATAGAGTAACAAATAAAAATCATGTTTTGATTCAGACTTATGCCCCCAATTAAATATTAAGCTTAATCATATTGAACTATTATTTTACCTATTAATTATTTTACTTCTTTTAAGTCTAAAAACATTTTTTCAGAGTGATGTCAACATCAGGCACAAAACAGTAATACATTTTCACCTTTGTGCCCTTTTAAACAAAAAGAGTTTTGGAACGGACTGAATCGGAAATCAACTCTGAATTGATCTGTCACCTTCAGAATTAACATCAAATCAAATAATGTGGTAGGGAAAGATTCCCATCTATAAGCATTGCAGAAGTTGTGATTTTGCCTGCTTCAAGATACCATCATAAACTAGACCAAAGCAAAGCATAGGACTTGTATGAAATGTACAGAGTGGTCAGGTTTTTAATGTTTTTATAGTTCGACATAAAACCTGTTAGATGTTTGCTAATTCTGAGAGTAAGGTCAATCAGAATAAGGTGCAACAGTGTCTAGCTGTAAAGGGGCACAACTCTTTTTAGCAGAGGCTGACAGACTTTTGTCAGTAAATCACATTTATGCCTTTGTTTATAGACTTGGACAAGGACAGCACTGCAGTTAGTTTTCCAGATCAAGCAATGACTGAAGTCCACTTATTGTGAGCTTGCCACAGCATTCTGGTTGAATCACTTCTTTGTAACTCCGTGAGACCTGACCTTTTTAATCTCTTAAAACTTGAAGTCTTCAATTACTCTGCATCAAGTGACTTCACCTGAAGCAGTTTCTCAAACTTCATGTAGCCACAAAATGTTACAACTGACTTTCAAAAAGACAATTATATCTATAAAAACAAAACAAATCAATAACTTTTTCCTCCCGGGCATCAGCAGGGATTAAGCATCACACTGAGGGATGGAATGGCTGGACAGATGCTTTCACACATTTGAAGTAAATGATGGTTCCCCTGATCAATGAAACCACTTGTGGTGCATTTTATGAGAACAATGTTCTTGGAGAGAAAAATGTATTCCTTCAATGTATTTGTGTCTCACCTGCAGTTTCTTGCTGCTTTGACCAAGAGATCTGTCCACTGCTCTGCAGCTGCTCTCAAGCTGGACAGCTTGTCTTTCTTGTGCCTTCAGTTCTGCTTTGACCCTAAGGACCTGAGCCCGAGCCTCAGCCTCGCTCACCCACTGGGTCTCCTGACGCTCCCGCTGCAGCCGCTCCTCCTCTAGGCCTGCCTCTACACCCTGATGGTACGTAAGGAAAATGGAAAATGGATAATTACTAAAAAAAACCCCAAACTTGTTACCACCTCAACTTCTAGGACTAAAAAAGGATTTATTTGGCATTTGGCAAGCTGGCTACCTCTCTATGACCAAACTACATTTTTAATACCTCCCAAAATCTGCCCCACACAGCACACCTGTACCATTGCCAGCTTTTCTTCAATCTCCAGCTCGCAGCCCTGCAGACGTCCTCTCAACTCCTGCAGTCTCTCCTCCAGCTGTCTCTCACTCTCCAGCTCTATTTGCAGCTCAGTGGCCCAAAACTCTTCCTCCTCCATCTCCACCTCGTTCTTCCTCAGATGCTTCTCCAGCCTCAGAATCTCCTCTATCATCCCTCCTCCTCCTCCTGGGTCTCCTAAGCACCCTCCACCTCGTCCCCCTCTCCCCTCAGCCCAGGCCTGCAGCTCCGCCTCATAGGCTTCCAGCTTCTTCTCCAGCACATTCAGCGTCTCTCTCTGTATCCCCACCAGTCTGACCAGATCCTCCATGCGACAGGCCCACAGGCCAGGCGACGCACTACCCATGGCCGGTCCTGCATGGTGGTGATTTCCACCATTTCCCAGGAGGATTCTTCTCTTTGCCTCAGCCTCGACAATCCGGCCCCCGCTCAGTATTTCCCTAAGGCCTCTTGGTGTCCCGGTGAATGTGAGAGACTTACGGCGCGGTTCACGACGCCTGAGGGAGCGATCATTGGGGTGACGGAGCTTCGCTAGTGGGGGGAGGCTCTGTCGGTGCAGCCCTCGTTCAGGTCCCCGAAGAGGGGGTCCTTCTGAGGGGGGTCTCTCAGTTAGGGAGGGGCCTGTGCGTAGTAGGATCAGCTGGACATCACCAGCATATTGACCCCAGGTGTTCAGAGAGGCCACGGGGCTCTCATGTGGGGCAAGGTGACGCTCAGTGTCCCGCCATTTTTCTACAAGAGTGTATCTCCCTGTGCGACCTGTAAAAAACACATAAAAAAATATTTACAAAAACAAGACTTGGAAAGTAAAATTAATGTGGTAGTTACCTTACAAAACTTTTGGATTCCATATCTGTCCTCAGGCAGATCAACCTTAAAAATCTAAAGCTGATACATTTGTTCCTGTTCAGAAAATGACCAGGCCAATCAGCATCCTTTGAGGAGACAGGGGTGAAGCACCTCTGACTAGCACTTAATTAATGAGACAGACCAAAAAAAAAAAACATTTTTAAAGGTTCTGCCCTTACAAACACTACAATGGTATGTTGCCCAAATGAATGTGAAATATATCTCATGGATATGGAAACCAGTTGATCTGGAGTGTCAGGTTAGTATTGTAGGTTGGAAATTAGAACATGTTAACAGCCAAATGTGTATATCAGTTCAGAAGCAGAGGGATTTGCTAAACCGATTTGACACAGTGATGGGTAAAAAAAACTTGAAAGCATAATATGTCACATGAATGACATGAATTCCATGGTGTCACACGTGAAAACTGGATTAGGCACGATCACAAAAAATCCTGACTTACTAGCAGAGGCCTTAATGACTATACTGACTCCCTATATATAGGCTAACATACTTTTAAAACATAAAATAATTATCATTGCCTCTTAGTTAAGCTTTGGTTGCAACTAGATAAACCTTTGAGTGTATAGCAGCAACAGAAATCATTAACCAGTCTCAGAATTATGAACAATAATAACCAAAAAAACTTTTTTCCTGTTTACGAGTGTATGTGACTGTAATACACAGTTTTAAAAGTTGAATAGTTGCTATATTTTTATTCAAAAAATGACCTAACGCTTTAAGCCTTGATTGAATGGTAAATGGACTTGAGCTTATACAACACCACAGGTGACGTATGCCCATTCACACCCATTTACTCTCACATTCACTCACTGATGGTTCAGAGTTTCTATGTAAGTTATCCATTAATATTAACTAACACATTCACGTCTTTTCATACCCGTTTACTCGCCACTAGTGCATCAGTGGGAGTAACTTGAGGTTAAGTGTCTTGCCCAAGGACACATTAGCATGTGGCAGTCAGAGCTGGGCTCAAACCGCTTCTATCAGACTGTACAACTGATGATTAGTTACAAACACAAGCGTCATGACTTTATGTTGGTGTCTGAAAATAAAAGAATGGTTTGAAGAAAGTGTTGAGGGTATATATGCAAGAATGTTGATTTCCCAACCCTGAGGTAGATCTTCCGATTTTTTTTTTTTTTTTTTTTTAAATATTTTGTCACTTGAAAGACAATAGCCCCCCCTCAAAACAAACAAACAAACAAACAAACCCCAGAGGACCCTCTTCAAAATGAGATGCCTCATCTCATGGTGTTATCCTTTTATGAATTTATATTCAACAGAGAACATATCATGAGAACAAATTTATAGTCATGAATTTATTGCTTTCCTGAATTCTATATTAGTCCCTTGTCTTTCTGCATCTCTCTCTCTAAAAAAAAAAAAGACATGTAAAATTCATAAAAGAGAAGGAAAAATAAAAATGATAACATTAAAATAAAAAAAAAAAACTGAATTAAATTGAATAAAAAAAGAAGAGTATTGCATTGACCAACTCTTCTGGAAAGCATCTTGACATAACATCTATGTATTATGATGTGGTGCTATACAGATAAAGACTGGTGAATTGACTGACTGGTTGATCTGACTTATGTAACATCTAAAGGATAAAGAGAACAAAATCTTTTTTATTTTCATCAACCAAGCCACTGAAGACTTAAGGCCACAAGTTGCAACTTTTTGCCATAAAAAAACAGTTGTTTCAAAGTTAATGCAATATGAAGACCCTCAACAGAGAAACTGGCAACTACTCCCACTCCCTCAGAGTGTTCCATTCACCCGTATGCACAATGTAAGTCTGGCAGCGAGCTGTGGTCATACTGCAAAAAATGTGTACTGCACAGGAGTAGTTTTTCCATCTCTGCTCAATGTTTCACAATGGCTGAGGCAAAAGAAACAAAAGATGAGAAATGGGAGGAGGAAGATAGATAAGACTGGGAAAAGATTTTTAAAAAAGGAGAGTGACAAAGCAAGATGTGGACCAGAATAAATATTGGACAGGCTGCAACATGCTGCAAGTAGATGGTGAAATCTGGTCTCACTGCTGGACAGGAGACCACAGGGGTTATTTATGGCTTTTTGTCCTATTTGTTAGATTTGAAGGTTTGCAAATTGTTAGCTGCCATATTGTTACCCTATTAAACCTATTTAAACTGCTGTAAGCTGTATTTTCTCAATTAAAGACAATACCTCTTTCTTTCATCCAGTGTACTTTACTGGTGTTTTACAATATCTGTATCGTGGGGGGGGGGGCTGTATTTTTTTAAAAGAGAAATTGCACTCGGTTTTGGTGGCCACAAGAGAGTTACGAAACTTAGTTCTTACTTATTGTTGTAATGAATTTCTACAAGCTTGCCTTTGTTGTTTCCAAAAAGAGCACAAGCTGGTTTTAATTAGAGAGATAAGCTCCTCCAGTTTGGACTATACAGTTAAAATGCAGACTGGAAAGAAGAGCAACCGCCTGGAATAGGCTACAAGCTGCATACATCTGCTGTGTGAGACGTCTTTTACTTGTTTAAACCTTTCAGATGACACTTAATTAATCAATAACAAGAAAGAAACCAAACATAGCTCTTAAAGTAGAGTGCAGACAGGAAGCATTTTTTCATACCAAAGTCCTAAATCAATACTGATGTCTGATTACCTAAAGTGGTGTATATGATTTTAATACAAAAGGGCAGAGGAGGGGGCTCAGTTGCGAGGCTTTCTCAGTTTGGCAAGGGACTGGGGAATGAGTCAGACTTTCCCTCTTCCTACTCTGTGCTTTGTGGGAAGTGATGTCAATACAGCTTGTTCAAGTGCCCCCCGCTTCTAAAGAAGCCATATGGGAAAGAGGGGGGCTGCTTAGATCTTAGAAAGTACCAATGCAGTCTGACTACTACCCACTAGTTCTCAGCAGGGACTGCACGTAGGAAGGGCAATCACATAATTGTTTACTGTTTTTTAGGCAACAAAGGACAAAATGGCATTTTAGAGAGGCATGTTTAAAGAAACTTTAGTTGTAGGTGGAAGAATGTTTAAATAAAGCTTTAACCATTTTGTACTTCAAAGTTTTCTAGAGCAAAAAAAGAGTTAAATCGATCAGATAACAATGAATAATAAATACCCTGTTGACATGTAAAGACCACCTGGTCTATCACACTAAAGAGCGACATAATGAAATTGAGGCATTATGTCTGCAAAGACCCAAAGATAGGGTGCAGCTAACACCTACATGAGAAAAATTCTGTCAGCACTGGGCTGGTCAAACATGAAAGGCTAAGGTAGACACAACAGGAGTATAAAATACTTCTTTCTGATTTAAAAAAGACAGAATCCTTTCAGAAAAATCAAATATATTAAGAAGGTCATACTATAATATTTTGAGTTTGATATGCCATTTAGTATGTTTATTTTGTCCCCCAGTGTAATAGAGTACTTGTGCACAAGACAGCAAAGTTAGCAGAATCAGGATTTTTCCCTCTTCTCCTGTGAACAGCACCAGTACCTTCCCAAAACAGCTAATTTCCCTGACCCCCAATATAGATGTGACATCCCATCACCGATGCATCAGTAGTTCAAGCCATTGTTTTAGGGTAATAAGCATGGCAAAGAGTATAGACTTTAGAAATAATGCAGTGCATAAGAAGGAACCACACTTAGCTGAAAAGTTACTGTCAACCAATCAGAACAGACTTGGCCCACATGGGGAGAAGAGCCTTAAAATGACAGGGGCTCTAAAGAGTGTCCTAGACAGAGTGAGAATAGAGGTGGATCAGGGTACTTAGTGAAGGAAAACTAGGAGGTTTGGTTGATCATAAGCCATTTTGAACATACTTTAGCGCTTGACATTAAATATATAAGAGCCTCACCTAAGGCAAAATATGACCTCTTTACTGTTTCTGTTTTTGACGGAGTGTAACTTAGAGAGTAAGCTCTACGATACAGGAAATGACTATGCGGCAAAGTGGTTTTAGATCTTAATTTCCATACTGAAGCTCTAAACTGTTATCTTAGTACACTGTTGACTCAATAACATCACTCAGTACGTTGACCTGCATAAAAATTAATGTGTAAGTACAAAAACAACTAAAATCTAAAAATGATTGTTAACATAAGTGAGCAGGATAGTCGAACCAACAGCCATATCAAATCAGAGACCAAATCGGCCTTTTTTCACCTCAAACACACTGAGACATCACAGTCTGTGGATGAAACTCTTTTCCATTCATTTATAACCCCTTTGAGCTTAAGAAAATATTGATTAGCCAATATACATGATATTCTGTGAAACAGAGTTTGGAGCATTGCTGTGATATTTTATAATTTATTCATTTATAGAAATTTTAAACATTTACTTTGTATTTTGGTGCAGCCACTGGTTGCTGACCTAAAGCACCAGATGAACAGTTCAATACATAAAATACAGAATATATTTCATTACTCTATCTGGGCAACAAACTATGGAAAGTATTTAGGGAGGGCAGAACCTTAAAAGCATATCCAGTAGGTGACTGGACAATTGTTCCATCAATCACATTCACCACGGGCCAATCAGATGTTGTAGTAGTCAGGCGCTAATGCCGCAGTGTTAAGTATCTAATGTAAGTCCATTCATGCGACAAACTCTAGCTACAAAATGTCGGAAGGGTGTGAATATATCCCTCATATAAAGAAATGCTTTTAGTGTTATTATTTGTTTTTCATTTTTTGAAGAAATGTGGTCCAGAACTGACAAAACTGCTACTGAAGCTGGTAACATCTATGCCATCAGAGAAGTAGCCTCCTGCTGTGTTCACTCTTGAAGCTCCCACCTCTTCTTGACTTAAAGGACGCTGATCGGGCAGTGCCTTTCAGATTGATCTCAGACAGATCTGTTTGATTACAGACAATAAATCAAGCGGATCCTGCCGCACTACAAAGTTAACTGCCTCTACTTGGCACCAGACATTCAGCCTTTTGACTCTCCCTGTCTGTTACATTTATTGCTATTGCTATTTTTCTGTCCCTGTGACACACAGTTTACAAATGTTGCAGGAACCATACTTTGTTCAATAAACTCTGCTCAAAACTGTATTTGTCATGCATATAATGTTGTCACACCTTGTGAAAATATTTGACAAAAAAATATTTAAAAAATATGTAAAAAAAAAAATTCCTGTTGAAATAAAATTGTGATAATTTGGCTTATTTGTAGTATTTTCTATATATTGAGATATATCATGTCATCATCTACATATAGCAGTATGTATCCTATTGCCAGATTCTTGCCAATTCACACCTCTAATTACCTCCAACATAGAATACTGCATGTAGTCCTGTTTGGGGTACCCAGCAAAGCCCTGGAAAAGGTCCAGTATATGCAAACCTCAGCTGCCAGCGCTCTCACTGACACTTGGCCAAGGCAGCACATCAACCCCACCTTCATCAAACTTCCCTCCTCCTTATCTATCATCCTTATCACCTCCAAACTACCCCATGCCCTTGCCCCTCAGTGCTTCTGACCTTTTTCCATACAACCCATCCTGGAGCCTCCAGTCCTCTGACACTGACCTGCAGTCTGTTCCCAACACCAGATTCAGTACCTTCTGAGGCAAGTCCCTCAGAGGTTACAGCCCCAAACCTCTGGACCACCATCCCCACGTATATTCACAATGCTTCATCCTTGGACAGGTTGAAAAAAATCCTCAAACACCATCTGTCCCCCACAGCCTACAACCTCAAACCTGCCCCTGTCACTTGTTATGCTAGTTTGTCTTTGTTCTGTGTGGTGCTTCTTTTTCAGTC